>OY986051.1:29719500-30313880 GCA_963920205.1 Stenodema calcarata | reverse complement strand
AAGCGTAAAGCTCCCTGCCGGTGTAACAGAGGAAACATATTAGGTGAAACCGAGGGGAACTAAGGGTGAGAGGGGGTTGTGGGAAGGAGACAGGGAACAGGAAAACATTGACGGTGGAGGTTAGGGGTAGGAGGATCAGGTTTCTATATGCACACTCAACAGCGAGGTGCGAAGCACCGAGCATCCTATATATATGTGGCTGGCGGGCAAAATGGATATCATTCCTTTTTGCGGCTGACGTTTTTTGGCGGGCCAGTTTTTACAACGGAGTTGTTTTTGGGGGATATCACATCTTTTTGCATGGCTAGTTTTCGAGTGGTACTTATACAATACGGTACAATTTAACAAAAGTACCTACGAGGTAACTAGTAAATTTTTTCCTAAATGAAGTTTTATTCTAGTCAAAATTTAATAAAAAATTAGTACGCCTTTTTGTTTCTTCTTTTTGTGACAAGAATAATTATTTTTTGGAAATTATTGTTTATCTGAAATGTGTTTGAAAAATAAGTAGTTTTAAAATTTTTGCGAATTGGTTAAATAGTAGTTTTAAAATTTTCGATTAATTAAAACAATCAACAATTTAAAAACAATTATTAAAATTTAATACAATTATTCTTATTATTAAATTTAAAAAAATAGAAAGAATTAGACATTTGAATAAATTTGAATTAGAAATTTTTTGAAAATTGGTTGCATTTTTTCTTGGGGATTGTGCAAATTTTTGTTGTTGAGAATCATTACAATAATTGTAATTATTGGTGTCGAAGAGAAAGAGGAAAGAGAAAGTTTGCAAAAGGTAAAACGCACGTTTTTACACCAACAATCGCGAATAACTCGAGAACCGTTGGGAAAAGTGACATAGTGCGCTACCCTCATTCGAAAGCCCATAAAATTTCCTATCGATCCTTAAACAGGCGCCACTCTACGACAATTTTTCTGACCACCGTTCAACTTTGATGTTTTCGGAAATTAGCCAAATCAGTAGATGTGGAATTTATTCACGTATTTTTGGCTGTGGATTAGTCAAATCGATTGAGATTTAGTTCAAAATTATTGAGCATATTCTAGACAACCTAGCGGACATTTTAAGACCAACCGCACCAATTTTCATCAATATTTGCGGCAGTTGTTGTTGAAAATAGAAAAATCACCATAACTCCTTTATTTATCATCTTAGGAAGCATTTTTTGATCTCAAATTAAACAGTTTGAAAAGCTGAACACAACTAAAAAAGAAAATCTGAAAAAGCTTCAATTTTGAAGGAGTTATGACCATTTGAAATTCCTAAAAAACACTATTTCCCCCCTAATTGGGAGGGAAATGGGGGGAGGGAGAAAAAATGTTCAAAAGGCACTCCCTTGGAGCATAACAAACGTGTGTGCAAAATTTCAGCTCGATCCGATTTGTCTGCTGGGCTGTAGCCCCGTCAATGAACAACAACGACAACAACAACAACAACGAGAAGAAGAAGAAGAACACGAAAAACGTGAAAAATAGTGGTTTTAAAACTGTTATACCCCCGACACCTGATGTTCCCGAGAGCTGAAATTTGGTTTACGTCCTCACGTGCCCCTGGAGAGTTGGTGTACAAAAAATCAACTCTCGAGACACTCAGGGAGCCGCGCTACGATAGGGTGAAAACCCGAACTTGTTCCGTCGCGTAATCAGTGTCTCAGTCGCTTCGGTTTTTTGGGCTTCGGTTTTGTTGGCGGGCGGGACGCTCCCGCGTCCCTAGATTTATTTTGCTTCCGGGAGGGTCAGACATGAAGGATGATATAGGTACGACAAATAGAAGTGGAACGTGTGCGTTGAATAATCAGTGATGGTTGTGATGGTTTGCTAATCCTCTGTTCCCAATGTTTTTGTTCGACCGCTCTGGGGAAGACGGCTGTGGAGACACAGACCGGTTTAGGCAATATGCCCACCCAGAGGGATATATTCCTCTGGGTGGGCATATTGCCTAAACCCCCGAGAATAGGGGTATCCTTCCAACCATTCATTACATGGTATCTATCACAGCTGGTATTATTGATGGGGAGACGTAGTTGGTATCTGAAGAGCTCTTTACAGCAAAAAAAATAAATAAATAAGCACATTGTCTCGAGTGATTGATGACGTATCAAATTATTTGAGGAAAGGGACTTGATAGTGAATATTAGGTGGTCTGTCAAGGATATGGGAGGTGATGGAAGCATAAAACATCCAATGGTTTAGTAGACGTTGATACAGACGATTTTGTGCGTCGAATACGGAGTCAATATCCAGAAGAAGCTCGTTCATCCTTGCAGAATTGTATGTACTAAGTTGATAAATTCGGATTTGATGACGTCAAGTGGAGAGCCAAAAAAGTAGAAAATTGGTTTGACGGACTTGGAAAAGAAAGTCTTATGGGCACACGTGATGTAGCAGTTCGAAGAAACATGTTCATTTGCACTGAAGATACACAGATCATTTCTTGTACCCAATCACATGTTAGGAACATTTTGATAGAAACAACATTTTCAGCAAAGTGTTTAAAGGGTCCAGCGTGCTGATCGAGGAAAAAGAGCCATCTACGAGTTTATATAAAATTTATATAAACTCGTAGATGGCTCTTTTTCCTCGATCCACCTCCACACCATTTAATGGTTGTGGAAAAATTCGCACAGGTTCTGTTTGGCGAACCGTCTAATAAGTACAATTATTGTACTTTTTCTGATCGCCCAGTTACTTAACTCGAGCACATCAATCGACCTACCGCAGCTGGATTCAATCAACGCTGGGATTCCTAACAATGTGAGAGGAAGATAAGGGGAAAATAACGGTCTGGTACTTTTCCGCCTATCTCAAACCCGTCTGACCCGTGTAACTCACGGGACACCCCCATAACAAGGCTTCTTTTCAAACCATTATACTGATCCTGAGGAGATAAGGAAAAAAACCTTTGGTCGATAACGGCCGACAAGGAATTTGTGTGTAGTACACATGATTTTCGTAACCATATTCGTACGCTGTTCCGATAGGATGGTTCATAATTCGAACGTGTGACAAAAAAGTTCCAATCTCTTCTGCCGTCGGAAGGAGAAAACTCGGAGCGGCAAATATTGTTCACTTTATGGTTTCGAGTTCTCATCGGTTCAAACTCAATTCCGTTGTCAGTAGTAATGCAATTTTCAGTTTTCATTCGGAACCGACAAAATATTTCATACAACTTTCATCTGTAATAAAAAACTTTCCGTGGAACAATCGAGTATCACTTATGAATAAATATAAATATCACACCCACATGATGCTTCAAGAACTTAGAATACCATTTGGAAGCTGGAACATCACTTTGAAAGCAATAGAGCATTTAAAAATAACACGTAAGATCAATCTCAACAACATTAGTATGTATACCATTTGTAGCAAAATCACTCACACGTGAGGTACAAATCGAGGGTGAAATGGCAACGCGATCTAACTCATTTTCCCCGATTTTACAGGAGACACAAAAAATTAATTTTTCACCTTATAAATATAATCAAAGGCACTTTGAATGCTGTAATGACTAACTAAACGTTAAAGGTTTCATCTAAGACCAAAACTCTGCTAAAAATACATTACATCCAATTTTTGGCTCAGATAGGCCAAGTTGTTTGAAATCCCGGTTGACATGGGGTATCGCACTAAAACTTTTGTAAAATCAACTTATGTTATACATAATGTTATACAAATACCATACTAACCCACACAACTCCATGAACCCGAAATTATCATGCTAGGCAGTGTCCCGGCTGCTAACGCCCTCTTCCAAGGGTTGGCCTAATCACTAGTTTCGAAATACACTGACAGAGTCTTGACAATCACCAGAGCGGGATGGAAAGTTATACCTACTCAAGGCCTAAAGGCAGCCCACGTTGAGTAAGTACCAAAATGGTACTCTTGGCAGTAACTGTTTTATAGGTAGTAGTTTGGCTTTCACGTGACGTTTTCATCTTCCACCTCTCGATCACAGACAAGGTGATTTCATTTCAACACAACCGAAGTGGTTCGGATCTTGCTATTCAGTGAAGTAGGTACGTTGGTCGGTGCACCGCCACATAAATCATTGGAAATCGGATTTGCAAATCGAGTCGAAAGAAAATCGGGTCGGTTTCATTTAGTTGAGTGGGAGATGCGGCCGGCAGCTTCCTTTTTTATGGTTTCCCAACCCTCATTCTCATGCTTTCGGAAAGGGCTATTTACAACTGACGTTCCACGTGCTCCGCTTTTTCGGTTACGTTCTATTTAGATTATCTTTAGGGCCAGAAACCTGAGGAGTTTCACCCAGACCTTGTCCTCACCTCGACATTATCTTTGAGGCACAGAAGGGTACGACATAGGGACTCAGGACTGTAATAATTCTGATAACTGTTATTTTCCCAGAAAGTAACGATTTTAAATAGGTAGGTACCAGATACAGCAAAACGCTTAGTCATGTTCTTGTTCTGTTCCTCCGCCAAACTCTACAACATTCAAAAGGCCGATTTTCCTAACATCTATGCAAACAAGGGAAGCAAGGAAAAAAGGTAGTATGGCAACTCCAGGTCCTAAAAGGGATTGAAAAGGACTATAATTTTGGGGTGGTTAGAAAATACCATTCTTCCCCACCTACCAAAATTTCAGTCCTTTTCGATCCCTTTAGGACCTCGAGTTGCCATACTGTCTTTTTTCATCTCCTAAAGACTTGAGGTAATCATTGCCTATTCTTCTGTATTACCTCTTCCAATTCTTCTGTATTACCTCTTTATTTCCTATTCCTTCATTTAAATAAGCAACTAGCATCTACGGGAAGTGTTATCATTCTTGTATACCCACTTTATACTTTATTTCCATTTCACCTTCGTGAGGACCAATACCTAATGAATTTCAAATTAACAAAAAAGGACAATTATTTAAAACCGTTTGGTCCTCAGTCTCATTTTAATGATAGCAAGATCAATAAATAATGGTGATAAGTTAGTAGGTACGATTTATGAAAAGAAAGGTTTCTATTTCTATTTAATTGAATGTTTTGTTTTGGAACCGATGGTTTACCAACATCGATGGTTGTGCGCTGATAGTGAAATTTTTTTTGCCATCCCTAGTACCAGGTACCAGTCGACTGAAGTGCTGATGTTTCGAGAACGGTTAGCCTTCACTTCCACAGCGGTGTTCTTTCGTTGCGCGAACTATACTTACATGATGGACGATGCGGGGAAGCTGAACTGAAATCACGAAACGCGTTCCCCTCAAACCAATTTCACACAGCGGAATCGTACCACACTCTCTCATAAAGGAATTTTCAAAGGGCCCCATAAGTAGTCCCAAATCACAAGGAAACAGTCAAAGAGAAAACCCTTTATTAGTCGGCCGGCTGCTTCGCGAGGGCAGTTTTTGCGCCAGTGAGCTTCATCAAGCCCCTCTTGAGCTCGTATTTCCTTTTGACGTTCGTCCCTCCACCGTGTTTTCATTTGAGTCAATAGAAAGAAATTTAAGGGAGAGAGAACAAAAATTGATAACACCGTTCGCTATTTGGTTCGTGAAATCGCTCGGAGGTTCCAGGGTTTCGCATGAGTTCAGTTTTTCCCCCTAAACGCTCACCTGAACTTGAACGGGGGGAGCCACTGGAGTTCAAAGGAAGGCGCGAATATTTTATAACGAGGATCCGAGGGTGGGGAAGTTACCTACGGTTCTCCGTGCCCACGCCTCGAAGAGAACGGACGAATTCATAACTCATTCTCGAATTCAAAATGGGCTCCCCCTTATAATTCAGCTGTGAGCGAAGGTGAACGAGTGGGAAAGGGGACAGCGGCCACAAAAGAATCTGATGTATGTTGAATTGGGCAGTGCAAAGGTTGAAAGGGGCCGTGAAAAGTGGATAACGATACGGCTTTTCTTTTCAACCATATTTGGCGAACGGGGGACCGACTCGGCTGAGTCACGTGAGGGGCAGCGAATTTATGGCTCATGTCCAAACACTAAATTCGATTTTGAGGGTCATAGATTTTGATTGCATCACCACAAGCACCAGCTCACACTGGAGAAGTCTGAGCTGTCGACCCTGAATAATGCAACATCCTGACAACTGCCTCAATTCGGGTTTATTATTGGAACGTTGAAATAATATTGCAATGATATTATCACGGTGAAATTGTGATTCTCAATCTCAGGGCATTATTCATCATGAAACCGACGAAACATTGATTGTTATAGTATCGCGATTTTCCCATCACAATATCGAGGGCGTCAGAGCAACACACCACATCGTCGTTTTCAGGAGAGCCAAAAAACCACTTGCAACCAACTGTAATAGCTGTTACGAATTTTGTAACAGAGGTAGAATAGGTAGGTCTCCGCTTGAGGCAATATTTTCCTCGGGAAATACCAATGGTAACAGTACGTTAACCACTGTTTCTTTGTGAAAACGAAATCTTTTTTTGAATTGGCCCACATCGTACTTTTCCAATGGGTTTTGGGAATCTCGGATTTACCTTTCGGATAAAAAAACAAAAAAACAATGAAGTTGACGAAAAAGATAAGGACCAGTAAAACATAAATAGTAGTGTCTAAGAAACTTACAAGGTATCATGTACAACGAGTCGGTAAATTATAGAGTAACTATGACTTACAAACAAGAACTTGACAGTACCTATCGTTTAGAAGCTAAAACCACCTGAATGTCTTCGAACTCATCATCCCAATCATCCCATTCGAATATAATATTCCTTTTGATTCGACATTGCTTGCCATCTACCAGTTTCGTGTTTTATCATGGATATTGTTCATACTATCAACAATATCCATGATAAAACACAAAACTGGTAGGTAGCAAGCATTGTCGAATCAAACGAAATGAAAATGCACAAAATAATCCTTTCTTGAGGGTCGTTTTTACTTCCCTTGCTCAGAGAGTGCATTTGAGCTCGTTGACTTGAGAAATTTCGCCACACAGCCAGGAAAATTGTCTATGAATAGGAACTCGAAATTATCCCTTGCCAACTTAGCACTATGAATAGGTTGAGTGATTGGGATGTCTCCTTGAGGGTACCCTCTGCTCAATCGGCCAAGGGTACCATTATGAATACCATTAAGGGTTCATCCACCCTCGAGGGGCATGTTGGAGGGTACCCTCAGACAGACGTTTACTATAAATACACTCACAAGCACTGATTGCGGCTTTGAGCGACCGACGACCGCTTCAAGGCTAATTTGAAGGGTAGCCTGATTGGAAACCGGCTTAGCAGGAAAAGATCAAATGGTAAAATCGGATCACAGGCTACTGGAAATATTCTAGCGATCGAAATATTAGGAGGATGTTTTGACTGGTTTGGCTACCGTTGAAACCTTTCGTTTCCGATCTTTGAGGTCTGGTGAGATCGTGTCAGGGTTGAACTGTTTTGGATACCTGAACTGAATTTTTCGTTGAAAAGTTGGTAGGTGTATTGCTGTTAACCAAGTCCATACGTACAAACAAACGAACTTTCTGTTTTATATCAGACCATAAAGCCGTCCACAGCATATCACCGATTATATTGAACGGTGGTATATCTCTCCGGAAATATCATAATCGAACGGACTTATTATACGGAGACCTTGAGCAAGGCGTTCTTTTTTACGTGTCCACAAAACCGCTCGAACGAATGGTCCTGAAAGACTGGTATATCACGTGCGGCCCGAAATGGCGAACGATTTAACGACTGCAAGCTTTCAACTTTCCTCTGTAGAGAGTCAGGTGTTAACATAATAATACCATAGACCGGCCTTAAGTACGCGTTTGATTCGAGCTAGTTTTCCACACTGGTCGACTGGTCTCCCGCCCTTCGCATTTCCATTCTCAAGGGCCAACCGAGCTCTCATGACCACTGACTTCCATCTTTGGTCGAAATTTGGTGATGGGTAACGATCCCTCGTGCCCGCCTTACGAATTGATCGGGAATTCATTTGGCGAAAAGAGGCAACTTATTTGATCCGTTCAAACTTAGATCCTACAAATGGCATTCGACCGCTTCATACTAGACTCTGTAGAATCACATGCATATTCGATTGTAAATAATCATTTATTCACCATGTTTTTGGTTTGTAGCTTTTTATTATCCATTTGAAGAAAATATGTTCTTTACCCCGGAAATCGTGGTTAGTTTTGCCAAGTTCAAACTGAATAGGCCCAAAAATATCGACCACCAGAGTATCACATATAAATCCCATGGGCGCCAGAAAAAAGTATTTCATATAAATCCCATATGCATTTTTTTCTTTTTTTTTATAATGCATTTGTTGACAGAAAAGACATACTTACGTTCATTTAAATATAAGACCTAAATGCTACAACCCCTCTAGGAGAACTTGTGTAGGGGTTGGAGTAGAGTATCAGCAAGTATGTATTGTACAAAACCAGAAATCAATACAAAATACAATACTTCATTAAAATAAACATAGCTTTCATCTTTACCTTAACCAGAACAGTCGTGTTTCTTATTTGTCGATTAATATTATTTCACTTTTCTTTTTAATTAAAATTTTAACCTCTGCAAGCTTATTGGTGGTAACTGTTCTGCAAAACTTTGTTCATTGAATATAGTTGTGCCTCAATAGTCAAAACTTCCAAGTCCTTCTGTTGTCATCCTCTAGGAATCTCCACTTGTATTTTATCCGTCGCTCTAGTAATACTTTTATTTCTTTTAAGTTTTCCTGCTAGTAATTGTTTATAAATAATGGTTATGGTAGTTTTCTAATAGTTTATTAAACTTTAATATTTTAGTTTCCATAAATAATTCTTTTGATGGATACTTTTGCGGTTCATTAAATAAAGTTTTTATTAAAAATTTTTGTGTGGTCCCTACACTTTTTATTTTATTTCATTTTCTGTTTGTAACAATTATTGTTACTAACATAAAATTGATTCTCAATTATGTTACAACACCAACATTAAGATTACTAACAAGTTTGAGTTAAAATCACATCAAGTACTCAAGGGTGGCCAAACTTACCGAATTGTTGCTAGTTAATTAATTCTATAATCAAGGACAACTCTACAGTTAAGAACACATTGAATAGGGACTCTAGTTGTTGTTGGTTCAGACGATGACATAAGTTGATGATTCTCCCAAGTTACTTCATGCCTTGTGCGAACGATAGGAACGATACTACACGGAGAAAAATAAAGTAGCTGATTTAGCTAATTCTCCTTAGCACGGAAAGATTAGCAGGTACCGCTAATTTCATGGGCTTGTAGCTAAATCTTAGCTGCCCCAATCAAAACCTCTTTGCTACCTACTAAAAAAGTTACCTAGTATGATTTAACCCTCGCTTCGAGCCCCAAAGGTTTAGAGGAAGAACGCAGCAAAACATAAAAGCCCCAGTGGTCGATATTTGAGCTATTAAGCAGGTTCAGTCATCATTAGTCATCATTTTTTATGGAACTCATTTCCTAGCGGAGTGTTCCGCGTAAAACGCAAGCAAACGGCAGTTGGTGCATTGATACATCATTATTATCATTATCATAGCGCGTCACCATGCTTATAGTGGAGTGTGAAGAATTTTTGGATTCGGTTATCAAACTGGAGCACGTTGAGGATGAAGAGACGTGGTTGTTACTTGAGATGTTTATAAGGGTTTGTGTACTCCTTTGAATCTGTAAAATCTCACACCCTATAATTTACGTGGAACGCACAACGGTTTTCGAGAGTCTCATTTTTTATTATTTTTTTAACTTGGTTTTGGTAACTAGTATAACACATGTTATACTGAACTGCAGAACTGAAGGTGGGAGTTTGAAAAATGAATAATGAAATAAAATCGACTGTAGGTAGGACCCTACAATGTTCTCCATGTTTAGTCTGCTCTAGTCTCGCTAAACACGGAATGAGATATCTCAATTCTGACTTCACCTTCATGTTCAGCATTGAAAAATCTATAACCTGAGGGGGGCTTCGGGGAGTTTTAGGGGAGGGAGGGGATTACTCATATATTCCCAAAATGAAACAGTCCGACAAGTGATACCTCATTGTAATGGTGTTTCACGCTGAACACGAAGGTCAAGTCAGAATTGCAATATCTTATTCCGTTCTCAAACTGGAGCACTTTGAAGATGAATAGACGTGGTTGATACTTGAGGTGTTCCTCACGGTTCATCTGCTCTAATTTGATAACGGTAGGTATTTTATTAGGTACCTATGTATTTTATAATACAATTTTGGTTTATTATCTTCGATAATGAACCATTGGAATCGCCCAAAGAAAAAAAAATTTTAACCCCCCCTCATTGTTTAATAATTTAGTATTTTGTTGGATACTTAGACCAAATTTGGAAACTCGCCATCGTCATTCATTTTTTGGCCAATTTCCTGTCAAATTCTTCGTTTCCGATCATATTAAATAGCGCAGACCTTCCCCTGAACTAGCTCGTTCTTATTGCCAAATGAAGAAAACACAGAAAATTTACAAGTCAATTAAAATAGCGAACTCGTTTTGACGACCATAAACATAGAATATAAATATCGGCGAGGCCGTACCTTCTGTTCTCACTGGGGGATGCTGGAAGGGCACTGACGGCGGAGAGTCACTTTGTGTCGTTCACTGAAGGTCACCGTAAGGTACGTCACGTCACGTCGCGTCACGTCACGTCACGTCATGTGGCGTCACGTCACGGATATGTGGCGTCACGTCACGGATATGTGCGGATATGTTCCCCTACTACCACCCCGTTCCACCCACCTCCATTCATCCTTCCCCGCTCTCCTTGTTCTCTTGTTCTCTGTTGGTCTCCTCACGAGTGACGGACAATAAATAATATTATCGTGTATTGTCTGTCACTCGTGAGGAGACCCTCATCGCGTGTGGTAATCGGACGTGGAGGGTGGGTTGTTCCGATATCGAGGATCTTCCGATATTTGATAGGTATCGATAACGATATTCAACGTCGATATCGATACAGCGATATTATCGCCACAAAATATCGTTATCGGCAATATCGAATGACATATTGCGAAATTTGTATGATTACTCATAATTTTACAACAATGCGTTTTTTAATCAAGCTTGATTAAATTCACTAGTGAATTTATTCACTTGATTATATTACTACAATCTAAGACTGATTTCATCTTTATATTGCAGATAATTTATGTTATATTTCATCACGTGGAGTAAAATTTGGTTGAAAAATATACTTTTGAGGTTAGCTCATTGAAAAAAAAACTTGTGTGTCAGCTAATTTTAGAGATCGCTATTTTTAAGCTTACTACTAAAAACTTCAGTACCAAAGCAGGAATAATCATTTGTGCAGTATGGTTCTTGTTCTTTTTTTTTAACTGCAAGAATTATTGCAGAATTATTCTTAAATGTGATTTTTGGAATAATTAAAACACAACCATTAGTAAAGACCTCCTTTCGGTCGGGGTCGCTAGTTGCTAGATAGGGAAATAAAATTACTAATTTGAGTTTTAAGACGATAAATGAGCCCGATGATGAGAAAAAAGTATTTTAGCGTACTTTTTCAACTTGGGAAAGTATAAAGTACGAATCATCAAAAAGAAGTACGGTTCTAAAAAAATTACGGTTGGCATCCCTACCTGTAACACATCTTATTTTTGTTGTAAGTTTCATTGTTCATCCGTTCTTCTTGTTGGATCAATTTTTATCCGATTTTGTTCCCCATATTGAAAAACCCTCCTCACTTGAAAAATGAGCTCATGCTGACTAATGGAGATTGTTTTTGTTAAACAGCACTATCCGCTATAGAGCTCGAGGAGAATGTCGTAGACCGTTAAAGTTGAGCACCCAATTAACAAAGGAGGGCTCAGGGTCGCCAAAAAGCCTGAATTAACACGTTTTCTTCGTCTTGGTCAGAAGGAAGTTATGGCGAGACGTCCCCCCCCAGAGAGATTTGCATACCGCAGTAATTGCTCGGTGGTGTCGGTTGCCCATCCAGGTATCATCTCGTTGGGTTGCATCAAGTCAGTTAATTTCACCCGTAATTAACACCCAGAGTTTCCAAACGAAGGCCCCTTTGCTTCCCACTTGAGCTCCTCAAGCCTCTACCTTTAGTGCCTGTCTCTCTCTGAACCCTCGACTTGGCGAACACTATTGTGTTCGCTTCTCGTCAGTAATTAACTCGCCCGCCGAATATAATTGCTACAGAGGAGCCGATGAAATCAGTCGACACAGTGATAAGACCGACCGTTTGGTTAAACCTCGACTCCCACAATATCTTCCTCATGAGCGCAACAACTCAATTCCTGACCGACCTGCATAAATCATGGGTCATGACTTGAGGTTTACGTACGTCGGACATGATTTATAACACTGACCAACAAATATTAGAAATTAATTATTTTTCTCCGTAGACACGATAAGTCAATGGTCGCCAAACAGTCGATCGCGAGCCACCGGTAGCTCGCGGCCACGCTCGGGCTGGCAACACTGAGGCAGCCGTTTAGTCATTAGAAACAGCTGTTATCACGGGTGTAGCCAGAGTGAGGTTATGTCTGTGCAGATTCTTTGCAGATTTAGGAACAGACTGACCGATGACCATTTGGACAACTGTATCAGAATGGCGGCTACAACATACTCTCCAAACTTCAGGAAAATACTTGATGGCCAGAAAGAGTTCGACGCTTCTCATCAGAAATGAACATTTAAACTTTTTTGTACATACTACTTCCTATAATAAACGGGTCTTAATTCCATTTTAAGTTAATTTTTTTGGTCCTATATTCCTTGGTAGCTCACTAACAGGTTTATAAATGCTAGGATAGATCACTGGCTCAGAAGTTTGGCAACCACTGCGATAAGTAATTGTTATTTTTACGGACCGTGAGTCAGCAATGCAATAACATTGAAATAACTATGTATATATTTGAAAAATGAAATAATTAAACATTAAACAATTACTGAACCGTGTGATGTTTGAACCAGTTGTTACTCATTATGAAAGTTGGTCTGGAGTTCCACCGTTTTATTCCCCTTCGTGTGGCGATGTTTAGGGGCGGTTTCTCCAACGTTTTTAAACGGTGTTTAAACATAAAACGCTCGCAAAGCGTCGATGTTGGGGTTCACGAAACTCGTCTAAGCTAAAACGCCCCCGAAACACGTCTAGAACCTGATAGCCGATTTTTGAGGGTTCAAAGACTCCTAATCGAGATTAATCAGTTAACCTATCGACCAACTTGTTGTTGACGATTCCTTTTGGCTTTTTCGTTACCAGTTATCGTTTGTGAAAGTTGTCTGTTATGTCAGTCCTGGAGCTTATTGAAGGGAACGGCAACGCCAGCTGAGGTTATGGCCATTTTTGGCTCTTCGCGGTTTTCAGATTCCAAAAAATCTCCAAAAGATTTCGAGTAAATCTCGGATTTGATAACATTAAATGGTTTTAAAAATGAAAATGAAATCTCCGACAATTTCCGAAATTTTCTGAACAAATAGAAAATCCTTGGATATTCATTATTGGCCATTTGAGTAGGTACCTACACTTAGCATAAACACGAATCGCAATCTGTATTGCCCACCTCGGAGTCTCTGGAGGGAAAAAACGCCAATTCGAAGAACTATGGTGTTTGATTGAGAGCGTCGTACTCAGTACAAGCTGTAACAATAAACGCCTCACGTAGCCAAATCTGAAGGGTCAGGTTGTGTATACGTTACTCCCTAAACCAGGGAAAGGACGAGTTTTGTCGCAGCGTCTCGCCCTCCAGGAGGACTTCCTCTCCTTAATGGGCCTACCCTACATCACTGACTCGGTTATCTGAACAGGATTAACAACATACATTACCGCAAGCCCTACTCCCACTTCCCTTATCAGCTCTGACCCTTCTCCCTCACTTCCCGTACCTTCATTTTCAGAGGCACCGGACGAATAACTTCATTCCGCTCTCGCTCGGCATTTAACCTTTAAATTGGAGGTGTAACGGATTCGCGGGATTCGTCAACACGATCAGTTACTAACATAAACGACATGTGGTCATATTTTCACGTGTACGTAGACATTAGTTTCATAACAAGACTCTCACTACCGAAGGCCAAGAACCCTAAGAATAATGTGAAAGTGACATGCGTTTTCATCTCGTGGTGACACTAGTGGCTGTGCCGTGGCACCAAAATATAAAGCATATTCTGAAGATCCAACACGTACACCCCCATACTCCTCATAGTCTTGTAAAATATGGATAGGACCTCGAAGTGACCCGAGGAAAGCTGGAAATCGTTCGAAAACCTTAAGATAGTCTTGAAAACGAGTAATCTTTGCAGTAAGAACGAGTAAGGCTTTGGTGCAGAGTTTATTTGGTTTCGGCGTGCTATCACGAGGAGGCACTTTTCCATCGATACTGAACTCATTGGCAGTAGCGCAGAGGACAATATTAAAAATCATTTAAAAACAACCTAAAAGATTCCCTACGAATGATCTGTTTTCTATTGCTAAAGTATTTTCAATAAGTCAAATATAATATATTATTATGCTAAATATAATATAGCATATTATGCTAAATCAGCTCTTTTGTATTTACACAAACATCCTAGCGAATTTGATTACAACAACACCTTCAGTAAGGCATATTCGTTCCGTCTTACCACTCAATCTGTTGTTCCTGTTCCGCTATCAAGGTTAAAAGGTACTTCTGCCACATTTTTTACAGTTTGCCTCTTCTGATGAGAATAGTACCTGATAGCATAAAAAACCCATCTATTCATCCCAGAGCAGTGTATAAAAAAACTGTTTTCAGCTGGCTCATATCCCAAGGATATCAACCCTGTGAAAATTTATTCAGTAGTAGGTATATATATATAGTGAGGGTCCCAATATAGATGTATTGTAAATATTAGTTAATATTAGATGACTAGTATACGAAATTTAAAATAGTAACCAGTTGGAAATTTGTTTGATTCTTGTACCTATTCATATTCAGTGCTGTAAAATGTCAAGGAATTTGATCTTATGAAATCGGTCCGCACAGTCGCATAGTATAATACTATATTCGGTACTCGAAAGTCGGCTCTACCACCCAGCACAGAACTGCGTTCTTTGGTGTGGGGTAGTTCCTGGTTCTAAGGCTTGTTGTTTATATTATGTTTATTTTGATAGCCATGTATACTTTATGAAGGAATAAATTCATTTCATTTGAGTTTGTACCCCTCCAGAGGTCGAGCCTCACTTTGGTGCGATTGAACTTTGAGCGATTGAATAGCGAAGACTTTTCAACAAACGACCGGTTGCAATTGCTATTATTGTGATCTAAAATTCTCGGCTCAAATGTTTGAATAAGTGTTATTTTCTGGTTTTGAAGGGGGTTGGCAGTTGTGCCCAGAAACGTTGTGCACTGTCTCATGGGGCTTCCAGGAAATAAATATGTGTGTGAAGGAGAGAGCCTAGTAACAATACAACTAGTGACGTCACTCAATTGTGAGTCGATAGACCTCTTCGGTTTTCCGTGAAACCCCCTTCTTCGTACCAGAGGTACGCTATACTCGTCTCGAGCACATTATTTCCACCAGTTTCTTATTCAGTCTCAAGCGAGTGGTATGTGTGCGTTACAAGTGTCTCCAGGACTGGACCAGCAGACCTCAACAATGACAAGTTCTATACAAGTATGTTCCTCATGGATTTATAGTAGATGTAGATCTTCCTCACTTGAGGAGCTTTAAGAATGTAACATGCTTCTGCCATGCCATAACTGCCTGGAAACGTCAGAGGCGGCTGACCACTATGATAGTTCAGAGCCCATCTATTCAGTACTTATTTATTTATTTATTACGGGCAAGCCCAATTACACAGCGTAACAATTACGAGTCAGCACACAGATCAGAGAGACTTTAAAAAAAACTCTGCAAATTCTTGACACAACGGTTTATTATCTTCCTTGTGCAGATCACCCTTCTGTCTATACCAGACTGTGTTGCAAATCGGCACCATACCATATTCTCACCGTACTCATACCATACCATACGAATTTCTTTCCTATCATACCATACTGTACTATACCAAATCATACATACAATAATATACCATACCATACACATACCATGTCATACAAACCGAGTGAATATTGAAATGTCATCCATTTTTGACCTATATTCAAAATTTCAAGTATCTTGCTCATCATCAAAATTTAATTTGTTTGAACAAATAGGTATTATTTAAACAATTTTACAGACAAGAAAACGAGTGAATATTGCATTGTGATCCAGTTCTGAACTATTTTTAAAATTTCAAGTCAACAGCTCATCATCAAAATTTAATTTGTATTATTACAAAAAGGTATTATTTAAACAATTTTACAGATGAGAAACCGAGTGAATATTGCAATGTGGTCTATCCCCGACTCACGGTTAAAATTTCTAGACTGTAGTTTACCGGGAAGATGAAAAACGTAGTTTTATTCTGGGCGTCTGGAGGTTGGGTCACATAACGGCCGTTTTCGACGCGAAAGTTTAGTGTTTTTCCTAAACCTTTACGCGCTCACTGTGAACGAGCGGCTGGTCGCACAAAAATCCAATTGGTCTTAAATGATTGGTAATTTTTCAGGTCATTCAAAAGTGAACTAACAATTACACAGTTCAGTTGAATATTTTGAGATATGACATCGTCGAAATTTTAAATTTCGTTTTGAACCCCTTCCCCTCGACCTAGGGTTATGAAAAGTTTCGAGGATCATTGCGGGGCTGGTCCAAACCCAGAAACCAAATTTCGTAATTTTAGCTCAACGCTAACTGGGCAAAGTGCCACGGACGGCGTACGGCGGACGGACGGATTTTGGTTTATTATCTTCGATAATGAACCATTGGAATTTTAACCCCCCCTCAAAATTTGTTGGTTTACGTTTCAAGATACGTAGATTCAGAAGATCGAATTAAAAAAAATCCGTCCGTCCGCCGTACGCCGTCCGCGCCACTTTGCCCAGTTAGCGTTGAGTTAAAATTACGACATTTTTTTTATGGGTTTCGACCAACCCCACAATGGTCCTCGAAACTTTTCATAACCCTAGGTCAAGGGGAAGGGGTTCAAAACGAATTTTGAAATTTTGAAAATTTCATATCTCGAAAACTTCATATAGAACGGTCTGTTTTGGTTTATTATCTTCGATAATGAACCATTGGAATCGCCCAAAGAAAAAATTTTTTTAACCCCCCCTCAAAATTTGTTGGTTTACGTTTCAAGATACGTAGATTCAGAAAATCGAATAAAAAACGATTCCAATGGTTCATTATCGAAGATAATAAACCAAAAATCCGTCCGTCCGCCGTACGCCGTCCGCCGTACGCCGTCCGCGCCACTTTGCCCAGTTAGCGTTGAGTTAAAATTACGAAATTTTTTTTATGGGTTTCGACCAACCCCACAATGGTCCTCGAAACTTTTCATAACCCTAGGTCAAGGGGAAGGGGTTCAAAACGAATTTTGAAAATTTGAAAATCTCATATCTCGAAAAATTCATATAGAACGGTATGTTTTTTATTTCATATTTAGATAGAGTTTGTTACGTAGAATTTTTTAAGACCATCCGCAGCTGTGTACGACCAGCCGTTCGTTCACAATGACGGCTCAAAGATTGTGCCTCACAACACGATCGTGTATCAAACTGTTGAAATACAGGTCCATTTTCATACTAACAAGCTGTTTGGAACATCATATGGCTTAAGTGATGTCGAGTTTGTTGTTCTGAGATGCGTTTCGTGCTACTGAAATGAAGGTAATTTCGAATGTTTGTTGGTAGGTACTTCTTTTATAGAAAAATTATTACCGACGTAGTATTAAAAACCCCAGAATTATATCGTATTAATTGATCATAATTAATAATAATTATTATTAATAATAAATACGAATTATCAATACCTAACAATAAATTATAATAATTTTCACTATTATTTCATATTTAGATAGAGTTGGTTCCGCAGAAATTTTTAAGACCGTCCGCAGCTTTGTACGACCAGCCGTTCGTTCACAATGACGGCTCAAAGATTGTGCCTCACAACACGATCGTGTATCAAACTGTTGAAATACAGGTCCATTTTCATACTAACAAGCTCTTTGGAACATCATATGGCTTAAGTGATGTCGAGTTTGTTGTTCTGAGGTGCGTTTCGTGCTACGGAAATGAAGGTAATTTCGAATGTTTGTTGGTAGGTACTTCTTTTATAGAAAAATTATTACCGACGTACCTAGTATTAAAAACCCCAGAATTATATCGTATTAATTAATCATAATTAATAATAATAATTATTAATAATAAATACAAATGATTAATACCTAACAATAAATTATAATAATTTTCACTAGGTACTTGATAAAATTACTAATAATTAGTGATAATTCATAATAATAATTAATCTAACATTTAGGATCTAGACATTTAGACCTAGTGATCTAGACAGAAGGGTGATCTGTACAAAGAAGATAATGAACCGTTGTGTCAAGAATTTGCAGAGTTTTTATTTAATATTTAGATAGAGTTTGTTCCGTAGAATTTTTTAAGACCATCCGCAGCTTTGTACGACCAGCCGTTCGTTCACAATGAGGGCTCAAAGATTGTGCCTCACAACACGATCGTGTATCAAACTGTTGAAATACAGGTCCATTTTCATACTAACAAGCTCTTTGGAACATCATATGGCTTAAGTGATGTCGAGTTTGTTGTTCTGAGGTGCGTTTCGTGCTACGGAAATGAAGGTAATTTCGAAAGTTTGTTGGTAGGTACTTCTTTTATAGAAAAATTATTACCGACGTAGTATTAAAAACCCCAGAATTATATCGTATTAATTAATCATAATTAATAATTATTATTATTATTAATAAATACGAATTATTAATACCTAACAATAAATTATAATAATTTTCAGTAGGTACTTGATAAAATTGTTAATAATTAGTGATAATTGATAATAATAATTAATCTAACATTTAGGATCTAGACATTTAGACCTAGTGATCTAGACAGAAGGGTGATCTGTACAAAGAAGATAATGAACCGTTGTGTCAAGAATTTTTCGTTTTCACGATGTATTTGAGTCGCCAATTGCTGTTCTTGAAGGTCCATTCGAATTCAAATAAATGCCTCGAGTCGAAATGAAGTCAACTTTTTTTCGTTTTCTCGATGTATTTGAGTCGACGATTGCTCTTCTTGAAGGTCCATTAGAACTCAAATAAACACGTCGAGTCGATATGAAGTCAAATTTTTTTTGTTTTCTTGATGTATTTGAGTCGACAATTGCCCTTGTTGAAGGTCCATTCGAACTCAAAAGAACACCTCAAATCGATATCAACACCTCGAGTCGATATGAAGTCAACTTGGTTTCGTTTTCACCATGTATTTGAGTCGACGATTGCTCTTCTTGAAGGTCCATCCGAACTCAAATAAACACCTCGAGTCGATATGAAGTCAACTTTTTTTCGTTTTCTAGATGTATTTGAGTCGACAAATGCTCTTGTTGAAGGTCCATTCGAACTCAAATAAACACCTCGAGTCGATACGAAGTCAACTTTTTTTCGTTTTATTGATGTATTTGAATCGACAATTGCTCTTCTTGAAGGTCCATTCGAACTCAAAAGAACACGTCGGGTCGATATGAAGTCAACTTTTTGTCGTTTTCACGATGTATTTGAGTCGACAATTGCTCTTGTTGAATGTCCATTCGAACTCAAAAGAACACCTCGAGTCGATATGAAGTCAACTTTTGTTCGTTTTCTCGATGTATTTGAGTCGACAATTGCTCTTGTTGAAGGTCCATTCGAACTCAAAAGAACACCTCGAGTCGATATGAAGTCAACTTTTGTTCGTTTTCTCGATGTATTTGAGTCGACAAATGCTCTTGTTGAAGGTCCATTCGAACTCAAATAAACACCTCGAGTCGATATGAAGTCAACTTTTGTTCGTTTTCTCGATGTATTTAAGTCGACAATTGCTCTTGTTGAATGTCCATTCGAACTCAAAAGAACACCTCGAGTCGATATGAAGTCAACTTTTTGTCGTTTTCGCCATGTATTTGAGTCGACGATTGCTCTTCTTGAAGGTCCATTCGAACTCAAAAGAACACCTCGAGTCGACATGAAGGCAACTTTGTTTCGTTTTCACGATGTATTTGAGTCGACGATTGCTCTTCTTGAAGGTCCATTCGAACTCAAATAAACACCTCGAGTCGATATGAATACAACTTTTTTTTGTTTTCACGATGTATTTGAGTCGACAATTGCTCTTGTTGAATGTCCATTCGAACTCAAAAGAACACCTCGAGTCGACATGAAGTCAACTTTGTTTCGTTTTCACGATGTATTTGAGTCGACGATTGCTCTTCTTGAAGGTCCATTCGAACTCAAAAGAACACGTCGGGTCGATATGAAGTCAACTTTTTCTCGTTTTCACGATGTATTTGAGTCGACAATTGCTCTTGTTGAATGTCCATTCGAACTCAAAAGAACACCTCGAGTCGATATGAAGTCAACTTTTTTTCGTTTTCACGATGTATTTGAGCCGACAATTGCTCTTGTTGTACGTCCATTCGAACTCAAATAAACACCTCGAGTCGATATGAAGTCAACTTTTTTTCGTTTTCACGATGTATTTGAGTCGACAATTGCCCTTGTTGAAGGTCCATTCGAACTCAAAAGAACACCTCGAATCGATATCAAGTCAACTTTTTTTTGTTTTCACGATGTATTTGAGTCGACGATTGCTCTTCTTGAAGGTCCATTCGAACTCAAATAAACACCTCGAGTCGATATGAAGTCAACTTGATTTCGTTTTCACCATGTATTTGAGTCGACGATTGCTCTTCTTGAAGGTCCATTCGAACTCAAATAAACACCTCGAGTCGATATGAAGTCAACTTTTTTTCGTTTTCTAGATGTATTTGAGTCGACAAATGCTCTTGTTGAAGGTCCATTCGAACTCAAATAAACACCTCGAGTCGATACGAAGTCAACCTTTTTTTCGTTTTCTCGATGTATTTGAGTCGACGATTGCTCTTCTTGAAGGTCCATTCGAACTCAAATAAACACCTCGAGTCGATATGAAGTCAACTTTTTTTCGTTTTCTCGATGTATTTGAGTCGATAATTGCTCTTGTTGTAGGTCCATTCGAACTCAAAAGAACACCTCGAATCGATATGAAGTCAACTTTTTTTCGTTTTCACGATGTATTTGAGTCGACAATTGCTCTTGTTGAAGGTCCATTCGAACTCAAAAGAACACCTCGAATCGATATGAAGTCAACTTTTTTTCGTTTTCACGATGTATTTGAGTCGACAATTGCTCTTGTTGAAGGTCCATTCGAACTCAAATAAACACCTCGAGTCGATATGAAGTCAACTTTTTTTCGTTTTCACGATGTATTTGAGTCGACAATTGCTCTTGTTGAAGGTCCGTTCGAACTCAAATAAACACCTCGAGTCGATATGAAGTCAACGTTTTTTCGTTTTCACGATGTATTTGAGTCGACAATTGCTCTTGTTGAAGGTCCGTTCGAACTCAAATAAACACCTCGAGTCGATATGAAGTCAACTTTTTTTCGTTTTCTCGATGTATTTGAGTCGCCAATTGCTCTTCTTGAAGGTCCATTCGAACTCAAATAAACACCTCGAGTCGATATGAAGTCAATTTTTTTCGTTTTCACGATGTATTTGAGTCGACGATTGCTCTTCTTGAAGGTCCATTCGAACTCAAATAAACACCTCGAGTCGATATGAAGTCAACTTTTTTTCGTTTTCTTGATGTATTTGAGTCGACAATTGCTCTTCTTGAAGGTCCATTCGAACTCAAAAGAACACCTCGAGTCGATATGAAGTCAACTTTTTTTCGTTTTCACGATGTATTTGAGCCGACAATTGCTCTTGTTGTACGTCCATTCGAACTCAAATAAACACCTCGAGTCGATATGAAGTCAACTTTTTTTCGTTTTCACGATGTATTTGAGTCGACAATTGCCCTTGTTGAAGGTCCATTCGAACTCAAAAGAACACCTCGAATCGATATCAAGTCAACTTTTTGTCGTTTTCACGATGTATTTGAGTCGACAATTGCTCTTGTTGAATGTCCATTCGAACTCAAAAGAACACCTCGAGTCGATATGAAGTCAACTTTTTTTCGTTTTCACGATGTATTTGAGCCGACAATTGCTCTTGTTGTACGTCCATTCGAACTCAAATAAACACCTCGAGTCGATATGAAGTCAACTTTTTTTCGTTTTCACGATGTATTTGAGTCGACAATTGCTCTTGTTGAAGGTCCATTCGAACTCAAATAAACACCTCGAGTCGATATGAAGTCAACTTTTTTTCGTTTTCACGATGTATTTGAGTCGACAATTGCTCTTGTTGAAGGTCCATTCGAACTCAAAAGAACACCTCGAATCGATATGAAGTCAACTTTTTTTCGTTTTCACGATGTATTTGAGTCGACAATTGCTCTTGTTGAAGGTCCATTCGAACTCAAAAGAACACCTCGAATCGATATGAAGTCAACTTTTTTTCGTTTTCACGATGTATTTGAGTCGACAATTGCTCTTGTTGAAGGTCCGTTCGAACTCAAATAAACACCTCGAGTCGATATGAAGTCAACTTTTTTTCGTTTTCTCGATGTATTTGAGTCGCCAATTGCTCTTCTTGAAGGTCCATTCGAACTCAAATAAACACCTCGAGTCGATATGAAGTCAACTTTTTTTCGTTTTCACGATGTATTTGAGTCGACGATTGCTCTTCTTGATGGTCCATTCGAACTCAAATAAACACCTCGAGTCGATATGAAGTCAACTTTTTTTCGTTTTCACGATGTATTTGAGTCGACGATTGCTCTTGTTGAAGGTCCATTCGAACTCAAATAAACACCTCGAGTCGATATGAAAACAACTTTTTTTCGTTTTCACGATGTATTTGAGTCGATGATTGCTCTTCTTGAAGGTCCATTCGAACTCAAATAAACACCTCGAGTCGATATGAAGTCAACTTTTTTTCGTTTTCTCGATGTATTTGAGCCGCCAATTGCTCTTCTTAAAGGTCTATTCGAACTCAAATTAACTGTGAGTCGGGGATAGACCACATTGCAATATTCATTCGGTTTCTCATCTGTAAAATTGTTTAAATAATACCTTTTTGTAATAATACAAATTAAATTTTTATGATGAGCTATTGACTTGAAATTTTAAAAATAGGTCAGAACTGGATCACAATGCAATATTCACTTGGTTTCTCGTCTGTAAAATTGTTTAAATAATACCTATTTGTTTAAACCAATTAAATTTTGATGATGAACTAGACACTTGAAATTTTAAATAAAGGTCAGAAATGGATGACAATTCTATATTCACTCGGTTTGTATGACATGGTATGAGTATGGAATGGTATATTATTGTATGTATGATTTGGTACAGTACAGTATGGTATGATAGGAAAGAAACTCGAATGGTATGGTATGAGTACGGTGAGAATATGGTATGGTTTCGATTTGCAACACAGTCTCTTATAGACAGAAGGGTGATCTGCACAAGGAAGATAATAAACCGTTGTGTCAATAATTTGCAGAGTTTTTTTTATTCGATTTTCTGAATCTACGTATCTTGAAACGTAAACCAACAAATTTTGAGGGGGGGTTAAAAAATTTGTTTCTTTGGGCGATTCCAATGGTTCATTATCGAAGATAATAAACCAAAATAAATAAATAAAATACGAAAGAAAAATATACACTTCAAACGCTTTCAATAAACAGACAAATGTAGCTGGGAAAAAATAATTAAATACTGGCGCATACTAACTTAAGTTTGGAAAGAGAGTCCGAATAAAAATCAAAATCTGGGCAGACACTAAGGAGATTTTTTATTTTATTTATTAACGTACGGCTCACGCCAATAACAAAGTTTAGTTGTTGCACAACGACAGAGGGCGAACAATGAGGACTGGTACTATACAGTGTACTTAAACAAAATACTTTACAAAATTACTACAAAAAGAAAAAGCAAAAGGTTTAGTATTAAATAATGAAAAACACCCCGAAACACTGTAAGCTGGAAGAGAAATTCACTGAGTCAGGTGATAAATAGCTAGGCTTGTTCTGAGGCGAGAAAGGCTACTAACGAAGAAATCAAAATCCACTGCCTGGAGAAAAGCATTGACCTCACGTGGTAAACGAATCAAGGGGCGATAAATTTGATAATTGTAGGTAGCAAAAGGAGCGTAGAACAATGTGACTGAACGGGTGGGGTAGCTAGGAACGTTTATGTTGACGCATGAAAAGAGGTAACTGAAGGGCACTGAAGCCAACCATTTACTAGCTTGTGGTAGAAAACAACATCCGCATCAAAACGGCGCTCTTCCAACTTGGGCAAATTGTAGGTGGCTGCAAGGGTTGAAAATTGGTGGTGGTCAGCCGGCAGTCGAAGCCTGTAGCAGAGATACCTCCATACTTTTGAGCTAATAATACCAAGTTACCCTGAACCCACCTACAATCATGCATTTTGATGTTTATACCGGTACATCGTTATGATCCCGTGAAAGTGTAATTGGTTAAATGGGCATTGAAGTTGGTTTTTTTTTTTTTTTTTTTAATAATTTTTATTCGGCATAGGTACCTACTAATATAGGTAACATACAGCCATAACATTCTTCGTAATTAGCATCAAATTATTAAATTTACCTCTCAAATGAAGATTCCCCATTTCAAAATAACCATTATAACTTTCAAAATAAATATACAAATTTGTTGTCAATATAATCATGATATGTCCAATCGATACCATAACATTTTTTTAAATCTATCTTACTTACCTAATTATCGTATTAACTTACATTTATATTTTTAGTGAATAATAAGGTTGAATTGAATAGACTTGTTGCTTTACTTACTAGCTTGTCAAACATGATTTTTCTTTCTATGCTGTAAGTAGGGCATTCCATCACCTGGTGTTCCCAGATACCTGTCGGATGACCGCAGTCACAGAAAGGATTTTCTCTACGGTTTATACGGTTTAGATACACTGGGCTTGTGGCGTGATTGGTTCTCAGTCTGCAGAAAATACGTACGAGTGTCGCAATACTGTGATACAAATCACAGAGACCTTGATGAGTAACTGGTCAGCACTGAACCAAAAGGGTTCACCCTACAAATATATGGTTCCTGGCCTTGCGCAATACTGCGGTTGTCACAACTGTGACTCAAATCACAGTGACCGGGATAAGAAACTACTTATAAATGGTCTTGCGCGGTCAAGACAGCTTCGGTAAGTCAATCTCAACTTATCATTATCAGATAATGATCCAAAGGGTTTACGCCAGTAGCAGAAAGTAGTTGTGCATTTGATGGAGCGTGGAAAGTATTATACAATTTTTTAAACATATTTCTGTACATATTTACAAAAATTGAATACTTAATTCACAATCAAAACAGCATTTCCCAGAAACTTGAATGTGGAGGGTTTTTGATAAAGTTCAACAGACCACGAGGCACTCATCTGGTGGCATTTTTAAGTATTATGAACAGATTCTGCTGTTCTTGCAGGAATTGTCTGTACTCACGGCGTTCCTCTTCATAGGAAAGACACTGTCCTAAGACTGTCCTTTGAGAAACGGTATAATCCATTTGTGTGATCATAATTTGGGTGTCTGTATCTGATTAGGTGGAGGTTTCGGTTCACAGTCCTTTGTATAATAATATTATCCTTTCTATTCATCTGGAGATCAGCTGCTGATTTGCTACAAACCAAGGTTTCTGTAGCTGCCACTCATTGAACGGTGCCTTTTTGTCAGAAAGACTGCATCGGATAGAGGAACAGCAATCTCTTTGTCCATAGAGAGTTCCTAAGAGATAAATCCATTCAGATGTGGACACATCTAGTGGACACATCTAAGGCGAGCAACTTCTGGATGCTAACCAATATGGCGGAACTGATCACATGTTAAGTAACGTCACGTCACCTTAGCACAACGCGAAATCCATCCCTTAGGCGCTGCCCTGTTACGAAAACAGTGTTATCCTGGAGTAAGGTTACTCGTTAAGGAAGGTTATTCGTTAAGGATGTGTCCGGAGAGAAGAATGGACACATGTATGAGTCCGGTTGTGATCGATTCGAGGCGATGTGTCCGGACACAGCCGACGCGCATGCGCAGTTGAGATAAGTTCAAACTAGTGTCCGTAGGAATGACCCCTTAGGAACTCTCTCATATCTCGGAGTGTGGCTAAGCGTCATATATGCTGTCCTTATAGCGTCCATATCTGCCATATCATTTCTTTTGAATTTTCTGTGGCATATCACATCCTCAGACTTTTGTATTTCGCTATAGTGCTGAAAATTTAGTGAACATTTAGAAATGCTCATCTCATGGAAGTGCTACTTTGAGTCGGTGAGAATTACCATCCGGTTACTCCGTGTTGGAGTATGTACAGTTAGTTCTGCTCTACATATCTGAAAGGATCCAGGCAACCTTTGAGAACGCGATACCTGTTTTTGCTGATCGAAGACATCCACTTCAGCCTCGTTCGCTTCTTTAGGTGAATATTTTCTAATATAGTCTCCAGAGGTGGGAAATCAGGCATTTTAAGATGTCCTCGTTTAGATCCTCTCAAACAGAAAAAGGAAGAGTGAAGAGGTAAAAAAAAAAGTGTTATAATGATGGGTAGGAAATTGAAGAAATTGAGTGAAGACATTTGAGAAGAAACGGGTGACGTCATCTGGTTTTCATCTTCCTCAAGTACTCCGGTAAGGTGTTAGGAAACCCGATGTCGTCACGCTCCTTCTTAAACAGTATCTCCATTGAACGACTCGAATTTTTCACTGGAAAGTTACTACTGCCAGGTTTCGAAGGGTACTGAAACGGATTCTGACGTCCGTTTCGTATCAACCAGTCATCCGCTGTTGGCTAGTCGATTACTGGAGACGAGCCTTTTCAATGTGAGGACGTCTCGAGTTCATCTTCTCCTCATTTCTTCTGTGTTCTATGAAAGACCTAACGGCGATAGAAACGCGTTCACATTGTCCTGAAATTTCCGAAGTGAATTGTGCAAAGTACCTTGGCTTTCTTGTTGACTCAAACATGGAGTGGGAAGTCTAATTCAGTTGGAGTGTACGAGGTTGAGGTTGTGTTGAAGTTGATGTTCAACATTTTTTTCTAAATTAAGAAATGACAATTTATTTTTCTTTGGCACAATCAGTCGTTCTTTATGGGCTTCCAGCGCGGGATAGCGCCTATGCCACAACCATCAACCCAGTTTTCGTATGCCACAAAGTATTGTTACGCGTACCCACGAAGAGTAAGCACGCAAGCTGCATATTCTAAAACTGGAGTACCTCGTGGAATTGTACAGTTTGAAGCAGGTCTTAAAAAGGGAAAGATACACTCACCCATCTCATGAGCTGGTGACCAGATTTCAGCAACAGGGGCAAATTGATCTTCCATTCGTTTGGACAACTGCCTCATTAAATTTTGACGGGTATCCGCATTTAGAATAATTCTAAATGAAGAATTATTCTCCTCCACCTTCTTAGAAAGATACGTAAAAACTTAATTTAAAAAAAGTGGTTTCTGTAGCAGCAAAACTCATTTTGATCTACCTACCGACCTATTTGCAATTTATTTATTTCTCTATTTACTATTATTATTATTGCTATTTTTCGACTTCTTAGATGTTATAGTGAAGTGGAAGGTTTAGAGAAATCCGTGGGTGTTTGAAAGGATGTATGAGTTTTTTGTGGGATTTCGTTCGTGCCTAAGAGTGGAATTAATAGTCGAGACTTGAGGGTCAGAGGCCCCCAAGTGTTGATAAACGAGCCCTCAACCCCGATCAGTATTGATAGACGGCACTTGGAGACCTGAGTGTGATCAACATTTGAGGGTCCCTGGGCATTGAGCCCATATTAGTAGACGAAATTCACTGCCGATTTCAAGTGGGTCCACCACTTGAACCACCCAAATCCCACGTAACCTTGAAGTACCTCGATTGTCGCTACATCACTTCGATTGCTTCTCTATCGCGCTTTCACCGCTAACAAACATACGTGCCCTCAAACTAATCTCTAATTCAAATTCAGACTAACCACGAGGGACATTTTATGTCTTTGCGCCCCCTCCCATCAGAAACTTATATGAAGCTTGCATTCGTGTTGACAATATAAATTATTGAGAATGATCACCAGTGTGTAAACAATTATTTAAACAATCACGCTCATACCGCGGCTTGTCGGCCACGCACTCCGCAGTGATTAACGTAATATGGTTAGGTAAATCGAGAGCTATCCAACGGGTGGTGAACGATTTTTGTACGATGATAACTGGCGAAGATAAAGTTCCGTACCAACGAATCGGTTGTAAGCGAAAATCATCAGAAATATTTTCGTGACGCTTCTCCGTTACATGTCCCGCGTTAAATTTTCGAGTTTATGTAGCAAAGTTAAGACATAAAAATTTTATGTCTTAATATCAAAAACTACACAAGAGGCTGCGTGTGTGGTGACTGATCTTTGATCGTTGACAGTCAATAACTCTTTTCTGTAATTTCATGAGGTAAATCAAGCTCGATAAAACTATCATAGATAGCTTATTTCTGCGTCTCAGGCTTCTCCACTATACGTAATGTTTCTTCGACTATGATTCGTCCTCGACCATAGCTGGCAATTGCTGGACCAGCTCCCTACGATGGTCGTAGGTTGAAGAAGCGAGTTCTACGAGACAACGCAATACTGCATGATTGAACTACGCAGCAAGTGACGCTAGACCATTGTTCTATTGGTTAATGCTCCACTCCACTCGTGGTCTGCCGGACTGAGGTGGGACAGCCGTGTTCAACCGAGCGACGAACTCCCACATTGGATCATCCCCAAAATGATGAACATTCCCCATACTGACTGACACAAAAATATTACTGACACAAACACCACTCCCTCCCCACATTAGCCTACCAGGCAATATTGTGAATAAATGAATTCGAATTGTGACCATAGCTATGCTAGCTTATTTGTATAAGTGTCAGTGACACTCACACAATGAGACCGGACTATTAATGGGCAATTCCATTGGGTCCGAAAATTTACAATAGGACAGTATTTTTCGGTTAAGGGACCTGTGAAGATTACGAAAATAGCATGAGTTGATCAGTTTTTTCGTTAAGTTTGGTAGGAAATGCAATCAAAACTAGTACTGTGCGCGCTGAAACATTGACGTCATCGGACACCTCAAACGAGGATGGATAGTTAGTTGTAGTATCCACGATGTTTCAAGAAAAATGATCCATGCATTCGCGTCACTCCATCTTTGCGTCACTCCAGCACTCTCGATCTCTATTCTGCATTATCGCTTGATTATCGCCATTCGCCATAACAAATTGATTGGTAACAAGGATTGAACCTTCCGCACGCCACAGGAATCCATGGACGCTTTATGCATGGATAGCTTCATAATCTAGTATCCATAATGGTAACGTCTTGACGTCACACCCTGGTCACTCGTCCGGCGGTTTTTTCAAACTACCAATTTTCTTTTATTTTCCTAAATTTTTGTGAACATTTTCTTGGCGAATGGACCCGATTTTCGCTAACATTAGACAAGGTGCTTTGGAAAAAAAAAATTAAAAAAAATTGACTGGAATTGCCCATTCCACCCGAAGTGATTAGATTGGGAAATCTTGATTGTTTAATGAGATGTTAATGCGATTATTACGATCAGAAGCTGAGAGAGAGAACACAATAAGCGGTTTGGGTCATTTGTTGTTTCCGTAACCCCGAAGACCAATGACCGGAACTGCGGTTGTGAGGGGGGTTGTTCTCTCTGTACGAACATCAAGTTCCAGCAGCCTTTAAGACGTAGCGACGGGAGCAATCCGAGCGGCGGCTCTAAAATTGGCCTCCGGGGACTCCGCAAGGGCGGCGACGGGCTAATTTAACTTGTACCCACCTCCGCGCCAACGCGATCAACTTTCGGCAGAACACTGGGGACAATTTAAGTGTTGGGAGGCCGAGCTCAGTCAATTAGCGTTGGAACGGACTCGCCCAACCCTCTGCCTATTGTTCCAGTTCACGGCCTTTTCAATCGTTTCTTGTTCTACAACCCTCATCGGCTCCTTTCATAGCCGGTACTTCACTTCATCGACGACGGAAAAAAGCCTTTGATTGGCTCGAATTGAATGTGGTTTTGAACGTGGGCCGGCGTTTCTGTTGGGCGGATACTCGCTTCATCTCTTGTAGCCCACGGTCAGATTACTCTCAATTGATTCGGTGTCACAAAACACCAGAAACGTGGCAAATGTTGTTTAATTGTATAGTTTTGTTTTATTATTCAGGGTGATCCGCTCGAAGATGGATAAAAAATGTAGTGAAATACCGCCAACCGCATATTGGTTTATTATCTTCGATAATGAACCATTGGAATCACCCAAGAAAAAAAATTGAGGGTTTACCTACGTTTCAAAATACCTACTAAAAATGGTAATTCTGAGCAATTACTTGGTCAACCCCAAACTTTTTCATATTTTACTACGGTCGTAAGGATGTTCTCAGGAAGCAGAAAACATATAATTCAAGCCCCGCAAGGCCATCGTACAGGTTGGCGAGCGATAAGAAGGTTCAAAGTCCACGCGATAACAGTGGCTTGCGGAAGACGCGCGGATGGCCATGGTGTGACAGTACCGTTCTGGCTAGTGGTTCCGCCGATAAACCTCCCCCAATCAACTGATTAGTACCATATATATTAGTTGGACATATAGATCAAGTGGACGGGGTTACGGAATAAAAACATCCCCTAATCAACTGATTAGTACCATATAGGGTACTGTCACAACTGGCCATCCGCGCGTCTCCCGCAAGCCACTGTTATCGCGTGGACTTTGAACCTCCTTATCGCTCGGCAACCTGTACGACGGCCTTGCGGGGCTTGAATTATATGTTTCTTGCTTTCTGAGAACATCCTTACGACCGTAGTAAAATATGAAAAAGTTTGGGGTTGACCAAGTAATTGCACAGAATTGCCCTAAAATGTCATGTCTCTTATTTCAAATAGAATTGTATAGTTTTTAGTTCATATTTAGAAGGAGTTTAATTTTTAGAATTTTTAAGGCCATCCGCAGCTTACGTCCGTACGACCAGCCGTTCGTTCACAATGAGGGCTCAAGTTGGAGCTGATCGTAAGTCGTCAACATGAGCCTGTTGGGCAGCCTGTCGGTCAATGTTCATACTAGTCTAGCAAATTCGAACACCACGTGGTTTTCAGATAACAAGCTAAATAATTATGACTAATTATTATTATTAAAAATAATTAATGATAATTTAAATTACTTGAAAATACTTATTAACAATGAATGATAATACATATATTACATATGGATCAAAACAAAAGGGTGATCAGTATGAATAAGACCATAAACCATAGTGTCAAGAATTTGCAGAGTTTTTCATATTAATTCGTTCTCAAGTTATGATTTTTCAAAGTTTTTTCCTTAAAAAAACCTCGTTTTTTCTCGAGTAAACTCAAATTTCCATTCAATTTTAACTTCTAACAACATTTCCGGAATTAACGTTAAGTATTCTGTAAGATTAGTGTACTTTGATTCTTGAGATGTACCATCTAGTGACCATAACAGCATAGACGAATTTTTATTTTTTCAAATTAGTAAAATACTCTTCCTAAACAAATTCTGGAAACTGGCAAATCTCTTGAAAACTTCTTCATTCAGTAAGCATTTCAACGGTATGGTCAACTTTAGAAATTCAATTTTAAATGTTAAACCGTTAGGCGATTTAAAGTTGTTTTGTCGTCAGATGGAACAGTAAATAAGTCGAACTGTATTATGTAAAATTCCCGAAATATGGAGGTTTGGCTATTTTCATCTCTAGTTGGCATCACATGCAAGTGACTTCGTAAATATTTTTCGAGTCCTGGTCTTGTTCATTTCATTCTAAATGAACACCTCAATTCGATTCAAAATCAAGTTTTTGAGGTAAACCGAGGTCTTTCGAAGGTCCATTTCACCCCTCAATAAACCACTCAATTCGGCTCGAAATCAACAGTTTCGTGTTATTTCGACGATTATGAGGTATGAGGTAAATTGAGATCTACCCAAAGTACGTTTCAGCCTCAATCAACATTTCAAACATGGCGATCGCTATGAACGAGCCATGTGAAACTCAAACAATTTGGTTTTAGTGCTAAACGCGATTTTGTTCTTCTTTTTTGTCGGTAGTATGTTCTTTGGTGAGCTTATTCGTTATGTAGAAATTGATATTAATAATCAGCTCTAAAGGGATGAGATTCCGCTACGGATTAACGAACGGGATGAAATTGAAAATGACGGAAGGGGGCGGGTCGAGTTTGCCCGGGGGCTCTTCCGTCACGTCCGCTAACCTAATGAGCCGATTAGCCTCGTCGACCCGAAGGAATTGAATATTTGAACAGGCACTGCTCGCCAGACCAGGCCACGCCGTCATTTTCCGTTCCAAAAGTTGAGTTTGTCACTCGAATCATCAACTTCTTTCAACTTCGTCCTCATCAACTTCTCGTGAACTGAAGAATAGGAGCGAATAAGGGGATTACTTGTAGCATATAGCATCTATTTCAAAAAACAACAAGTTAATAAGTACGAGTACCAGTGGCGGTTTCTGCCCTGAAACTCAGGAGGTGCACATAGACGAAGAGGGCATAGAGCCCTTGGCAGACAGAGAGTGGCCGTAGTTTGGATATTACTGGGAGATAGCGAATCTAGGAACAGTGATACACTAGTATCACAGATTTAAAAAATATGAACTAGGATAACTTCTTCGATGGGGCTAGACTCATTAGTTATCAACACTGACCATATGAAGCTAGTGCTGGGCTCATTAGTAATGATTTAGTAACTCATTAGTAATTAACCCGCAGTAAACAGTAATGAATATTGAACGATAGTCTCGGGATTATTCACAAAACAATTTGCATCGGTAAATCGGTAGTTTTATTGGAAAATACAACTGAAAAATATAGGAAGTTTGGGAGCACGAAGTTATACTGGTAAAGCGATTAGACTGACTGAGAAACAGGTGTTCGGGTGGGGAGACAAGATGGCGGTCACATCACGACCTTAATATTCATTAGTATCCATAAGGTAATTTATCTGTTGCCCTTTCTCTCAGCATGCTACCCCAACTGGCATTTATAATTCGGTAAATAATATTCGGAAATTATTGTGTGTCGGGGAAATCGTGTAATTGTCTTTATTCGGTAAATATTGGCAAGTGATGGTACGTGTTATGGAGTCGGTGTGTAGGAATTTCGGTATGGAGGAAGTTGTGTGGAGTGAGCTGAAGAAACTGGAAAGACGCTAGTAGCGGGAATAATGGGAACTAGGGCTGAGGTCTCCAGAGGTGAGCTCTGGGGCCGAACATCCTCCCCCCCCCCCCCCCCCCAAGGGAGGACCCCGGGGGCGAAAGGTGGCAGTGGGAATGTAGGAAGGTATAGGAAGACATAGCAATCGATAGGGGAAAAGGACATTTACTGTAATGAATCGGGAGCGAGGCAAAACAACCTTATTGGTGTGGTGTGTGTCTGTATAATGGAAACTGAGGTGTCGCGGGAAAAAGTTTACATGCCGTTCTGGGAAGGGTAGCATGGCTTGAGAGATAACAGGTGGGCTTACGTGACGATGCGAGGCAGGCGCTGAATTCCGAGTCGGTTTGGATGGCGTCCGTTGTTGAGTAGGCTGGGAGTACTGTGTAGGTTTCATCGGTTTGCGTGGTAGGAAGGAGGGGGAAACTGGTTGCTCACGTGGGGCTGATTGGGGCGAGGAACGAGCGAATCGAGATGGGTTAGAGGTAGGGACAGGGGAGGAAGCGGGAGAGCGGGATGATACAGCTTTGTCAACGACGTCAAATAATTCATCCCACACTTGAGAAAATGGGGTCCCATTTGAGATGTGCGGCGTAATCCATCGTTGTAGGGAAGGTCCCAATTTTTGTAGTAGGGTTCTGAGTTTGTTGACGTCGGGAAGATCGAGTGTTTCATCCAGAGAATCCTCAAACGTCGCCCTTGCGTCTTCGAACCGGAAAGTCACGTATCTCCGAACGGCCCTCGAAAATACGACGTGTTGAAAATGCTCGTAGAAAGCAAGGGAATGAAACTTATTGATCACATCATCGAGTCGGGCAATTGATTTTTCAAGTTGTTGAAAAGATGGTCGACACATGGCCGCCGCAGACATAGAATCTATCGTGATGAGGGTTGATACCACAGACTTGAGCATCGAGTAAGCTGATTTCGGAATTTTGTCAGATCCCAAATGCTCCATCACCCATCGGGCGTTATTGGCAAACGTTTCTGTACTCACATCGAGGCGAAGCTTCTGGCAAATCAATTGGGCATCGGTAGACAAAGAACCCGCGTCGGGCATTTTGGGTTGGGAAACTGGTTCCATGACGGCAATCGCGGAAATTCACGCACAATTACCGTATAAAGGGTTTCGGCACCATGAACGATAGTCTCGGGATTATTCACAAAACAATTTGCATCGGTAAATCGGTAGTTTTATTGGAAAATACAACTGAAAAATATAGGAAGTTTGGGAGCACGAAGTTATACTGGTAAAGCGATTAGACTGACTGAGAAACAGGTGTTCGGGTGGGGAGACAAGATGGCGGTCACATCACGACCTTAATATTCATTAGTATCCATAAGGTAATTTATCTGTTGCCCTTTCTCTCAGCATGCTACCCCAACTGGCATTTATAATTCGGTAAATAATATTCGGAAATTATTGTGTGTCGGGGAAATCGTGTAATTGTCTTTATTCGGTAAATATTGGCAAGTGATGGTACGTGTTATGGAGTCGGTGTGTAGGAATTTCGGTATGGAGGAAGTTGTGTGGAGTGAGCTGAAGAAACTGGAAAGACGCTAGTAGCGGGAATAATGGGAACTAGGGCTGAGGTCTCCAGAGGTGAGCTCTGGGGCCGAACAAATATAATGGAAGAATAGAACGTGGATGATGTAAGATTGGTAAATATGGATTACAGAATTTGGGTATGATTTGTTGGCAGCCCTTGCACGCATTCAACACTAAGGTTGGTTAGTTCCTTTCGGTCGACAAAAAACTTCTGTTTTAACAAAGATGAAAGTAGCAATTCAATTGTAATGTGTATGAAGATATAAAGAAGGATACCACGTAAGCCTGGTGTTGAGATCAAAGGGTTTTAACAGAATAGATCCACCACCTTCCTCTTGTAATTCAATAATATTGTAATTCCCCCTTTTCCTTAGACAACTGCATAGTTCGGTCTATTTCACACTTCGAAAATTTTCTACACGGGCAACACAAGAGTTATACCTAGCTGTTATTCACACGACGCTCGCGTTGGCGTTGCGGGGAGAGTTTTCAGGTCAAGTCCCATTGAATCCCAGTGCAGTTTGGCAAGTGTTCAACCGAATTTTGGATAGACAACATGGTTGTCGATGGACTCGTATATTTTTCACGATTACCCTGCCCTTTGGGTCTACAGACCGATAGAAAAGGGGTCAAATGTATTTTGAGATTTTCCATACGTCATCTTTTTAAGATTTCCAATGGAACCGTGTAGCTTACCGTTCATACTTGGATAGAGGTCTAAGATAGATAACAATTAGGCGTTGTTCTGCGCATAAACTGAAGCTAATCAAATTGTCTATAACTTCTACTGTTACAAGTTTCTTCACAAAATCTTGGAATTTCTCTTTTTTGGGAAAGAATTGTCAATCTTCAAACTGCTGTATCTTAACTGGGATTGTACACAACTGGGTTTTATTTCAAGTTGTAGCAAATTTAATTTTCTTTCAGAAAGTTACGAGTATTCTTTCGATAAAACTCATAGTTTGAGTGTTAGGGAGATATCACATGGCAGCAAGATAAAAGACTAGAAGTCCTAGTATAATAAAAAAAACCTAATCCTTGCATAGGAGTCTGCAACACATTGGGTCATTTTATGTCAATATTAATAATATCCAATCTTAATAAACCGTTCAGTAACAGATTTATTTTTGATCACATTGATGTGGTCGTTTCAGTTAGACAAATGTAAGTAACCTCAACCTCAAGCAATTGATCACTAAACATTATAATATAATGTTATGTATTATATATAAATCTGACATAAATACCAAGAACAAATAGGAATGCGTTATAATCTGAGAGCTTTCGATCGAATGGAGAACGATTTTTGTCCGATGAAAACTACAGAAGTATCATTTCCCTAGCAACGGCTTGGTTGTAAGTGAAAATTATCGTAAAATGTAGGTAACGCTTTTCGAGGACACTTTTTCGTGACAGTTTTTATTTTAATGTGCCAAAGCAAAGACATAAAATGTCAAATATTAGTAAAGTTAGGAGTTCTGAACATGGGTCATTTTTAAAAACATTGTACTTTAGGTTGTGTGTATATTTCCAAAGAAGAGGTACAGACCGAAAAAATGTAAATCACAGTATCGAACACACTGATTAAGTCATACGTATGACTGGAAATATTTTTACATTTAGTAAGACAATGAGGGCTCAAAGGTAAAACTGAAAAAAAATCTTCAACATCAGCGTGAATCATTGTAGGGTTCCTACGCCGTTCAGAGAATTCGGTGATATGGTCATCCTGATTGTAACGTTTTTTGTTTTCATACGTTTCCACGAAGTTTGACGAGACTGGGATCGGACGGTGGTAATTTACTCGTTGAAATTGAGAAATGCCCGCGCATGTAGTCGCGTAGAGATTCAAACCGACGAAAAAACCTCCAAACGTAGCTTTTGCACAGTCTGGAGCGTTCGCACGGGCCCATCGACTTCCCTCTTCCATACGGTGTTCCCATTATGAATATTCCAAGTTCCGTGTTCACGCGAGTGAACACCGTTGTTTCATACCAATCACCGCCGTACAAGGCATCATAAGGTCACATATGTTTGTTAGACGACGTCGATTCTGTTCACGGTTTCCTGACTTCGGTCGCCGAATGTTTTGTTGATTTTCCCCTCGCGTCCCACCGTTTCTGATGCCCGTGAGGTCATTTTTATTAATATGCGACGCCGTGAACAATCAATTCGTCGTCGGCCCATCTCTTCCGCGCGTTTTACCTCAGTTGGAAATCATATTTGAGAGTGTTCCGTGACAAGCGCTTCGCAAAAAGCGATGGGGGAATAGAAAAAGGAAGATTTTTCCCGCGCAGAACAACGCGAGTTTCGTCGACATGACGATTGACAGCCGCCTTTCATCTCCACTCGTCATTTCCCATGAGTCTTATGCAATACTTTCATTTCATCCAGCACAGTCTGTACATTACACCTCCGCGACCTACTTTACCTTGTCGGTGAACTTGCGAAGAACATGAGGCACTGACAAGCAGAAGGCTAGACGTGCCCCAACTCCGTCGGTATGTTCTGAAAACGACTCCACTACGCATAATTTTCTCCCTTAGTTTTGTCGAGCCAATAAAGCCAAGCTGTATGTTTCAGTCGAGTACAACCTGTTTCCTAAACTCCCCCAATTTCTTGAACCACTTCTACCTACAACGCAATTTGGTTTCGTCCCAGCGTATCAAGTCCTCAATAGCTCCATCGGGTACCTAGTAGACGTAATACCTATTGAAAACTTATGAAGAGAAACAAGAATGCATGGGTTTGTACAATGACAACGCAAAGGCCTTCGACAACGTTTGGCATTCCGGCCTGCTATTCAAAATTAAACCCCATCTTCCAGACACCTACTATAGGATTGTTCAGTCCTATCTATCAGGGAGAACTTATTCAGTGACATATGAAGGAGCCCTGTCACTTGCGCATGCAATCAACGTTGAGGTGCCCCAAAGCAGTGTGCAGGGCTCATTTTTCTACCTCATCTATGCAAAAGACTTCCCCACCAATCCAAATAATATATTATAGTCACGGCCATCTTTGCAGACGATGTAGCTGTCCTTTCGAAGGGAGATTCATGTGTGGGTTTGTGTAGAATGATGCAAGAGCTAATATGCAAGAATTAATATATTCAATAGAAGAATGGTTCCGTAACTGGCGCGTTAAAGTGAATCCCTCCAAATCAATTCTTGTTAAGTTCACATACCTAATGGTTTGGGTCTGATGCTCGAAATGAAACTCATCTGGCACGATCATCTGAACGCAATCATCAAGAAAGCTCGCACTAGGATGCACGTTCTCATATCTCTATTCACTGCTCTAACCCTTCACACGAAACGATTGCTGTTCCTCTCTCTTATCAGGCCCGTTTGGCAATACGGATGCCAGATCTGGGACATTTCAAAATCGAATCCTCAGAATTATCACACAAGCTCGGTGGTACATTCGAAACTCGACCCTTCACTCTGATCTTGATATGCCAACGGTAACTGAGGTTCTCAGGGAAACGGGCCGTCGCCACTTCAAGCCGCTTCAGTCTCATCATAACGTGAGACTCCAACAGCTATTGGACAATAATCACCTGTTCGTGAACAAAGAAGGTCAAAGAGAAAAAGAACTATAATAATCAATAATTGATCTGATTAATAATACTCGATCTATGCAATATTCCATGTGATACAACCATCAGTAATACCTTCCTGTACTCAGTTAACCATCATATTTGTTGAAACTACATCTAATTTATTACCTATTTATTATTTTTTGAATATTGTTAGGAACGTTAACACTATTGTACTGATTTTTGAAAGCCGAATCGATGGACACAAGTGTAAGTAAGTTTACCACTCGCCACGTTCCAAGTGAATTGTGAGCAAAACTACAATGTACATTGTACAAATAAAGTTTATATTAGAAAAAAATGAACAAATGAGCAAATATCGTAAAAACACTCATGGGCTACTACTACTCCCATTTGTTAAAAACTGATGTACGCCGTAATGCCGTAAATAACCAACAAGGGCATGCCAAATTGAAAACTTGAATCAACTTGGTTTTGACATGTAACAAAGTAGTAACTTGTACTTCTTAGGACGGTAAGGAGAGGGAAATTTGCAGCATGAGGTGTGGTGTGATGCCTGACAAATCGAGAGTGTATCAACGAGAAAAGCCAAACAAAACCGCCGGTGTCGATCATTTCGTCATACAATTTCGTACCCGAATTCTGTAACATTTCAGACTGGCAGGTCTCGAGTCACGGCTTAAGCTTAACATCAAACATAGCAAATGGCTCAATTGTTGTTACCCTATCACCCAAGTTTTGCGGCCGAGTCTGGATTGGCGTTTGTCAAAACCTAATAGAGAACCTCATACAAAACCAGAATCGAATCAACAGGTACCTACTCGATTCTAGTGGTTTGAAGAGAAACTTCGCAGTTGCCATTATTTCGCCCGAGTTGGATCAACTCGGAAGTGCCCGCTTATAGACGTGGTTGGGTGGCAATACAAATACGAGTAAAATGGTTCTTCGTCCGTTTCGAAGTGCGAGATGGAGTTCCGAAGATTAGACAAGGTCAAAAGGAGTAAAATACTTTCGCAATCAGACGTCTACGGCGGATCAAGAGAACTAAACAACTTTTCAGGTTCTTTCGCTAAAGAGGCCGTTTCAACGTACCCTTATCAAGCTGAAGCCCCATTAGTGGTGTTTATAAGGGCTGTTAAGGCTGAGTGGTTGCTTTGCTTTTACTCTTCTCTCAAATAGAATTATCCTTTTCAGGATCTGTTTAAGTTGCAGTTAAGACGGCCTGGGGAACGATGTCCTCTCTGAAACCACTTCAAGTTACTACTCTGTCGATCTGCGTAGGACGTTTTCCCGAGTTTTCCCCGAGAAACATTCGGTTTTATTGAGATGCGTTTCGGGGGCAAACAGTTTTGTTTTCCCGCTCACCGCCGAATCTTTTACGCTCGAACCGACGCCTACTTCCGCCACGGCGGCTCTTCCGTGATTATAGCGCGAAATTCACTGGAGGCGCCACTGAACACTCGAGGAAAGATAGTAAATATTGAGACGATGATCTAAAAGTGTGATCTAAATTTTTAGTATAAAATTCAATAATTCTTCAGTTTTATGATTAATTAGAAGGTAAGTGTCACCAACAGAGTCGCTGAAATCGTTGTCCGACCTAGAAGCGACTTTGATTTTAAAATAGAAAGGACTTCTTATTCGAATAATTACATCACAGTGAAGAATCATTGAATTCTATATTACAAGTTTTTACAGTGTGGCGACCGTAGCCGGACACTCCTCATTAAATGAAATTCCAGAATTCTATAAATTTTATAGAATTCTGGAATTTCGTGATAAGTTCAATTTTTGTGAGATCGCCATTTTCGATGTTGTTTTCGGTAAAAATGTCCGTGAACAAAAGAAGAGCTCAACGTACGGTTTTCACCAAAGATTTGAAAGAAATTAATGATCTTCTAACTAATGAGCCTACGAAGAAAGGACAAATTGAAGCGCATTTTGCAGAAATTGAAATGATCTACCGAAGGATGTCACACTTGAGTGATGTTATCTTACAAGAATTGCTCCTGAGGACCGATGACCATGGCTCAAAAATAATGAGCCATTTTGGAAAATTCAGTCCAAAAACCTATCCATAATCCAAAATTTTCATTGAATTACTTCAACTCTATTCGTCAACTGGTCTTTACCTGGCACCAAACTATCTTATTACTACCTACTTGTATATTAAGTTCTTATTTGAGACTGCAAAATTCCTCGTAATTTCCTTTCACAAAGTAGGTTAAATGGTACTCACCAGATCGGGTTACGAGTATTTCCTTATTCACCTTATCCTCAGTCAGCATTCAGAAGCAATTCTTGTAAGATAACGTCATTCATGTTGGACATCCCTAAGAACGTCATTGCAACTTTCGCAAAAGGATATGACATTCCATTGAAGAATTATTCTTCAATGGAACAGCATCTCCTTTCACTCAATAATTATTTATGTTTCTATATTGTGGCAAACTGTTTGAGTATTGTGCAAACTTCGGGTCAGTATACGCCTTTTCCCCTTTAAATACCCTTTCAACACGTGGACCAAGCGTCACAAGTCCCCACTATTATTCTTCCAAGCGTTTGAGATGAGATGGCAGTTTGAAATTTCAGCTTTTCAAAGGAGGGCCCGCTTACAAGGTACCTCATAGTTGCCAATCATCTCAGTTCTGGAGGTATTGTTTCTCCCATGTTCGTGGTAATTTTCTGTATGAAGGGAGTAACCATTTCGTCCATTCGAAGGTAGTTTCTGTAGTCCGCAGCTGAGGTAAGCCTGAGCCCTGTGGCCAAGCGGTCATGACCAAATTTGTTCCTCTTCAGAAGCCAACTCTTCACCCACATGTTTGACTTTCTTCTCTTTTTAGCACGTTTTTCTGTCCCAAGTGCAAGGATAATCCCGGCACAATAATCGTCTGTGTCTTGGCATGCTCGCAGGATGTTGAAAACAGGCATTTGCACAAACAACGAATTTGCACTTGTTGTTTGACAGTGAATGGGGGCCTTAACGCTCTGAAAATGTTCAACCTTGTTTCGTAATCCTTCCTATAACACAACATGGCGAACAGTTTGAAGGGAATATGAGAGGGCGAAAGTGTCAAAGTGACACACGATCGTCAGTTTTTCCTTTCCGCTCTCAGCCGTTCAATGCGGGATAACCTGCCGAATAAAAGATTCATGACTTTGGTCGCTTTCACGAGCCCCAACAGATACCCAACTCTTCCTCTTCCCTTCGCCATCGGTCTCATACCATGTCCGGTAAACGCTCGGAAAAAGTTTACTCAGAGCAGGGTGAGAGTTGACTTCCTCGAAACACCGACTCGCAAACTGTCCAATGAAAACAGTTTAGTGGAGAAAATTTATTTTGTTCAGCGTATAAAAGTGGAAGGTTGAGCGGAGGTTGAGGGGTTAGAAACCACTTATCACGTCGGTGGTTTGGAACCAGAGGAAAATCCCTGTACTTTCTCTGTTGGTCACATTCACCATTCACTGCTTTCGCACAACACTTGAGCTCTGTGAGATCAACCCAAGTGACAAAGGGGTGGGCGAAAAATACGATATTCATAACTTTTGAGCTCGTTTTTTTCGCCCTCCACAAGGATTTAGATGTCTGTTCAGAAGTACGTGCGTGGAATTATTCCGAGGAGGGTTGGGAGGACAAAGTTATTATTGTGGAGTGACCCCTGAAGCGCAAGTTACTCTTTATATTTGAATTCCGCAACTTCGGCGACTTCCAAAAGCTTCTTCCCCCGAACCACGTTTCTACTTCTCTGTGCCAAACGTGCCAAAAACCCCACCAACCTTGAGCGTTTTTGTGTGCATTTGGGTTCATCACATCCAATAATGAACCACTGGATTCGCCCTATTTCAATAAAACAACACACTCAAATGTATCAAGGCAAACATCGTGGACATGGAAGAGCACTTCCGTCGGTATGTATCTCTCCAAAAAGCCTTCAAAATGAGTGTGTTGCTTTGATGAGTGTATGGGAATATCAGCTTTAACCGAAGCATAGTCATACCTACTAGCTCTCAAAAGGAAGTTCATAGGAAAGTTTTGTTCCAGTTTTGATTTTTTCACGCGTCGTGGTTTTTGAATCGCTAAACTCGAATTTGAAGTTTGCTGGCACACATTTCGCCTGGAACACTTTTTTTTTGTTGCACATTATGCCAAATTTTCGGTACATTATCTAGTTTTTCGCCTTCATCTTGAAAACTATGCGTTGTTCCGCAAAAGTCATTACGTACATAATTCTGCCCTGTTAAATAAAAACGTCTCAAGTCCAATGTTTACGATAATGGGGTTTTTACGGAACCCCCCTTTTGGACCTGAACCATTCGATGGTGAAGTTCAAATTTCAAAATTCGAACCGGAACTAGGGGAAATGCTGAACATAAATCGACGGCCACAGTGCAAAAGCCTGTAGGTATGTACAAAAATAAAAGATGTTGAGGAAACGACAAAAACTGGTTTCTAACAGTAACAGTTACTGAAGTAACCTGTTACATGGTTACAGTTACTGTAACCATGTAACAGGTTACTTCAAACATCCATTGAAGAGAAATGAAGGGCTGTAGCTCAATTCTGTTCCTAGTAGCATGTGCACAAGGCCCAAATTTATCAGTGAAGCTCAAAACCTTATTTTTGGAAAAAATAGTACTTACAGGCTTTTGTACTGTGGCTGTCGAAATATACGAAAATTGGTCAAAGTTAGGGTAAAACGCCTCAACGACACGCTGTTAGGTAAAACGCCCCAAATCACCAAAATATTGAAATGAGGCGTTTTACCTAGAAAAATTGCAGATCGGCATGAAAAATTGACCTGTTCACCTACTCGAACGAAGGCATCGGTAAACCTTGGCTAATTTGTATGTTTCTTAAATGAGACTCGATATTTTATACAGAACAGAGGTTTTCAGGGTATTAGAAACGTCGACCTTTTTTTTCCCACCATTTTTGAACAACTGGCGGCATTGACAAATTCCGTGGATCATTCACGATTCCAATTCGAAGTTCAAAGTCAATTTCAATTATACATGAACAAATTCTATCGTGATTCACTTGAACACTAATTTATGAAAGAGGACTCCTGGGCGAATAATTAGTGAATCATCCACTTACCCGAGGTGTCGCTATTCGTTTGATCCGAGTTTAATGTTACGTACGACCGTCGGTCGGTCCATACAGAGGTCTAGTCGCCCTGAGACCCTTTTGATACCCTCTGGTTTTGTTACCTTCGTATTTCACCGCGGAATTAGAGGCCAAACGACTCATAAACCCAACACAACTCCCTCCCGCCCTCTTGTTTTCCCTCCAAAAGACCAATTAAAACAAAATAGTGGGAGCGCGCGATTATTTTATAAGAGAGCAATTATACATGAACTTACTTCCCTGCGAACTCTAATTACTCACCTTCCCGCCCTCCTCTAAAACAAGTTGGAACGGCAATTACCTTAGTGGGGCAGGTGGTTCCACATTTGCACCCTAACGATCCTAAAGCCTGGAAAGTAATGACATTTTACCGTGACACGTCGACCTTTCACTTTGAAGATCACGTGGTTTACTCTTCAGTATGGAAAATACCGGTACCAAACTCTTCTCAGCAGCCCGGAGTTTACGAAAAGGCCGCTAAAGGCGAAATTGGCCAACTTCTGTGTCACTGGCAGTTATTTGGAACTGTTTCTTCTTCACGAGACCGGTTGTTACGGGTATAAATAAACTCGTTCTAGACGCCCCGGTGGCTCTCAGTGCGAGAAGATAAAATGAAATTACCCCCATCGAACTTCGAAATTATACGGCGGTTGAACGGCTCTAACAATCATGTGGAGGGGCCGCTCATTCCAAGGCGTTCATATCAATACAGTTAACTACCGTTTATTGGCGGGTTACCCTGGGGACTGCAACCGGTTCGAATAACGAAAATTTCGAATAAACCGGACCCCCCCCCCCACTGCGCCAATACCGCGAAATATCGTTAAACGTGCGCATGTGCAGAATGCTATTGGTATGGTTGTGAATAAGTCTGCATGTTTTTGCCTGAAAAACTTGTGTTGACGTGTTTTATTTTTTTTTATTCGATTTTCTGTATCTACGTATCTTGAAACGCAAACCCTCAAATTTTGATGGGTGTAATTTTTTTTCTTAGTCGATCTAATGGTTTGTTATCAAAGAATAAACCAAAGTATATACGCGTATGATTGAAAACTCATCGTTTTTAAAAACTCATTTATTTTGCGTTCTTTGCTCGTGAAAATTGGAAAACTTTGTTTAAATAAATGCGATTCGGATGAGCGGGAGTTTACTGTATATTTAACCCCCCCACACAGCAGCCGGAAAAACATATGATATCCACTTTCCCCGCCCGACTATAGGGAGACGTCCTAACCACTTCACAAGCACCGTACCCGTTTCGATATCTCCCCTTGGCGCCATGGCTAGACGTTTTTATTATTACTTTACAAGCAACTAATAATAATACGTAGATGTGTAGTAATAAAAACGTCTCACCATGGCGCCAAGGGGAGATTTCGAAATGTGTACGGTGCTTCTGAAGTGGTTAGGACATCTCAGGTGGCCGGGGAAAGTGGATACCTATCATTAATTTTTCGGCCGCTGTACTTAGTGTGATATTAAATATGTGATATCCACCAAAAAACGCAAATTTTGCGTTTTTTGGTGGATATCACATATTTTTGGTGTATCCGTACGTTTCCTGCTTCTACGCCTTCACTCATGCACCTCCGTGGCCGGCTCACAGAACAGCACAGAATGAGCCCCCAATAACACTCATAACCATAGCACCAATAACACATAAAATAATAATCATTCTAGATTGATCCAGTTACCCAGGCTGTAGATTGGTCGAAGTGGCCAAAATTAGCCTAAATTTCAATTTTGTTCCTAAAATTTGTTTGGTTGCGATAATACGTTAATCTTTTAAAAGGGACTGTCAGGTTGAAACGAAGCTCTGTGCAAAATGTCGTCAATCGGTGAAAGTGGAAAGTCTATCGGTGAAGTCGTCAACATGAGGGTGAATCATACGGCGGTAAATCGGGTTAATGTTCATACCGACTCAACTGATTCAAACGAATTCCTTGTTCTGAGATAGTTTGTGTGTCTAAAAAAAGAAGGTAATTTCGAATATTTGGTGGAAGATAACAGTTTCAGACAATAAATTGTAATACCTACTATCCCCATGTTTACATTAAATTTTACCCTACGTGATCCTGTATGGTCTTGAACGCTATAATTGGACACGGTTAGAGTTGGATTTTGCTCTTGTAACTTTCAGGACATCAATTCCTGCACTGAACTCGTGAAAAACGCAGTAGGTTTGTTAAGTAAGCTAGAATTTATTATCGTCTCCTTTGTTAGAGAATGTATTTACTTGCATGTACATATTTTTGTGAGGAAAGAGAGGAGATAGTTGTGATGATTTCCTGTCGATTACGGAAGTTCATTATCGGAAAATATAAATTAAAATACGTGAAATAAACCAAAATGGTAATGAACATGAAGACATACTGTGGAGTGCGAACTGGCTCTAATGAACAAACTGCTGCCGAGGGAAATACAGATTCAAATTAGCCCTAATTTCCTCACATTAATATGAAGTCTCTCGGAAGCTTTTGCCGCGAGCTTAAGCTAAATTTTCCTCGTTTGCTCAACCTAAAACGCCACTTTATATTCGATGGTGCCACGGTGTACTTTTACTCGTTTTAAATCTTACTAAGTGCCACAATACAAAGACAAAACGTCTTTAAGTGTACCATTTTACTGTTCATTCTATAATATTGTTTTGATATCGAATGGCTTTATAAAATTCTCAAACCACATCCAAGGATTGACATCCTGAATGTTCCGATTCGTAGTCGTAACCCTGCTGAACTCTGCCCTACTTCAGATAAACAAAACAATGTGGTGCCTACTTCGAAATTTGAATAATCCCAAAGGTATCAAAAACTGATCAATAATATTCTTTGAGGATACTACGAATATAAAGTGTAATGTACACATTGTTCTGGATACAACGTTGGATGTGTTACAGACGGTAGCCAAGATGAAGGCGCTTTTATGATTAAAGGCAGCGCTGAGGGGAAAGGAGTGTGCTCCCAGTTAATAATTTAAACTCCTGTCCTCAACATCTCACAAACTATTCCCTAATTCATTGTGTGTTCTAAGCCTGTAGTCTACCCGCAACATCTCATTCCTACAGGAAGACTCAAGGGATTTTATTTCCATTATTCAACGCCAAGGATGCCCTCGACACACTCGAAACCTCAGGTTCCTCTCTAGTTAACTAATCCTGTTGATCATTTTCGTGAACAGCCATTTCGTGTATGAGACCGCTAGTAGATCGAGTAGTAGTGTATAGTACCCGCACATTATTTACCGTTTGAACAGTCATCACTCTATCCATTCCAGGAGGTATGTGTGAAATTAGACTCTACGATGGCTAAAACCATATGTATGAAACGAGAGATATTTCAGATTAACCGGATATTTAACGTAATGAATAATTCGTCAGTGACGTAAATGCTATTTTTTCGACCAGTTCGTTTCTTTTCATGTTCGTTCATGCTCTAATATGGACTGCAGTCACAAAACCAATGTGAGTTTGCACCAAGCTGTTCTCCATTATGGTAAATACCAGAAGATCCACCGGTTGATTCACGATCTTGTTGATGACGATTTCGCTCTCGCTTTTGCTCTCGTTTTCGCTCAGTACAAGTAGATATGGAACAGTCCAAGTCCCGAGAAGAACTAAGTTAGAAAATAGTTTTTTGTGCAGCCTTGAATGTTATGGACTACTCAGGCACCTCATCTCCTCCCTCTCGGTTAAGCCGTCTACATCTCCTGTTATTGTACGACTACATTCACTATCTTCTCTGGAAATGCGGGAGCTTTCTCTTCTTTCGTAAATCTGTTTCCTATCACACTAGCCAGGCCGAGTAATGCTGGTTCTGGTACTGTTCTGTAGGCTCTTGTAATCCGGAACACTCCTCCACGCTGCACAGTTGACCCTTCCACATGTCCTGCCATCTTGTCATTGTCCGTTCTCCCTCTTCTCTGGAAAGGCAGGGATTTCTCTTCGTAAATCCGTTTCCTTTCTGCGGGCAGCTGCTGTATGGGTATCACTCTGGCCACAAAGAGTATTGCTGGTTCACATACTGTCCTGTAGGCTCACGCAATCCAAATGCTCCTTGACGCTGCACAGCCTCCATGAGCTTCCTGTAGTATGCAACGTTCAGCGCATCTGCTTATCATTAGGCGACTCAGGGCGGGTTTCCTCAGTGCTGTCCTATCTGCCAGATTGATCATGGTGCCCAGCATGAAACCTAAGCATCTCCCGTCGGGCTTGCTCTTATTGGTAGTATCTTGGATATGCGCTTACAGGTAAAGGCAACTACTTCTGTCTGGGCGCTAGTGTAGGGATAAAATTGCTCAATTGGGGAATATATTGCCAGTCAATTTTTAGAAATTTTACGGCAACCCTCTTAAAAAATTGCTAGTGTAAAAGACCCTTGAAGCGAGTTCATCGACTGGGAAAGCGTTTGTTTCACACCATCGATATTGTTTTTCGACATTTACAGTAACAACATGCGCCCCAATAACAACACATGTGTGAATACTGAAGAAGCGAACGCGGAATAGCCAATTAACCCGAACAATTGTTATTACGTTACCGACACGCCTTTTATAATTTAACCGAGTTTGCCCCTCGCCCGCCCTCTTATAACGAACGAAAGGTACCCACCGATTGGTTATTCATCTCGTGAATCCCGGCACCATTTACAAAACGTGCAGTTCCTCCCTTCGATAGATTAGTCCTGAGATTAGTCAATGGGGACGTGACTCGGATAGTCAAGTCGTCACAGGTATTTCATACTCGCACGTCAAGCAGCCTTTTCCAACCGCAGGTTCAACGGAGGAAAAGTGGGCGATAGATTCGCTAACAATCAATTCGTCGACAAGGCCACGAAACGGGATCAAACAATACTGAGCCATCGTTTTCCGTATGATGTCGCTTTTTTTCTTCATCACATATTCATACGCAATATCAAAGGTCTAGCCACAAAGCAAAACCGCTCGGAAAATATCCTTATCGTCCTTTTTGGTGATCGGATACAATTTATTGCTTCCGAACAAAGAAAATTGTTCGTAAAACTACAGTAAATATTTACCGACATATTTCTAAGTTTCCAATACTTGATACATTATTTATGACGGAATCCAGTAAGTGTAGCGCCGCTTAAAAATTCCTGTCCGTCAAAAATCCATTCTCTCATCTGAAAGCAGTGTAAATACCTTGAAATAACCACCTATATCGAGGCCTTTCATCTTATTTGGTGGTTCATTATTTACAATTACAACCATTGGCTAGGGGACAAAACTATTCAACACTCCCTTCAAAATGCGTTCCACCGGATCCACGCTTATCCCAATGCTGTTCGCGAATTTTCGAAAACTTTTCATATCAAAATGTGTTCCAGAACATCCCGAATGCACTGCCAAAATACACCAAAAATAACTCTCGATAGAATTTAGATAAAAAGTTGAAATGTGCTCAAAAATATCTGCGTTGGCAGTCGAAAGGCTAAGTTCACTATTTTGACCCAAAGAATGACTTAGAATAGTTTGTAGAAGAAGAAGAAGAAGAAAAATGTTTATTGAAAATAAATGTTACCTGTACATGGTTAATAATGCCTAATAAACAGTACGACATGGTTCTGTGAACCGCCTGTCGGAAGCTCCGGGATTTTGCCGACATACTATGGCGAATATAAAGGAACTCAACAGCTTTCGTTATGACAAAATAAACAAATTAAAAAAAGCATTGGTAGATCAAAATTGGTAGAAATAGAGTTAAATATAATGGGCGTAGTGTAGTATTCACACATTTGGATCTTCATCAGGTCATCATTGTTGTTCAAAGTTAAATTCTCCGACGAGCATCTTTCTGTATGGCCATGCTGAGGTACAGAAACGGATGACTCTTCGCCAATCTTGTGGACTGTTAAGGCATCGGACAGCCTCTTCTCGCCCCAATACACCCCTACGAAATGCGGTCCTCCTGAACTCTGCCAGCACCGGGCACGTGCACAAAAAGTGGAAGGTGCTTTCAAACTCTCTCCGATTGCTCATTGAACACTGTTCTGCTGAAGAATGGGTGTCGAGGTATGGTTTGAATTTCAGATTTAATACCTCAGAGCGCAGTTTGAATAGCCATCTGAGTGTGCTCATTGGGTGATTTGAAGCTCTGAGTAGGCTGGCAGGTTTCACATTAGGGTCCAGTTCTCGGTATAGAGTATAAGAATTGGAAGTCTGCTCTTTCCCTGTAACTTGCTCTCTTGTCATTAATTAAGTTGGCCAAAATTCTGTCCGCGTCAGCTTTAAGAAGCGAGCCATCGAATGAGCTTAAGTTGTTGGCAATGCCATATTTTGTAACAAGGTCTCTCCACTGCTGAGCCCAAAACACCCCTGCACTCGCGACCTCTTTAGCAACGATCCTTGGTAAGCGAGAACTTGGCATCTTTGCTACCTTCGCTATGTAGTTCAAGTGCAGTTGCAGGGTGAACACCGAGAGTGGGAAGAATAGTTTGTACCCAACAGTCTTATCGAAATACATTCATCAGTCTCATTGGATGAGTAACATGCGTAAAACTACTATTTGACTCAAGAATGACACAGAACCGTTTGTATCCCAATCTGATCAAAATAATACCTAATAAACTTTAAAATACATTACAAAACAAACGTGAACAAGTATACAACCACGGACTGAAGAGGCTTCTTTTTTTGTATTCATCCTGTAACATCCCAAACTACAAAGAGAAACGCTGGAACAGTTCAAATTCAATTTTCAATCTCATCAGGTGTTTGAGTGTGATAATTCAAGACACAATTTTTTGCTATTTCCAGGTCATTCGGTTCAGAGAATAGACTGTCCTTCTCCACATGCAAAAGATCTATATCTTCGTTCACCACGAAAAATTGATTCACCCTTTCTTCGATGGTCTCAAAACCAACATTTTCTTCACTTTCTGAGCTCTCCTCATCTGTTGAACAACTATTTTTGGGAACGAAGCTCGGAATTCTCATTGCCCTTGAAGAATACTGAAATCACACACACACACCAAAAATTACTTTTTGTTTCATTATTATGTGTAAATATTCTGACTGGACAGAAAAGCTGAAGGTTAACACGACACCTACATCCCAATGTGTTATATGGAATCCAAAACTCGACAAACTAATCCCAATGTGTCTAGAAAGATACCATGCTGTTTTTCACAAAGTCCACAAAAACATGAAAAACTTGTAAAAATAATCATTCCTGTCAATTCAGCAGGTGTTTCTCCAAAGGATACCGAAAAGATTTTGATATATAATTTCTTATTCATTGGTGTAATGAGTCACCAGTTCCCACTTCCCACGTTATCAACACTTAAAACCACTTGGAAGGTATCAAAATTGATTCTTGATCCAAGGGAGAACCATATCTTTACAATTTTGTAAAGATATGGTTCTCCATTGGATCAAGAAATAGTTTCTAGCTTGAATCCTTTTCCCAGATGTGGGCCAGAAGTGGGTCTTCCGGAAAGATACCTTGCGACATTAACGGTTAAGGGGGAAAAAATCACCCAAAAAAATGCAAAAATGGAACAGTCTGTCAAGTGACCCCTAATTGTTATGTTAGTTTTACGCTGTGTAGACAGAATTGCGATATTCTACTCCGTTCTCAAACTGGAGCACTTTGAAGATGAAGAAACGTGGTTGTTACTTGAGATGTTCTTCATGGTCCATCTGCTCTAATCTGATAGCGGAATGAGATATCGCAATTCTGACTTCAACATCGTGTTCAGCGTTGGAAAATCTATAAACTGAGATGTTACTCGGCAAAAAATAGAGACAAAATCAGTAAAATGAAGACATTTGACATAAAACGAGTTATTCCTTCGAAAATGCGATCTTATAGCCATGTTGCATGATTGTGGTTTTTTCCAATATGGTCTGATGCATTACGTACGACGATTTCTTATGTTCTTACACAAAATGATCTGTCAACAAATAAACAGGTGCCAATTTCTTATGCACGTCGTAAACTCACATAATATAATAATACTATAATATCATTATAGTGAACTGAAGTTTCCAATATACGACAAATAATTTTAAACATTTTTATTATATTTATATTTTTAAAGAATTATAAAACCAGTAAGCAGTACAGCGTCCACTAGTGGGTTACAGTAGTACAACGCAGGTATAAGAACGGATATGTTTACGATCACTCCCGGACGACGCTCGGGCAATGCTCCGAAGAATATTGAGTGGAACGATCTAAAAGATACTAAAAAATACTCTCCCGCAGGATACTTTCAGAACCAGTAGCGCTTTCGGGGGCGGCCGCGTCGGATCCCTCATTTACATACTTATTGCTGTCGTAAAGAAAACACAAGCTTTTCCGACTCTTGAATTTCTTTAGGGCATTTTGAGGGGCCTCTTCAGTCTTAACGTTTTTTTTAAATATTTTTTTTCCTTCCAATTTTTCTTCTTTTTTTCTCTCTTTACTTTTGGGCGATTTGCATGATTTAATTAGGAAAGTACTTCCGTCTCACCATCAAACCTTCCGCCGTTGCGTTTAATCTAGTGACGCGATAGGGCGATGATACTGAAGATTGAGAGGGACGGACTTCTCATCTTACGCGAGGCATCCGCCTTAACCGTCTCAAACGTTATTATCCGAAAAGTTACGCACCTAATAGAAACTTCCCGTCGAATCCGAAATTCTTCATCACTGATGAATAAAGAAAACGATTTTTCGTCTTTTTTCACCCGGTTTTTGTTTGTTTTTGTTTAATCGCGTAAGCTTTCAATTTGAGCAACTAATGGGTTCAAAACTAAGTTTGGTGTTTCCACAAAGTTGGCTCTTCTCATTTCCTAAGGACGCCGTATTTCTCGGAAAGCGCGTCGAACATATTTCGTGATATTTCCTAACAGAAAAGAACGTATCAAAATTGTACGATATATCGTACAAATTAAACAAATATTTAAACTCTGCAAATTCCTGAACAACGGTTTATTATCTTCATTGCAAGATCACCCTTCTGTCTACATCACTAAATGATCACTAATTACTGTTCGAATCACTTGGGCCAGTATGATCATAGAACCGATAGGCTGCCCCAAGCAGCACAATTGGTCGGATTTCACGACTTGCTACCTAATCTGTAGTATATCCGACGTCGGAAATCTGTATGTCAAATATTAACGTCATCACGACGTCGGTACGACGAGAGATTCGTCGGAAATCTATAGTACAGATAGACGAGGTCGCTACGACGTCGGATATTTGTATTACAGGTTGACGAGGTGGCCACAACGTCGTATATCTGTACTATATAACGCTGAGGTCGCCGCGACGTCGGATATCTGTAGTAAAGATAGACGAGGTCGCCACAACGTCGGATATCTATAGTGAAATGGCGATGGCGATAACACGCAGGTGGGACGCTACAGGCGCTCATTCTGTTGTACCGTTTGGGAACTACGTTACTATATATTTCTGTACATGTTTTGTACATCAGCCGACGAGAGGAAGACCTGGTCAGATCCTGTACAGATTTGTTACACAATCGTGTAACAATATCGGAACATCCCTAGTTCGCCATCTTTTTCCATTTCCATTACAGGTTAGGTTGAGGTTAGATATTAATTTAAATAATTTTCCAATATATTTATTTCTGAAATTCAAATGTAATAATAACTCTGATAGTTACCAAGGAAATACAGCAGTTTAATAGTGAAACCAGCGAAATAATAAGTCGTCATAACATTTTCACAATAGTTACCAAATTGAAAAAAATATTTACAACGTCTCAAATTCGGAGGGCACTGGTTTTTGAGAGACAGAATCGAGCATTTCACGTTAAATTTTTCTCCGCGGATGATATGAAGAGACATGAACTTACATACGGGAGTTGGTAGGTACCGTGTAATATTCACACCAAGTATTTCACCATCCACCATCTTAATGATTTCCGTGGAGAGAGATAACCTTCCTCGTCGGAAGATGTCGGTTTTGTATTGAGTCAGTTGAGGTCGGGCGGCGACGTCGGTACAACCAAGAAATCATTCCCCACATTGGTCGGCATTTGGTCGTGGTGAGGTCGGCACGACGTCGTCGCCCGACCTGAGGTCGGGCGGCGACGTCGGTACAACCAAGAAATCATTCCCCACATTGGTCGGCATGTGGTCGTGGTGAGGTCGGTACGACGTCGTCGCCCGAAGTCAGGTCGGATTTCCCGACCTCTTACGACGTCGGACCGACGTCGTTGTGCTGCTTGGGGCCGCATGATTCACCTTCATGATGACGACTTTTCGCATGCTACAACTTCAAGCCCTCATTGTGAACGAACTGCTGGTCGCACGAAGCTGCGGATGGTCCTGAAAAATTCTAAAAAATAAACTCTATCTAACTCTGCAAATTCTTGACACAACAATACACTTCTATGAGCAGATCACCCTAATCCAATTCTAAACTCTACTGCTAAACTCTAGCTCATCATCCAAATTTAATTAAACAAATTGGTATTTTTTAAACAATTTTACAGCCTAGAACAAACGACACCTATTTGTTTAAACACGTTAAATTTGGCTGATGAGCTAGTCTTGAAATTTCAAACATAGGTTGAGGGTGGATAACAATGCGATATTCACTAAGTTTATTGTCTGTAAAATGGTTTAAACAATACGTATTTGTTTAATTAAATTTGGATGGTGAGCAATAATTTCATCTATCATTTCGTGAATTAGATTAGGGTGATCTGCTCAAAGAAGATAATAAACCGTTGTGTCAAGAATTTATTATCTTCTTTGTACTTACTGAATTTATTATTTTAGAATTTATAATTTTAGAACCGATTATATTATAACTCATTATTTAAGAAATCGTTATTTTAGAACTCACAGGTTTAGCACTTATTATTTTAGAATTTTGGAAAGCAACAAGAAAAGCAACCATTTTGGTTCATTACGTCACGTAATGGACCATTGGAATCGACCAATGAAAAACATTGTTCAATTCCCCTCAACTTTTGTTGGTTTACGTTTAGTTACAAGATACGTAAAATTAGCCAGAAACTGAAGGAGCCGTTCGAAACCCGTCAGGCTTTTTATAGCATTAAGACTACATTTCTCGGCTGATGACTATTACATGTTAAAATTTGTAATGGTGACGAACATGAGATGGAAGTGGGGAATAATGAACTAATCCATGGAAAACGGAGGGAAACAACGGAATTCGTGGTATTCATGGTATCCGTGGTTCAGGGTTTAGGGACATCGTCTGAGAGTGGCGCAGATGTTATGACTACATTTGAAATGGTTGCCATGTGCTTAATCAGTGGCGGCTCCTGCCGCTGAAACTCGTGGGCTGCACATTGATCAAGAGGGCTATCGCGAAGAGGACGCTAAAGGGGCTTTTCTCAGCCAAATACAAATTTCAACCATAAGCAAATGGGATAAATCGTGTAAGGTTTCTCATCTTTAAATTACAAACGCGACTCAATACATTTAATGCTCGTACAATAGACTAACGAAATTCTGAAATAATCGTGAAAAGAGTAAACCCAAGAAATGTATGTTATTGTTAAAGCTGAAATGTATATCTGAACAGCAAGAACCATCGTAGAGGTGAAAGCAACAGCTGTGAGAGACGGTCAATTCGTTTTTGTCGATTTATAGTCAATAAATTTTTATTTCAATAACAATTTTATTAAATAAATTTTTATTTCAAATAAATTTTATTTTTTTGCCAAATGAGCCAGATTACTTATGCCAACTTTAACCCAAGCCTCATTTCGAATATTACAGCAAAGGACTCAGAAAAGCAAAATAATATGTTACTTCTTTTGGTTTATTATCTTCTATAATGACGATAATGAACCATTGGAATCGACCGAAGAAACACGACATTTTAACCCCCTAACAAACCTGACATACCTGAGAAGCGGAAGGCAACAGTAGCTGTAACCTTCCTCTACATGCATTACGAATCACGTATCGTACATCACTATTGATTCAAGGTCAATAATTAATTACCGCGGCTTTGGGCACCGATTTCGCGAAATACGTGACTGCAATCAGTTCACTCAACCACTATACCAAATATAAGAATAACTTTATTGACAGAAATATAGTGTACAATAATTAATTTGTACAAGGCGGCTTAGGCTTATACAATACCGTCCTGACGGCCCTAAAAGTTTAGTATTAATGAGGGATGATGACGGGTAAAGGCAGGATAGTGAGGTTTGTGGTGGGACGAATATGCGAAAGAGAACATTTTGCAGACAAACCTCTGGGCAGGACGGTGGACCTTGATACTACGTGGGAGAGCTATTCACAGATATAGGTACATAATATATTATAATATAATATATTATGTACCTATATCTTATATATTATATTGTATATATTTGGGGTCTCACAGCAACTACCCACAATGTCATTTTGTCGACTTTTCATCATCTGCCAATGATTTTCTCCTTTCCATTTAAAATACCTTATTTCACAAACTTGGGGTGTTGATCATCAGAGCAGGGACGATAGGGGCTGTTGGTCGATAAAATTTTGTAAGACTACTTCAGACTAGAAGACTAATTCAGTCAAATAAATCGTGAGATTTAGTGTTACCTAACTTAGGTAGTTAACTTATACTTAGTTAGATCGATCCGCCGGGAGAAGTCTTCGAATGGTATGCATAACTCATTTTGGCCAAACTGACGACGTGGGGAGTTACCGTGAGACCCTCGATATACAATTATCATTAGGTAATTATTTACACACTAATTTTCGGGATTTACAGTCCTTATAGTGGGAAGTAGTGGGTGGGTACTCAGACCCGCATTGAGTTGTGGTTTCCCCATCGGGGCTTATGGAGAACGGTAACGTGTAGGTGAGGCAAGTGTGTTTGGGTGGGATTGAAGTTTGTCAGTGAATTTAGTCGTGAGTTTTGTGATGAAAGTGTGAATTGTGTCTATTGAATGTAGCCTGTGGGGTGTTTCTATTCTACAGCGTCGGAATGTGTGGGTTAAAAGGCGGATGAATTTGTTTTGTGTGATTTGTAGTATAGTGTTTGCAATTATACCGAATATCCCAGTAGACCAGCTAATTTGCTGTGTAGTTATTCCACTTTCGTCAGCCGCATGTAAATTCGCAACCTAAACATGTAGGTACCTAATGAGAATATTGAATTTTTTCAAAACTTATTCAACTATAACTTTATTGTACAAATAGATACACCTTAGTTTTGCAGTAACAAATATAGTAGATACATGTAGTAATAAATAACATGAGACATGAGGGGGAGGAATGGTCCAGTGACCACCTCCTCTTACATATATTACATTAAAAAGGTGAAATTGGTATCGGTCCTACGTAGTTTAGTCGTAGCTCTGTGCTCTGGTGTGGTGATATTGGTAACTTTGGTTCAGTTTTCTGGTTGAGGTGTTCAGGTGAGCAGGTGGGTGTACCGTTTCCTTTTCAATCTGCTGAGAGGACGTTCGGCAGGTCTTGAATTGACAATGCTGACGGCAAGTGGATTGAGATGGTCCGTCAACCTGTGGTGGAAGCGGGAATATGAGCAACGCAAAACTTCTTTTACCATTGGAATATCAGCGTCCTCGTGCAGATTGGAGTTCCTAATGTACCAGGGCGCGGAAGTGATAACTCGTAACACTCTGTTCTGAAATGTCTGAACTCTCTTTATTTCAGAATCTGAGCAACTACCCCAGATTTGACAGCCGTATTCCCATATGGGCCGAATCAATATCAGGTATATCATTCGTTTCGTGTTTAGGGTCAAGGGGGACTTGCATCCAAGAAGAGGTTTCAGGGTGTTGAGACGGTGCCTATATATTTTTAATATTGAAGTCTTGTTCTAACGGTTAGGAGTAAAGCCATACGGCAGTGTAGCCAACATAGTAAAAAAGATTTATTAGATGTCGATGGGCAGAGTGACCAATTTGGGTGGACAAAAATCTGAAAGTCGGAGATCCTTTAGGAAATTTCACGGTGATCACGAAAGTAGTGAGGAAGAAATGGGGGTTTCAGATATCTGCCTCCCTCTGGCCCCTCTGACGTCATCACCACCTCCATTCGCTACTACCAGCTAGCCCTCTGACGTCATAGACTCTTACGGCATAGGCTTTGACGTACTAATTGACCTCCTGCCATTCGTCTTACGTCATACGCTCGTGCGTCATAGGCTCTGACGTACTTGTTGGCCACCTGCCAGCCGTCTTACGTCATACGCTCGTGCGTCATAGGCTCTCACGTACTAGTTGGCTTTCTGCCAGCCGTCTGACGTCATACGCTCGTGCGTCATAGCCTCTGACGTAGTGGCCCGCCGGTCGCTTGTGTTCTGACGTGATCTGAGGGAAAGGGTGAATCAAGGGAACAAATTTTTCCCGTTTCAGTTTATGTGCCAAAGCAATGACATGAAAATGTCAAAAACTATGTAAATAGGTACCTAAGCCTAACTGTAATGTCAATTTTCTGACAATGAGTTTTCGACTATAGTTTTCATACCTATTTAAACATAAGTATCATGTTTAAATAGGTATGAAAACTATAGTCGAAAACTCAATGTCAAAAAATTGACATTGCAGTTGGGCATTGGTACCTATTTGCATAGTTTTGTAATTTAATGTTTTATCAACCGACATTTTAGTAAATATCGATATTTTTTCGTGTTTTCGACTTTATCACACTAAAATGGCCATAACTCCCTTAATTTACATGAAACCTCAAATCTAAATCGAGAGCTATCCAACGAGTGGTGAACGATTTTTGTACGATGATAACTGGCGAAGATAAAGTTCCGTAGCAACGAATCGGTTGTAAGCGAAAATCATCAGAAATTTTCGTGACGATTTCGTGTGACGATTCCGTGTGACGCTTTTCGAGTTATGTGCCAGAGTAAAGACATAAAAAGTCAAAAATAAAAAATACGTTCTGGACACACCTCGTAGTTGGGAGTTCAACTTCTTCCTTTTTGACTCTCCCGCTATATATAGCGGGAGAGTCAAAAAGGAAGAAGTCGAAATATATTTCGACAAAAAGTAACTTGGACTCATGTTCGGCAGCGGTTTTCATTTGGTGGTTTAAACCTCGAGTGTGTTCCGAGCGGTTATTCGTCGTACGTGAGAGCGGCCTCAATTCGAATTCACGATTCGACACGTCGCATTTCCGAACGGATAATTCGATACCTTTTCCGCGGGTCGAACGACCGAACAAGTTTCGGACCAACTTCTCAAATTGCTCGCCTCAGTTTTCAACGATTTTCAACTTTTCGAATCGTTCTGAACTGAAATAAGGGTCATTTCAAAATTATAGGTTATTCTGTGTCAAAGAGGTTGTGAGAGAGAACCCTTGGTAGAAGAGATTTCCCGTTTTCACGAGTGACGCGTCTGAGTGCCTCCTACATGACCTATTAATTTGTGGTAGATATGTTGATTAGTTGTATGATTAGAATTAATTAATTACACCAATTCTCTCTCCCTAGGCGTGTCACAAGCTGTAGGTTACTCGGTCCAGATAATTTTACGGCAAGCACTTATATACTTTTTTAAATTTCTCAAATCATATATTGCACCAGGAGATTCTCCCCTGCTCATATACTGGGAGCAATCAATTAAGCAACATATTTTCACTGGTTTATGTCAGTCACAAGTATTTTTCTCTCTCCCTAGATTTTTTTTAACATCTCCCTTCAATAGCAGAATACGGATATTTTGAGCAGTTGATTTAGCTGGCAACACTGCATCAAAATGGCGGTCAGAGGAAGCCACGTGTTGATATCTGCAGATATGCAGTATTTATCTCCCTACACATCATCAAAACACAAAAGTAAGTTTGTAATTAATTACTCTATTGTAGTTTTAGGTGTGCCTTGGAGATGTAATAGCATTACACTTTCAGTTTTCTAGAATATCATCTGTCTAGACCAAAATGTAAAATACCTAACCTCAAAAACCTCTCTCCCTAGAGTTCATAAAAGTACCTTATCTTACCTCGTCGTCCCTCTTTTGTACCCTAGTGTTTTGAGGTCTCAAGTTATTTGATAAAGGTTTTTTAGTTCCTTAAATTTTCCACTTTATTCGAATTTTTCACTATTGTTGTTAGAATCATGTTCTTAGTCAGCTGATCCTAAGACTGAAAATCGGTTAGGTAATTCAAAGGCTGGAGGATATAAAATTCTCACCATAGATATAATTATCTATTTTTCTGTAGTCTTAATAAAGTTTATAATTTGTTTTGACTTGGATTTTCTCTCTCCCTAAAAACTGAAAATTTCCTTAAATTCTTCAAAATGCTATATTTAACAAACTATGTATGGAATTGAATGACTGTTTAGGGTGGTCGTCAAGGAACCTGCATAGATGAACTAGCAGAACAAATTTCAAAATTCGACCCGGAAGGGGTTGAAATTGATCGGAGTGCAGTCTCAAACGAGAAAGAATAAGATATTGGGGGAACTGCATGTTTGTTGAGTAGAAACACCTCAACGCTTCGTTTGAAACACCTTAACTAGCATGCTTTTATGTTATTTGTTTAAGTCTTAAACTTTAAGAAATAACTAGGTACATTGTTTGTTGTGTTTGTACAGAAATACGTGAAGATCTTTTTAGATCAAATCCACAATCGAATTGTGATATATTTTCTCGGTCTAGAACTTGAAGTCAAACATACACTGGAGACCAAAAAAACCGGCGCAGTTGAATTTTTGTCAAAGAGTCAAGTTTAAATCGATAACAGTTGGGTTAGAGTCAATAGTAGGTAAGGTCAATAACAAGGTTAACAGAGATTACTTGCCGAGGTCCATCCCTGTTTTCCTTAACTATCCGGTTTTTTTCTGTAATGCTCTCATGAATTCACGATAGAAGCCTACAGGAAACCGTGAAACTGGTAGCTACACCAAAAGGCCGGCATCAGGGCGTCCAAGGATCCTGCTGCAAACCCAAGCAGCTCAGTCCAAGCAGCGTGATCTCTAGCAAATTGAAGACGAGCCGTTCTGTGTGCTGGGGTGAGTAGAGGACCTAAAGCACGGACTCTGGAGTGAAGATTAACATCAGCAGACTTCTGTAGGCTTCTATCGTGAATTCAAGAGAGCATTACAGGAAAAAACTGGATAGTTAAGGAAAAACAGGGATGGACCTCTGCATGTAATCTCTCTTAACCTTGTTATTGACCTTACTATTGACTGTAACCCAACTGTTATCGATTTAAACTTGACTCTTCGACAACAATTCAACTGCGCCGATTTTTTTGGCCTCCAGTGTAATTTTTATACTAAAAAAACGAACGCCATTGTATACAATACATACGAGTCTGCAACACATTGAGACATTTTCATGTCATCCCCCCCCCCCCCCCAGGAAAATGTGTGCAAACAAACTTCGTATCATGTCATGCGCATATCTCAGCTTTTCAAAAGGCGACAACCGAGTGAGAGGAATGTATTCTAGTTCTACAAATCGAGAGGTTTCCAACGAATGGTGAACGGTTTTTGTCCGATGACAAATAACGAAGTACTATTCCCCTAGCAACGACATCAATATTATGAAAGACATGAAAATGTCAAAAACCCAAAAATACAGCAATTTTTTGCGTTGGAAAATTGATGCTTGAAATAACCCATAATTTTGAAATGATCCATAAATCGAAGCGTTTAGGCGGTTGTAATCGGCGAGCGAGTAGGACGGCACGAGGATGAATCGTGTATCGTCCAGTCGTCGATCCGAGGGGCAGTGTGAAGGGGGAGGTTACACCTTGGTGTGAGGTTATACCGAACCCTGAAATCGAGGGTAGAGTGGCAGATAGGCCATTTGTTCGCTAGAATAAATAACTCTCCAACCGGTGGAGGAGAAGGTTTCCCACCCACCTTTTACAACCTTTACAATCTTCTTCCTCCTTTTGGTTTATTTTTCTTACCAGAGGCGTCTCAACGCTTCACGCTTCAACTGAGGAGTGACGTGTTATTTGTCGTGTTTCCAGGTTCCTGCTCCAGATTCATACCAACAGTTCGTACCAGTTCGGACAATTTGATCTACAGGAGGGGGGGAACGTCGATGACCTCACTTTGCAGTGATTTTCCATTTATTTATTTCAGAATTCTGGATAGCGATTGAAATTGATTATGGAGTAGTTCAGGGAAGTACCCTTTCTTAGCGATTTTATGCAATAAAAATAGTTAAATCGCTAAAAAAAAAAAAAAAAAATCCGCAAATTCTTGACACAATAACGGTTTATTATCTTCTTTATGCAGTTCACCCTTCTGTCTAGATCACTAGTATGAATTATCATTAATTATTAATGATTATTATCAAGTAGTGTAAATTATTAGTAGGTATTTATTGTTGGTTATTAATAATTTTTATGCTTCATTATTAATACCTAATTATTAATAAATATTATTCATTAACTCGATATTTGAAAACCATGTGCTGTTTGAATCAGCTGGGCCAGTTTGAAAATGGACCCGACAGGCTGCCTCACGACTCACTCTCATGTTGACGATTTTCGATCTGCTCCAACTTTGAGCCGTCATTGTGAACGAACGGCTGGTTTTCTGAATCTACGTATCTTGAAACGTAAACCAACAAATTTTGAGATGGGGTTAACAAATTTTTTTTCTTTGGGCGATTCCAATGGTTCATTGTCGAAGATAATAAACCAAAAAAAGTTTGGTTATGAACCTCATGTTATTTGGGTTTTGACATTTTATGTCTTTACTCTGGCACATAACTCGAAAAACGTTACACAAAAGCGTTACACGAAATCGTCACGGAAATTTCTGATGATTTTCGCTTACAACCGATTCGTTGCTACGGAACTTTATCTTCGCCAGTTATCATCGTACAAAAATCGTTCACCACTCGTTGGATAGCTCTCGATTTACCTAACCATATTACGTTAACCACTGCGGAGTGTGTGGCCGACAAGCTGCGGTATGAGCGTGATTGTTTAAATAATTGTTTACACACAGGTGATCATCATAAATAATTTATATTGTCTATACGAATGCAAGCTTCATAATAATTATGAAGCTTGCATTCGTATAGACAATATAAATTATTTATGATGAACCCTACAATTAAGTATAACAACTACGCTACTGGGGTGGGTGATGTAGCATTGTTCGAAGTTTCTTGAATCACTTCTTTAATGACATAAAATGTCCCAATGTGTTGCAGACTCGTATGGAAGCATTTAATTCTCGACTGTATCAACAACAGGATGGAGTTGACATTTTTTTGACATTTTCATGTCTTTGCTTTGGCACATTAACTGAAACGGGAAAAATTTGTTTCCTTGATTCACCCTTTCCCTCAGATCACGTCAGAACACAAGCGACAGGCGGGACACTACGTCAGACGCACCTATGACGCACGAGCCTATAACGTCAGACGGCTGGCCGGAGGCCAATTAGTACGTCAGAGCCTATGACGCACGAGCGTTTGACGTCAGACGGCTGGCAGGAGGCCAACTAGTACGTCACAGCCTATGTCGTAAGAGCCTATAACGTCAGACGGCTGGCCGGAGGCCAACTAGTACGTCAGAGCCTATGACGCACGAGCCTATGACGTCAGACGGCTGGCAGGAGGCCAACTAGTACGTCAGATCCTATGACGCACGAGCGTATGACGTTAGACGGCTGGCTGGCTAGTCGATCGGGTTTTAATAAGCCTCTGGAATTCCGCGCCTTCATTTTGCATTCATTTACATCTTCACGTTTATTGGTTAATACACGGTTACTAGGTACCTTCTGTTGTAGCAACCACATGTGTACGAATCGAGATTCGTAGAACGCGAATTTCTGACTTTCATGGAGAGTCTTTTTGTGCGGACTTTAACAACTTTACCGCTGTTTTCTGTGAAATGGAAGAAGATAACTAAAATGAATTTCACATTCAGATTCTGCACCTCAGAAACAGTGAAAGTGAAACATTAACTAAGATTTTAATAGGTACAATTTTTAACACACAAACGTAGCTAGAAAAGAGGTATATCTCGAAAACTAGACCTGATGGCGAAAAAACAGGTTTCAGATTTGAAATCAGCACACAGTTAAACCCAAACACCACCCCTTATCTCCGCTGCAGCGAACAACTTTTTTTGTTTTTTTGGAAATCTGGAAAACGGTGGTACAAGGTGAAAGAGTAATGTTTTATACTAATTTAAAACTTCAAAACGCTTTTATCATAAAACTCTTTTTGCCCTAAGTGCACCTTTTCCGTCTACCTACTCAATAATTATTATATTCAAATGTACAAGTAAATTGTACACGGACATTGTACGAGAATACAGAACAGTGATATGTGCTGTCAACAACGAACGGTTGTGGAAAATTTTGCAGCGGTTTAATCAAGTCAGAGATGGCGAGTACATGCATTTTTCGCGTATTTTCCAGGGTAACTAATTTAAACGTTCAAAATGATTTAAATTTCCCATTTTGTTATCATTTGATCGTATTGGCAGCACTGCGTCCATCGTACGGAACCTTGAAAAGTCCTGCACTATTGCACCGTCAGGTGTCAGGTGGCGGCAGATGATTGACGGCGGTTTCATCAGAACAGAACCGGTGAGTGAGAAGAGGGTGATGGTGGGGGAGTGAGAAGAGGGCGATGGGGGGGGAGTGAGAAGAGGGTGATCGGGTGAGAAGACGAGGCGACGGTTGTTAGTGCGTGGATCGTAGTGGGGTGAGGGGGTGGGGGAAGATAGGAATTTCTTTTCGGCGAAGTAGGTCGATAGGGTGGCGCCTCAATTCCTACAACCAACCCCGTTCCACTCTTACAACCACCTCCTCCTCGTCATCCCCCCACCCCCAACCCACACACTCACACACACGATCGTCCTCGAAGACCGCGCGGTTGGCAAGCTCCGCGCAACCCGAACTTTTTCTTTTCTTTTTCTCTTTTTCTTTCTTTTCTTTTTTTTTTTTTACTCCGCGAAAGAAAACGGATCCGGGTAGTTATGTCACTCTTCCCCCTCCACCTCCACCTCCTCATCGCTCCCCCCAACTTCTCCCGAGATCAGTTTTATCAGTTCCTTCCTTGAAATGAAATCATTCTTTTCCGGACTTGATCGGCGGTAGACGTGGGCCACGTGGCCCATTTGCGGGGCGAGCGGGGGCAGAATGCCAATAAGCGGGACGACGCTCCACCCCCACTACGCCTGCCTCCACCTTTGTCTGTATGACTAGACAGGTGCGGTTTACTCTTTGTAAGACTAGACAGATGCATATTCTCTCTCTCTTCGTATCTACGCAGTTTACTGTTTGGAAGGGCAGACATATACGGTGTTTTACTGCGGATGATACTGTGTTTTACTGTTCCTCTGATACATGGGATGAAACACACTTGAAAGCTGAGACTGCACTGAATAAATTAGGCACTTGGATGTCCGCAAATGAGTTAACCTTAAACGTAGAGAAAACTACATTTGTCCCCTTCAGCCTTGATCATAGAAATCCTCCAGAGCTTCATGCTCTTCACATCCACACACATGAATGTAGTGGTGTACTCTGTACAAACTGTCAGTTAGTTAAGCCTACTAATAAAGCCAAATACCTAGGGGTCCACTTTGAAACCCATTTGAAGTTTATAACCCAAATTCAAAGCATTAACTTGAAATTAAGAAAATTGTTGTATGTTGTCTCTAAACTCTCTCGAATTCTCAACATAGCCTTATTAAGACAAGTTTACTTCGCGCTAGTGGAATCTGTATTAACTTATTGTTTGCCGGTTTGGAGTAGCACATACTTTTCCCATTTACAGCCAGTCTTTAAAACACAAAAAGCCATAATTAGAATATAAAGTAGAAAAAGGCGGCTTGAACATACAGACCGACTTTTCCTTGAACTCAAAATTCTTTCATTTCCTAAACTAATTTTATTCAATAACATTAAACAAATAATAAAAACAAAGCACTACAACTTACCAGCTCACGATGCCACCACACGTTTCAAACATGATTGTAATATTGAATACCCGCTCTATCTAAACCACCTTTGCCCAAATATCTGACAAATACCAAGTGATAAGATCATTTAATACCCTCCCACCGTCGTTATAGCAGTTTATATATAATATAATTGTTATGATCCTGATGACTAGTGGAAGTATATGGATGCGTCGAATGACCAAATACTAGTCGTTGGTTGTGAAGGTCTTTATTACACGACGTTTCCGCCCAGGAACTGGGCCCTATTCATGTGGGGATCTACAAGGAAAGTAGAATTAATATTGTTGTGAACAGCAATGTGGAAAACAGCAGAGATGGAAAACTTATTATGTATGTTACGACTAATGACATTTATTGTGCTAAGTGGGTACTTACATGTTGAGCTAAAGTAAATGTCACATAGGGGATTTGAACAGGGGATAGTACACAGTAACAACAGAAGGTTAAGGGATGCAAGGTTACAATGACAGGGTCACAATTTCAGTGTCTTGGCTGAACCACGACAGACAACAGTTGTTGACATTATAATATAATAAATGTAATTATTATAGTATAATTATATAAAAAGTAGGGTAAGATTAGGAGTTTACAAAAAATTGTTGGCATAAGTAGGTAGGTAATACAAACATTGTCAAAAATTGTTATGAGGAATAGTTGTTCTAAGTAGGTAGGTAATAGAAAAAGGTGTTACTGTTAAATTGTCCACATGAAATGTCCACATGAATAGGGCCCAGTTCCTGGGCGGAAACGTCGTGTAATAAAGACCTTCACAACCAACGACTAGTATTTGGTCATTCAACGCATCCATATAATATAATTATATAATAAAACAACTAAGGTTGTAAAAACCCGTATCGTACTGTATCTAATGAGCGAAATCTAATAGTTATTTTACTTCTGTTGTACGATTGCATTTACTACGAACTACTACTAGGTACCAGGGGCGTTGCGTCCATAAGGCCACTTGGGCCACTGCCCCGGCATCCAGAAACACAAAAAACTCGACAAAAAAATATGCCACCCAGTTGGCATTCGAATATCGTTCCGTATACTGCACCTAGCATTTTCACGAAGTCAAAGAGTTCTCTCTCTCTCTGTCCCAACCTATGTCCAGCATGGCTGCGGCCAAGACAAGTAACTGGGAAGAAGAAGAAGAAGAACGATATTCGATCATTCTATCAGAATATATCGACAGTAATCGATGTTTTGCAATCGAAATCGAAACCTACGCTTCAGGGGCCGGGGACCGGGTATTGCCATGGCAACGGACACGACGCTTTACGAAGTGGCCTCCCTGCGCATGCTCAGTAGAGTAAAAATTCGGTAAGCCACGCCTCGTTCCGGCCCGGGGCCAAAAAAATCGTTTGTGTTCACAATCGATTCGATCGTTTCAATTCATCTTGTCATCTCGATAGTAAACTTGTGAATTCGGAGTTCGGATTCGAGTTTCCGTGACAGATTTGAATTTTTTTGTGGTAATTAAGTGCGTTATGTCCTGTCTGCGGTCTTGTGGATTGATCAATGTCAACATACATAGATAAGTACTGCAGTGGAGGTTTGTGATATTATCATAGCTCAAGCTAGAAGCAGATATTCGTTCAGGGGGCATTTGGCAGCTTCAAAACTGCTTGATACTGCAAGTTTTCCGAATTTTTCAAAATGTTTTCCAACTGAAGATTTTGAAAACACGGTCACTGCTTACTCTATCCTAGAATCTCGGAAACTTAAAACTGAATTGGTGACAATTGTTCAGAGAACCGATTTTACTCATTTCACAGGCGCAATACCATTTTTGTTGTTTTTGCACAACAATAATTTAGTTGATACCTATTCTGAAACTGAGAAACTACTAACATTATTGATTACAATTTCAATGACTTCTGCAGAAGCTGAGCGTTGTTTTTCTACCCTTAAAAGAATAAAAACGTTTATTCGATCAACTACGACCCAAGAGAGACTTAATGCTTTGACAATGTTGTCAGTAGAGAAGGAAATGATTGCTAATTTTTCTGATTTCAATAAGAAAGTTATGGAGTAGGTACTTCTCATCTCTAAAAGAACGAAGGCTGGATTTTACTTATAAATTTTAATTCCTGAGTTTTTTAATGGAATTCCTTTGTCAGTATTAGTGTCTTCATTTTACAGTTACTGTATTTATTGAGCCTAAAATGTTGAAATATTTTTACTTCGTACAATAAAGTTTGGTATTAAATACCAAATTTTGTAGTTATTTGCTTTTTTTTCGTTCGCTTAGTCATTTCATTTCTTTACCTTTACACCTAGTTCTTATTTCTTTTGTCTGCCATTAATCTCGTTAGTCTTTACTTAGTCATTTCTGTAGTACTTTGGTTCTAGTCATTACTCTAGCCATGAATAATCTAGTCACTATACTCTTCAGTCATGATGTTATGGTCCTAACTCGTGATCTCTTTCTTGTGTGCTCTGAAAGTGGTGGTGGCTACTTACCTAACGACATTACTCATATTTTTTTACGTTGTCTTCACACATTTTTGTACATACACGCAGCCACCTCCTCGTATGAAGCTATAGCTTCTGGTAATCCCGGGTAGGTACTGGTCAGAACTACTGTGAACACAGAGCTTACATTCTGACTTGCTAAGAGCTGCGGTTGATTATAATACAACCATCTCTCATAAGAAGACTCCTGTTGGAAAACATTTACAGGTATTTTGTAGAAAAAGCTGTTAATTTGTGTTCCGAATTTGGTGGCCCACCATTTTCAGAGCCCACGCACCGCTACTGCTAGGTACTATTACTATTGCAGTTATTATACCTACTACCATTGTACTCTTGCACTGTTCACTCTGTCTGCCGGGAATCACAGCTCATAATCCAACGCGAGCAAATGCTCATATGGAGGATTAATTTCCTTGACATGTCTGGGGGAGTGGGTATCCTTGGGAATAGGGATGCGGGAAGCATTTTTCTGCTACCTGTCCCAGCAATCATCACTGCTATGTGTATATTTACATAATATGTAAATATTATGTAATTAGGTGTAAGACACCAACTTCTTATCATAACAATGTGCCATTAATAATTTTGTACCATTCATTTCATTTCATACATATTCCCTCTCTTCGCACCCAACTGTATGACTAAACAGATACATAAAGTGACCGAATCACATACGGGTCTTTAATAGATCTAGGCGGCCAAAAATATTTGTTAGTTTTCATCTATTTTAAGTGCTATTACTCATGAAAGAAAAGCTTATAATCTTTGGGTTGATCAGATTTATTTTAAAACAGTAACATGATATGTTACTGTATATTATACCTAGATATTATTTCTTGCACTCAAGAAACAAACAAAAAAATAAAATACTTGATCAAAAATTATAATATAATCATGTTGATGAAGAAAATACATTAATAAAAATACGAAATTGTTTATCATTGTATATCAATCAACAGCATAATATCTTCATCTTTATTGCATGAAGAGTCTTCATCAATTTCAAGTTCATGTAAAAAGAATTTTCAATTTTTGGAATAAACCTTTGGAATTACTCAAGAAGAAAAAAATAATAATAATTACATTTGCAGATTATTGTCATTTTATCGAACTGACCTTGCAGATTATTGTCATTTTATGGGGACTGTAACTGCAGATTATTGTAATTCCATGGGGAACGTTCCTACGGATTATTGTCATTCCATGGGTTCTGTATCTGCAGATTATTGTTATTCCCTGGGAACTTTACCAACAGATTATTGTCATTTCATGAGGACTGTACCTGCCTGCAGATTATTGTAATTTCGTGTGGACTGGACCTGCAGATTATCTTCCCGTCGATACTGTACCTAGACTTACTCAAAGCTATTCCTTGTGCATTTCACCTGTCGGAACAATCTTCCAGTGTCGTCTCACGAATTGAAAACAGCTCTGTTTCAATTAAAAAGGCCGTTTATAATATCAGCCGGCAGGTGAGTGAAGCCCTTTGTGAAGAAACAACCGCGAAGAGTTGACGAGGGTTTGAAGAAAAATGAAACAATCCGACTTGAGGGCGCTTTCCACCGCACTAATTACTAAAGAAAACTGCCTTTAAACTCGGACCCGTTACCGAGCAATCAGTTGAGATTAGTTTCAAAAGGGGATCAGGTTCTCCGGTTCTGATAATAATAATAATAATTTGTTCCAAGGACCCTTTTCAAGCCTTTGAGGCCGTCAACTCCAATTAGTCTTCGCAATCGGTCTTGTCCTTCCACTTCGGCTTTTTTTTTTTTTTTTTAATTTTGCTTTTTCTCCAACTTCTGAAAACCCTGTGATGACAAATGAGTCGCAGGAAATGCCTTTGAATGAATTACTCGAGTTCCGTCAGGCTCACGACCCGTAACCGGTGGCGCGTCCCTCAACTTTAAAATGATATTTCTCACCATTAAAACTCCTTTTGGCCGCTCGGAGGAAAACTCTCGACAGCGAAACGGTTATTTGCCTAAATGTGATCCTTCATTGGAAGTTTTCCCCGCGGTTTAACGTCGGACGTGAATATTTAGTGAATAATGTGAAAGTGATGAGTTCCGCCCGATTTCACCGATCTCAACACAAATGATGAATTCGCGCTGTCGATCTGAAGCTCTTCAAAATGATCGTCCAAAGAAATACCGCCATCGCAGAGGTTTTGAGCCGTTTGAAACGCGCTTCCAAAGACAAAGAGAACAATTCTATACATGTGAAAAAAAAGTTTTTTTGTTGCACTTACTGATTTTTATAATTTATTAATATGTCTGGAGATCAGGAGTTTGAAAAGAAGCAAAAACTAAAACAAGAGATAACCCAACATTGAGATGTAGTCTGCAGGAGCTGGAAAAGTCCCCATGAAATGACATTAATCTACAGGTACAGTCCCCATAAAATGACAATAATCTGCAGGTACAGTCCCCATAAAATGACAATAATCTGCAGGTTCAGTACCCATGGAATGACGATAATCTGCAGGTACAGTCCCCATAAAATGACGATAGTCTGCAGGGTCAGTCCCCATGGAATGACAATGGTCTGCAGGTACAGTCCCCATGAAATGACAATAATCTGCAGGTTCAGTCCCCATAAAATGACAATAGTCTGCAGGGTCAGTCCCCATGGAATGACAATAGTCTGCAGGTACAGTCCCCATAAAATGACAATAATCTGCAGGTACAGTCCCCATAAAGTGACAATAGTCTGCAGGTTCGTCCTCATAAAATGACGATAATCTGCAGGTTCAGTACCCATGTCATGATAATAATGTGCAGGTACAAGCCCCACGGAAATATGAGGGTTAATGATGCGGAAGCCTGTCGGTTCAATGTTCATACTAGCCTTAATCCTAATTAATAATAATTATTAACTAACAATAATTATTAATCATTAATAATAATCATAATTTACACAACTTGATCATAATCATCAATAATTAATTATAATTAATAATAATTATCTGGACAAGATGGGTGATCTGCACAAAGAAGATAATAAACAGTTGTGACAACAAGGTTTCATTAGATTTTTTGACGCTAAATATCTTGAAACGTAAACTCTCAAATGTGGAGCGGAAGGTATAGGATGAGAGTATACAAATCCCTAGTGTTCAAAAATGTATTGATCTCAATGGCGATTATCTAGAGAAATAATGACATGTTTTGACACTTATTTTATAAATTTCATTTAAATATATTCATTTTTCCATTTTTAATACTTGTTGTAACCTTACTTTCTGGACTAGCCTTAATAACTGGAGTAGGTATATTGCGTGTTCCATTTGATAATAAGGATGCTCTGGCATTTCTTGGAGGTTTGGGCGGCTCTTTGAGATCGACAGATTCGCTCAGTAATTATTTTCGGGCACCGAATCAATCGTATCTCGTAAACTGGAGCAGTCTCTTGATGATCTGGTACTTTCTCAGCTGTCTCTGTTTCCAGCTCCGCCTTCCGCGATCAAAAGAACATTAACAGCCAGTGGCCTCACAGTGTCGAAGTAATGAGGGCATATACATTCCCTTTGCTCGGGGCGACCACCTGTTGTGAACCTTATTCAACACTTCCCTCCCGTGAAATACTTCATCCTCCCACAAGTGCGGGTATGTTTGGCGGCTTTTCTTCAGTTCACAATGGAATTCACGGCTGCGTTCCGAACTGAGTTCATGACCTTTACGGAACCCGTTTGGCGCAGACAAAGCCGTTCGAATCGTGTCAAGATCATGGATTGGGTTTTGATGAGTTCAGGAAATCGTTGCACTCTACAAGTATCAGAGTGAACTACTGGAACTAAAAGAAACTTTTCCAATCTTCTAACAAGATCATTTCAAATCTGTACTGCGTTTCACACCTATCGATCAGTCTTCATTTTCATTTTTGAACGCTGAAACCACGTCGGTATATCATCTTCTGTACAGATCGCCCTTCTGTCATTGTTCTGTATACAATGTCCTTGTGAGACCTATAACCACGTAATAATTGGAGGAATGCTGTAAAATGTGGTTAGAACAGGTGACCAGAATCACACTCGATATGTAGGATGAACTATGTTTAAACCTCTTCCAGCAAAAACCAGAAATAATGATTTTAACATGGAAAAAGGTTTGGGCTTCACATGACTGGCTGAAACCGAGCGTGCGTCCGTTACAATATGAAGCTGTAATTTGCTGTGTTACCTACTATGCTGGACTTAAGCTGTGTTACTATGCTATTCACAGTATGAAGCTGTAATTTGACATACATGTCAAATTACAGCTTCATACTGTGAATATCATAGTAGCCTACATGTATATGCCTTAACTTACACTACCCCGCATCAAATTCTACTTGAACCTAATAAGAGACTTAATAAGTTCCAAAAAACCTACTTTAGTCATCCATGCAAGGTTAATGAGTTACCTGGGGGTAACTACCAGCCCTACTACCATTAGCCCATGGAATCGGTCTACTCACAAAGGGACGATAGGGTTAATGGTGAAGTTACTTTTTGAACATGGATCGCAATGTGTTGTTAACGTGGTTGGTCGTGTATCAACGAATTAAGAGAAGGAGAAGAAACAGAATTCCGTAGTCCATAGCCAAAAATCGAATTTTACTAGGTGGTATATAACTGAGCCAAGAGTTCCTACCTGACCCAAAACCGACCCAAAACTAGTGGTGAGGTCAACATTTTCAGCAGATTTTCCTCTTCAAGTCGGCAGGAAGTCCTACTTCGAGTCTGGTTCAGAGAATCCATATAATTCAGAGAATTCATATGATTCTTGTAGCGAATTGGATGACGTTTTGTCTAGGGACGGATCTAGATGTTGATGGGCCGGCGGCGGGATGATGAGGTTCATAACCTAACCTGACCAACAGTATCCACCCTCCGGGTTATATATCCATAATTTCTCAAGCAAAATATGGATTCAACATTTTTCGGCGAAGAGAATGAATAGTCCTTACGTTAATGAATGTGTTTGAAATAACTCCAATACAATTTACCAGGAAAATCCAGCATTATTCAAGGTGTTCTGATTGAGTTCCAGTAGTTTTCATCTTGTTCCATACACATATGGGTTGAATTTGACAGACAACGTTAAGCTCTTGGGGAGTCATGACACTCCACGTTCTTTGTACTCGCTCCTGAAGGTGCCATTCGATTGTAATCGAAAACTCAAATAAATATCCACGCAAAAACTCTTCAAACAGTGGCGTTCATACTGTTGCTGCTACTGATTTTGACTTCTCTTATTTAGGTAATGGCTGTTGCATGTTAATTTCGAATTAAAATCGCGATTCATAATTAAACGGTTTTCATGTTGACCGAAAGTTAACGTGAAAGAGACTGTTTGGTTCGAAACGGTGCAGTAACGACCCATAGGAAGGCACTTATGTGCGTTGCGGATTCTGTTATTGCACTGCGAATCTTATCAGCCCGTAATCCGACCACAATTCTGCATCTAATGAACCCGGTTTGTCGGCGGAGGAAATTGGATTCTCACTGCACCGGGTGTTTACCCATTCAACATCATAAACTTCATTACTTATCTGATGGTTAACTGTATATACCGTTGACAAGTTAGTCGTCCCTGAGCGGGAGCCGCCTACCGTTATTCCGTTATTACACGTAGCGGCGTTAGTTTGGAATTTACCGTTCCACAAACTGTCGCGCGCTGTTTGATTAGATCACTTTCAGGGCGGGAATTACTGACGTGAATAATAATTACGATTATTCGCGCTAAATGTGTATTTACCTCCGAATCACACGAGCAGGTGCGCGCAGCACTGAGTGCAACATCTAAACAACCAACGACTACGTAATAAGGTATCAAGGACGTCACGTGAATTCGATTCATGACGCAATGACAAGTTTCGGAAAAATAATAAGATTCCAGAAGAACATGATATGGTGAAATAATGAGTTATCTTACCTTATCTTACCTCCTCCAAACACAGTCACGCCGGTAAAAACATATTCCATGTTGAAATCATGAACAATCATTGCAGTTTCATCTGTATATGTTAGTGTTTGCAGAAAACCGTAGCGTAACTAACGCTTTGAATTCAACCACGGTGAAGGAATTCTGTTCAACATGTCAACCTTTGAGTTCTGCTCTTTCGCACTTTTTACTTAGATTTCTGCTTCACAGCGTTACAAGGAAGATTTGCTTGGTGGTAGGGGTAGATAGTATCGATATTTTCCGTCGATATATCGATATTTTCCGTCGATATTTATATATCAATAGCGCATAGTCCGAGTAACCGTGAATAGTGCATACTTGAGTAACCGATAGTTTTTGATGATTTTTTTTTTAACCGATATATCAAACATTTCCAAAATTCTTGAGTCGAATGAAAGAATCTGAGTTTTAGTGTTGTGGGTGAACTAGTCTACTAGTTCATGAGTAGACTAGACTGTCTCTCTCCTAGTTCATGGACGTCCTAGCATCCATGAGTAAATTTCACTAAATGTGTCCATCATGGCGTCGGCCTGGACAGGAAAATGGAAACAAAAGAACCCTTTGGGTGTTGATTTTGTTAAGGATGAGAGTAGATCTACACTCATCCTTAACAAAATCAACATCTTAACATCTATGTCTGTGTCGTAATTTATTTTTAATTTTTCCGTGTCGTAAACATACTTATGATTAAATAGGTATAATTAAAATAAATAGGATCAAACTTATTGCTCGAAAATTGACATCACAGTTGTTTTTAGGTAGGTACCTACCTATTTACATAGTTTTGTAATTGAAGGTTTTTTCAAGTAAGTATCGATATTTTTGATCGATACTATGGTTGCGAAAAGTATATATTTATGGTACGATAAATATCGTCATCGACACTTAACGTCCGATACTATCGAATGTCGCAATGTCGATATGTTTGCTAGCGATGGCCATCCCTAGTTGGTAGATCAAAGTTGTTCAATCGACGATTCGAACTCATTAAGGACGTTGAATTCACTACCCAGTGGTTTTTCCCTCACCGAACCTGTCTCGCGAGATGAAGTCTTTAGAATATTCACACCGCTACCGTTGTGAGAGAATCTTTATTGAGTTTTGTTCCTTCGAGGTTTTTCATTCCCCGTTATAAAAATGGGTATTCTCACGTACTGCTGGGTCCCCCTTGTCATCCCTCATCCTCCTTTAGGCAGATATTAATTCTTGTCGTGGATCCCTCCAAGCATCCAGTCAATGCCGGGGACCCGCTATCTTCGAGGCATTCCAATTTCTTTATTGCAGCTTCTCTCTTACCCCTTGCAGCTCGCCATCAACTATCATCTTATGTGACCCATCGCCCTAATTTGAATAATATCTCTGGAGAGCAATATAAAAAGAATTCGGACGATCTATTTCTCACTTTCTCACTCGCACGACTATTTCGCAGTGGTGGCTCCACCTGGCACCTTATAGGAAATACACACGAACTTGGAGTATTTGTAGTCGTAGTTCTTAAGACACCTGACGGTTTCTTATTGTTGTTAAAAAGAATTATAGTGGACTCCGTTTTATAAGGCTATTTATAGAGAGATTTCTCTTTATAAAGAGAAATTTGTTTTGCCCTAATAAGACCCAATAAGGACCTAATAATGGAGATCATGAATGGAGATGCAAAGAAAAAACGCTTAACGATGAAACGCATTCGAATTAGCGAGGTATTCCTCTGTCAATCCTCCAATATCTAATTCCTTGAGGTAACTAGCAAGGTTTTTGAACGAACTTCTTTAACCTTCATCTGTCCCCGCTTCTTCAAATCACATGCGCTCGCGATGCGGCAAACTGCCGCAGATCCCTAAATTACTACTTTTTATCGATTTTCTTCATTCCGTTCATACCGTTCTTGTGGGCGACACCATGATTACAACACCAATGCAATAGATCTTCTCATTACCAAGAATTTTTCCAATCTATAAATAATTATTTATTTGCTGTACCTACCTTCAGACAATTTATAAAGTAGAAGATTAGACTTCCAGGTAGTCCAAAAACTTTTTTTGTAACTAGGTATTCCCAATTGCTCATTATTTATTTGTCGTTGGAGAAATTTAAGTTTGAATGCGGAAAAACAGTAGGAACCTACAAAAATACGAGTACCTACCAGAAAATTAAAAAACGAATTCTCAATTTTGTGTGTTTGCCGTTGTTGTTATATGATTCAGATTGGTAATTTCAATGATATCAGTGCAAAATCTCACGGAAGTATAGTCTACGAGTGACACCTCATTTTAAAGGTTTTTTTAATACTGAACACGATGGTGAAATCAGAATTGCGATATCTCATTGCGTTCTCAAACTGGAGTACTTTGAAGATGAAGAAGCGTGGTTGTTACTTGATATGATCTTCATGTTAACTCTGCTCTAATATGATAACGGAATGAGATATCGCAATTCTGACTTCACCGTCCTGTCTAGAGTTGAAATTCCCAAATTGTGAGGGTGGTTTTGGGGTGGTAGGTGAGGGGGGGGGGGGGGGGGGCACCCAAAAAATGAAAGTCTGACACGTGACACCTCATTTTGAAGATTTTTACACGCTGAATACGATCGTGTAGTCAGAATTGCGATACCTTATTTCGTTCTCAAACTTGACTACTTTGAAGATGAAGAAACGTGGTTGATCCTTGATATATTCTTCATGGTTAGTCTGCTCTAATCTGCTGACGGAATGCGATATCGTAATTCTGACTTCACCGTCGCGTTCAGCGTTCAAAAGCTGAGGGTTTTTTTTTAAACCCATTTTTGTCTTTTACACCAAGTGCGGAACACCCTGTATTGGGAAGCCGAAATAAAAAAATTAAAATTTCCAAAAACGGCTCAATGGATCGAACCCATTTCCCGTCTTGAAATGTTACCGTTATCGCAGAGGCTTCCGGATCCGATCGGAACTATAAAAATTTTAAATCCTCGAAAATGGCTGACTGGATCGAAATTTTCTCCCATATTTAAATGTTTCTGTGACCGGGGAAGGACGTAGGAGGGTTCACTTCCGGATCCGATGCATAGAGGTGGGAGTTAATAGGGAAGCCGAAATATTAAAATCTGAAATTCTTCCCTTCCGCTTGACAGATGAATATTATTTTTGGTAGGTATTTAAAATTATAAGGGTTTGTAAAGGGACATGTATGAAATATAATCTGTAAAGCGACAGCTAAGAGTGGCAGATGGATCCATCCCGAGTTCTGCCCGTCCGCGAGTGGATACTAAACTCTGACTAGTTAACCAGCAGTCATCCAGAGATTTTAATAAACAGTATGTGCGACTCCAACCCATTTTAACCACTGGCTAACTTTAATCAATGATCAGTGATCAGAGATTTGAACCGGCCCTTTGCGTAAAAGGCAGTATTTGAACATCTCAAATGTTGTTATCTCAACAATTTCCTTCTAGTCCCAGCAATACGAGACTGCAGTTCCTTCAATACTTCAATTTTGTCCAGTGTACCAATCTATGCATCACATTTTGAAATGCCAAAAATATGAGGGGTCAAATTAGGAAGTAGTAGTATCGGGGTGTTCGTAAGCCTCGAAACGGCCCCAGAGCCTCCCTCCTTGGCTGCTCCCGGAACCAATTCTGGACCCAACGGTCTCTGAACGAACCCCCACCACAATTTTAATGTTGGAGACATTTCGTTGGATCGTACATGAATTCCGGTCTTTACGGCCAAATTACACGACAAAATTACTTTATTTCGAGGAAACTTGTAAAAAAAATCGTTTGAGTAGCGCCTCGCTGAAGACTACAAAGGATGCGCCGTGAAAGCGGTTTTTCGAGCTGGTTGCCATTTTAATCAAAGGAGCGTTCGTTCTTTTCGTTGGAGGGATCGCTATCTGTTAGTGACAAGGTTGACTAAACAAGCACTTGCTTCTTATTCAAGTGTCTCTTGAATTTATCTTTATTAATCAGGCAGCTCCTTCTTTTTAGAGAGTCCATTATTCACCCTCCTCCGGCCGTTCCTTAGTTTTGGACAAGGTTTCGCATCACGGGCTAAATTCAAGAAACGCCGAGTCACAAGTTGGCGTTAGGGACCCTCGAGTGGGATGATGTCATTTTCCGCAGTTTCAGGTTTCTCCCCGGAAGTACTTTTTTTTGTTCACTATCGCGTTACATCATCCCACCCTGCCATACTAACGAGGCACATCCATCTGAAAACGTTTTGTTCACCACTTTGGGGAGTTGGTACGAAGACAAAATACATTTCAGCGGAGGAAAAAGTTACAAATTTCCCTATAAAGGTTAATTAATTTCCCTATAGGTCTCCGTTCTGTCTAGTTAGTAATTCAAAGAACTAAATTATTCCTACATCGGACCGGAATTATGTCGGAAAACTGCGGAGACCAATACGGAGCTAGTTACCGACTTTGCCTCTTCTCGAAGGAACACAAAATGTAATCCCCTCATCATTCCAATTGAAGGTTCGCAGGGAAGAACGATCATTGTCAATTTTTTCAATTATTGGGAATTTCAATTATAAAATTTGATTACCCATAGAACGACTTCAGGTTAAAATTTTGAGATAGAAAAAAACCATTTTGGGCTTCAAATATTTCTATTCAAGGTTGGGAAAAGAAATATTTGAAAATGTTATAATTTCAGAACGAAAAAAAAAATCGTAACGGAAAAGTCTTTGACCTTGATCGGTATTTCCCGTCACAGCTGCCAAATTTTAGTCCAATGTCATCAATCTTCTTCTGTTGGAGGGTCGTCAAGGTACTCCACTTCGGCTTCTCCTGTGTCGTTCTTTTCAATATCAAGTGCTTCATAAGAATGTTGAGCTTCTAGTATCATCAAAAATTAATTCATATATATGTCTCCCCTTATTTGCTTCCTCTTACTGACCAACTTTCCGTTCAGATGGGTCAATAATTTTTGAAATAAAACTGTTTTATCATACGTATTCATATTATTATGGTTACAAATAGCTACTTACCAGCCACGTATATAGGATGCTCGGTGCTTCGCACCTCGCTGTTGAGTGTGCATATAGAAACCTGATCCTCCTACCCCTAACCTCCACCGTCAATGTTTTCCTGGTCCCTGTCTCCTTCCCACAACCCCCTCTCACCATTAGTCCCCCTCGGTTTCACCTAATATGTTTCCTCTGTTACACCAGCAGGGAGCTTTACGCTTCTTTCAATGCTGTTGGTAATATGTATTACTGGTCACGAGTAATCAGTGGTGGTACAACTATAACGAAGTAATGCTTAAATTCAGGCTCGATTCGAATCGATCCGATCCGATTCGAATCGATCCGATTTGTCTGCTGGGCTGTAGCCCCGTCAATTAACAGCAACAACAACAACAACAACAACAACAAGAACACGAAAAACGTGAAAAATAGTGGTTTTAAAACTGTTATACCCCCGACACCTGATGTTCCCGTGAGCTGAAATTTGGTTTACGTCCTCACGTGCCCCTGGAGAGTTGGTGTAAAAAAAATCCACTCTCGAGACACTCAGGGGGCCTAGCTAAGGGAGGGTGAAAACCTCAACTTGTTCCGTCGCGTAATCAGTCTCAGTCGCTTCGTTTTTCAGGGCTTCGGTTTTCTTGAACGTCATGATGTCAATGTTTTCTTCAATATCATGTCATAATGTACTCGTATTTGAAAAACGGTGATGTCCGCCTCACAGACAAGCGGATGTTACCCAGAACGCACCATAAAAGGATGTTCCTCTCTAGTGTTAAGACTATCCAGAGCTTTGTACTACCAGCTGTTCGTTCACAGTGAGGGCTCAAAGGTAGAAGGTACCTAAGTATTATCTCGAAAATTGTAAGGGCGGAATTCATAGTCCTGCCTAAAGTAAAGAAATATCTAAACTTCCGAAAGTAAAGAAATATCTAAAGGAAATGCTTAGTCTGATTTCTAATTCATAGTCGTTGACTTCCGGAAGTCAAGAAAAATCTTTACTTTAGCAAAAAAAAAACTTAACTTTCGTAAGTTAAGAAAAATCTTTGCTAAAGTCATAATTTTTCTAAATACTCTTGTTGAACCTGAAGTTGGCAGCTCCGACGGTGGGTAACCAGCCAGAAGGTTGCAATTGTGTTTATATTTTGTACGTGATTTTATAGGTTTGTGACATTGAAAAGAGTTCAATTTGGACAGTTCAAACTTATTATCCCCTTAGGAACTGTCTAATAGTGATTGTGGGGTCGTCGAACTGTACTCAAGAGATGAAATCATGGGTTTTCCCAAATCCGTCGCCACTCCTTCAGCCCCGAGCATTACCAGTCTTCAAATCGTCGTCACCTCGATTTCAAACCGTTTGTTATTCCTGATTTTAAACATATTTGGCTTTCTCGACCCTGGTTTTAAAATATAGGGGAGAAGTGGAAAACAAAAAGGGCGATGCCGTGTCTGTGATGAAAAAAAGAAGGCATGGGAAAAGATAGCCGAAGAGTTCAACTGCTCGACAGGACAACGCTGCCAAGTAAGTTCAGCATTCATCATCTTTTTATTATAATTTAGGTGATAATAATGATTAACAGGACGTTTCCATTTGTTTTTCGACCGGTCACGTCGAGGCGAAATTGCTTGGTTAAGATGTTTTCCTCATACCTATTAGAAAGAAAGTTCCTCGATCGATTTTCACAACCGTCCCGTCACGATATAATGAAATAGCGTAAAATTAATCATTATCATTATGATCTTTATGATAATGATTATTATCTTCACCTCAATGATAATTATCATTATGATCTGACTGTAGAACCGTAGGTCTACCGTTTGTTGTTAATGTTGTACCTAGTGGTCTTTCGTCGAATATGATACATTTATCTTCCATTTATTCTAGTAATGTTTCAATAAAACGAAAGGGTAGGGTTTTGAGCCTGTAAAGTTGTGGTTGGTTCTATGCCGACAAGTCTAACGTTATGGATAAAAATAAGAACTGTCACTTTTCTTCTATATCATGCGTAAAGCGTCCGAAGATAAGAAAAAAATCATTAAAAAATCGTGATTTCCTGGACATTTTTCATTAAATAACCTGGAAGGAAGCATTCTAGACCCCAATATGGGGGTTTATTCGGATTCGTTGTTCAATGTTCTATAGAAGACACATTTTTTGGGAATGTTTTGAGTTCTTTGGAAGGCTACATATTTTTTGAATTTTGGTCATATTTGAATAAGATATTCCAAACATCACAATCATATCAAACATCACAATCATATTCGACGAAAGACCACTAGGTACAACATTAACAACAAACGGTAGACCTACGGTTCTACACTCAGATCATAATGATAATTATCATTGAGGTGAAGATAATAATCATTATCATAAAGATCATAATGATATGGCGAAGATCATAATGGCGAATTTTGGAAGAAATATCTGGGTTTATGTAACATGTGATGTTACATAAACCCAGATATTTCTTCTAAAATTCGCCTGTTTAGCGTCATTCCTAAAATTTTGGACCCATTGCAAATTCGATTCAATTCACTCACTCATTCATTCACATTATAGATTAAAAAAAAAAATTAGTGTACTTTTAAACAAAAAATAACATAGTTCTCAGTGGTAATTTAATAAACTGTTGCAGGAAAGAAATCCAGCATGGATGACTTCGAGGTTCGCATCAAACAAAACCAACAATTCATGGAGCATGAGTGAAGGCGGAAGAACTGAAAAATGAGCTCTTCCAAAATCAAATCCGCCATGAAGAGGAACTTTGTCAATCAGGAAAAAAAAAAATACTCATAAAAAATAAATAGGTTAGAGAAGGAATCAGAAATGTAATTACTTAACTGAAAACTGTAATTATACCTTGTTATTATACCATATAACTATACTTTATTACTATATTACCAGCATTATACTTCATTACAAACTTCATAATATGTGAAGCATATAATATATTATTATTATTATGCAAGTAAGTATATATAAGTAAGTATATAAGTAAGCAAGTATGCAAGTAAGCATATTATGTGGGATGTAGAGGATCTCGAGGTTCGGTCACAATTAAAGACGTGTTTTCCTACGTTTCGACTATTTATTCAGTCATTTACAAGGGCTACGACAGAAAAGATAGCACAATCCGGACTTAATAAAACTATTGGCTTAATTTGTATGGATGGGTACATGTAGCTAATATGCTAGGCGATTTTGTGTTCTTACTTACAGAGTGCAGGCTTCTTCCAAGTCGGCAAAATGCACCATTTACATAGCTCACTTAGGTTTAGGAGAATTACTAGTTAGGCCAACTAAAGCTGTGGAATTTGGATGTTTCGTGAGAGTATCAACACTATTTTTGTGAGGATTCAGTCTCAACTTGAGGTGGGAGTGGCCTATGAATGTTTTCCCACATTGACAAGGCATTTGGTATAGCAAATCTGATTTCATTGATGACACAAAAATAGTTGGATATGAAAGCAATAAATTTAAGAGGGAGATCAGGGAGATGATATTGATAGAACGAACCAAAGAATCAGTAGTTAATAAGAGATCAGATGTAAAGAATTTGAGCAAAGTATACAGTAATGTCATTCATACTAGTTTTAAGAAAAATCCTATGAGAACCAGTGTAAACCCTTCACCCAGTCATTAGTATACCTACCTACATATCTACAAACAGTACCTTTCTGCCCAACCCCCGCTAGTTTCATGTACCTACCGTTAGGCCATATATACCGTTATCCTCCAAATATCAGTGTAGTCTTTAGTTGTATAGTGGAATCCAGAGGCACATGTGCTCTGTAAGTACGAACACAAAATCGCCTAGCATATCAGCTACATGTACCCATCCATACAAATTAAGCCAATAGTTTTATTAAGTCCGGATTGTGCTATCTTTTCTGTCGTAGCCCTTGTAAATGACTAAATAAATAGTCGAATCGTTGGGAAACACGTCTTTAATTGTGACCGAACCTCGAGATCCTCTACATCCCACATATATATATCGGAATATGGTCGATAACCTTCTCCACACAAGTAAGTATATTATATACTTGTAGGTTCCTAGTTATACCAGTTGAATTATAATAAACCAAGCGTTACATTGTGTTCTTGTTTTGAATTGCATCAACTCAATTTGTTCTGTATTTGAAAATTGGGCACCTACTTAATGAATCATACAAGTTATTCACAAAAGTTTATTTACAAGAATTTTTCGAAATTTTTCTCTTTAAAAACTAAATAATGTATCTTACATTATTCTCAAAATGTAGGGCTAGCATGAGGGAAACAATCATAACCCAACATGAATATTTTTTCTCGGCATATGAAGATATGGCATAAAACCACAACCCTACCAGAACTTGTGTAAGGGAAAGCCTCTGTTATTTGGCGACCATGGATAATGATAGGTAATGATCAATCACGGTATCCTTCCGAAAACGGAATCTTCCCCTGAATTGCTCGTCGTCCAACATTTCCATAGGGTTCTGTGCATCCCGTATGTACCTATAATAGATCAAAATATTTCACTTCGTTGTATCTGCCTCATTAAAAATACCTACATATATTTGAACTTTCTATAAGTATAAAAAAGAAACACACACAAAAGCATGGAAAACAATTGATTGTTTTCCAATAAAGGTTGGAAAACAATTGAAAAAAAACCACTTCGCCAGGTGTTTACATACCTTCGGGGCCTTCGAACTATCGTAATACGATCATCCTGGTCGTCGAACTCATCCCACTCATCATACTCGAAAATGTGTTGATACTCCATAATGAAATGAAAATGCGAAATGAAATGAAAGTAACAAACGAATGTAACAACGGAGATCTCCGTATCTATACTAATCACGATGACTTCAGTTAAGGAAATGCTTAAGGTAGGTTCCGAGCTACCTCTGATTTCGGTGCGAAAATGGGGCTGAAAGTAAAGTAACGACTTGACTTTCGGTCTATGAATACGGCCAAAGGAAATGCTTAAGCATTTGCTAAAGCATTTCCTTAGTGACTGACTATGAATTAGCTCAAGTCGCCGTTTCTCCTCACATCGTCACTTAAGCATTTCCTTTCAACTTAGTGAGGACTATGAATTCCGCCCTAAGGATCGTATTGGGGCTGGTCCAACAAGTAACCCGAATTTCATAATTTTTAGACAACGGTAACTAGGCAAAGTGGCGCGTACGGGGGATTCGACTTTGTGAATCTACGAATCGTGAAACTAACAAAATTTGTTTGGGGGTGAGGGTGGGGGGACTCAAAATGAGTTTTTCTCGGTAGATTTATAAACCGATTAATTAATCGCAGATAATAAACCAAAAATGTTATGTTGTGGAATAATTGGCAGCGTCTTTTACAGCGTTCCAAATGGGTTTTCCAGAATCAAAAGTCGACAACCAATCTTTTCTAAAACGACATTACGCGTTTGTCACGGGTTCAGACATGGAATTGTATGTCCTCATGGTTTCCACACCGAAATCCATCTCTTCACAGTTGGAAATGTACAGTCACAGTACGTACTCGTAAACGTACGATCGAACGAAGCGATAACGAGTTACATTTCATACCCCGAATTTCCATAACTTTTCATTTTAATGAACGCTTTTTGGGAGTACTAAGTCTTCTCTTCGCGCCTCCTGTCCCAACTTTTCGGCGGTCGTCCTCAAAGTTTGTAAGGAAACGCTGTGAGAGGTTTCAGGATGGATATAACTCAAACGCCGCCGTGAACTTCCCACTTGGGAAGGTACCTACCGCCTCACAGACAACCCCTTCGCCTAATGCGCCCACACTGTCAACGTGCGTGAGCATAACAATTAGTTTGTTTTACTGAAGTTAATCAGTTATTGCGAATGTGGGGCTTCCGTTACCGGTAGAAACATCTTATGAGGGTAGTGCTACCACGCGGAAGTTGGTTATTAATACGAGTAATTAACTTTTATTCACTCATGTTGCTGATGTTTTTTTCGGTTCCTTATTAAAACGAGAGAGAGTAAATTACAAAAAAATTAAAGTTTAGCTCTTAAGTCTAAGGTAACCCAATGATAGGCATAGTCCGATGTCGTATAGTTTGGATTAGCCATAGAATGGACAGAGACAATTACAATTATGAAGACAGTAGATGTAGAAAATAACAGAAACGTACAGAAATATTATTGAACAAAATCAAGTCATGCAGCATGCCTGTAAGAGCGAATTTTCGAAGAAATAACTGGTTTGATGTCTGTCTTGGCAACCGAAAAGCTAAGTTCGTACATGGGCAGAATCAGGCCACTCTAAGGCAGGTTATGGGGAGTTTTAGGGGTTTTTTGGGGAGTTTTTAGGGAGTTATTAGGGAGTTTTTAAGACCCGTAAATTCCTTAAATGAAACAGTCTGGCAAGTGACACCTCATTTAATTTTTTTTTTACGCTGAACACGACGGTGAAGTCAGAATTTCGACATCTTATTCCATTCTTATACTGGAGCCCTTTGAAGATGAAGAAACGTGGTTGTTACTTGAGATGTTCTTCACGGTTCATCTGCTCTTTGAAACCCGTGAAATGGAGACATTTTAAATGAAACCAGTTATTTCTTCGAAAATTCGCTCTTGTAGACTATGAGTTTTTTCAAACTAAGGTCGAACAGTCTGGGTGAAGATTGCAGGGTTCTAGAACACCGCTAACTGGGCAAACTGGCGCGTTATCTTCGATCATGAACCATTGAATTCGACAAATGTTTAAGAGGGCTCAAAGGTAGAGCCAATAAGAAATCGTGAATCAAAACTTCAAGTGACGTTTGGATTCTTAGCTACTGTCGATTCATTTGACAGTCTACGACTCAAATGGAGATTTCATGAACCTTCTCTTCAATGTCGTTACAACTAGTTCACTACCTACCACTAGTTCACACGGAGTAGTGATCACGACTGACTGGGCGGTAAGTACTGCTCTCGGCTAATTTACTATCTCGTGTGAACCCGCCTTTAAACAGTAGAAATATGGACCAACGTCTGACTTGGGCAGTCCACATAGAATACCTGGTAGGCAAAGTAAGATAGAGAACCAGCACCCTCAGACACCATATTAACTAGGTAGGTATGTGCATTATTTATAAATAGTGCCAATCATCGTGGTTTTGGGAAGGTGTGAAATCATGGTGGAAATTGGAAGAAATGGGATCCGCCCATCAATGAGGTACTTGCTCGACATGGAGGAGAGAACTGGGGTTGGTTGCTCAACGCCGGGCTAGGCTGGCGTAGGCTACATAACTGTTGCAGTCTGTCGTCATTTGAGGAGAGGGTTTCAATAATGGAAGAACCATCCTCAGGTAAGTTGGTAATCAATAGAACCATGAAAAACCATAATGCAATTACGTAGAATTTTAAAAAAATACTGATTCATGATTAGGTACATACCTACTTAATTAGGTAATAATTTTTATTTAATTGTTAGGATTTGTTTTACCTCCAAAAATATTTGGAAGACGAATTTTTAGCACTTGGGTGAGGTGTTTTTCCTCCAAAAGCAGCTTCGAAATGAACTTATCTTTTTGAAACTGAAACGCCTCACACAGAGGTGAGGTGTTTTACCTCCAAGAACATAGCGAAATAGTGGCTCAAAATGCCTCAGGTGTCAATAATCGATAAAATTATCGATTTCTTGACATTTTATGTCTTTGCTTTGGCACTTTAAAATAAAAAACTGTGTCCTCGAAAAGCGTTACCTACATTTTACGATAATTTTCACTTACAACCAAGCTGTTGCTAGGGAAATGAAACTTCTGTAGTTTTCATCGGACAAAAACCGTTCTCCATTCGATCGAAAGCTCTCGAATTATAACGCATTTCTTGCGTATTTGTTCTTGGTATTTATGTCAGACTTATATATATTTTTATGTTATGAATAGATATAGTGAACACTGCCGCTTGTTTTGTGATTAATTTGTTACTGAACGGTTTATTAAGATTGGATATTATTAATATTGACATAATGTCCCAATGTGTTGCAGACTCGTATGCAAGCCTTTAGTTATAAGAAAGTTTGTTTCTTTGTATTTGTGTAATCACGTTTCCTGCCAGAGTGGTAGAGAGGGACTTATGGCCCTAATTTCTGTGCAGGTCAACAAAATAAACAGTCAAACAGTCTCTCCCTCTCCACCCCCCAACCACAACTGCTTAAATTTAAATTGTGGGTGAATGAGGAAGTGGGTGAGAAAGAGGAAAGCGGGACAGATGTGGGTGGTTGGTGAGGTGATGAGATTCGTGAAGGGGGGAGAGGTGTTTGATGAGGGGGAGGCGGGAGTTGTCTCCCTTATGCACTCCCTCTCCACCCCCCAGCCACAACTGCTTAAATTTTAATTGTGGGTGAATGTGGAAGTGGGTGCGAAAGAGGAAAGCGGGACAGATGTGGGTGGTTGATGAGGTGATGAGTTGCGAGAGGGGGGGGGAGGTGTTTCATCAGGGGGAGGCGGGAGTTGTCTCCCTTTTCTCTCGATTTTTTTCTCGATTTCGTTTGAATTTCTATCGATGTACCCCATAAACCTGGGTCGTAATGATGTTCTGGAGTGAAGTTATAGCGAAGTTCATACTGAGAACTTTTCAGCTGATTTCTGAAAATCGCACTTTTCGAGGTGAGGCGGTCTTCATTCTAACGGCAGTTTACTTAATCTTATTCGTCCAATGCTTGCAGAATATTGGGGAGCACGCGACCAACTGCTTTCGCAATAATTGAAATAATTGAATCGATGATTTTTGAAACAACCTATACGCCACTTTTTGGCAGTGTAGCTTTTTCACGGATTTCGATTGTGCATGCCAAGACTCACCTTTCGAGATATGAAACAACCGCCGTAGTGTTATAAGTTGGTTACAATGAGCTTTGAAAATCCCGATGAGGTTTGAAACAACCTTCGTGCTGGATATTGGTTGTTTCTGCACTCTCAAGTGAGAAATGCCAAACCTTGTACATTGAACCATTGTTTACTTTCCTGTTTTCCGTTTTTAGTTTGTCATCCCTTGTTCTTCAGTTGCGTTTCAACCTCGCTTCAGTGTAGTACTGGTGTTCGATTAAAATAGTTCGCTTCCTAATTTTGTACCATAAAGTAGCCATAAGTCGGAAGTTATGTCGTGCAGTGAAGAAGAGTTTCCAAGGTTATACAACATTCGTGGCCTTGTCATAGCCATATTGAAATCTTCCAGGAAGAAAGACAACATGATAGTTCACGTCGTTCAAGGTTCGGAAATCTTGAATTTTAAAGATTGGTGGACTCTGTTTTATAAAAAAAACCCAGCGTTTCGATAGAAACCGTTTCCCGAAGAAACGCCAAGGAAAAAAATCATTTGCCATAATATTATCAAAATACAGCCATTTCAAGTACGAAGCAAATGATATAGTGAAAGTCAGTGAGTTCATTAATGGCCTCTCATGTCAAACATTCAGACTGAGGAAAGTAGTGAAAGACACTCCTCTCGCTTTTCCTACCGTCCCAGCGTACGCTGGAGGAAAGGTACCACTAAACCGAAAGAAGATGGAAGACCTCAAGAAATGTGTTAAATACGTCCCTGGTTTCGAGAAAAACCCTTTCTGGAAAGAAATTCTGCAGCGGCCAACTTGTGAGCAGGACTTAGATGAGGAACGAGTTAAGTACTTCTCCTGCTGATTCGTTTTTTCTTCATGCCCTTTTTTTTGTAAAATTTTTTATTTTATTTACATAACACAAAGCTCCATGCATTTTTACTGAGTTGGTAAAAAAAATTTAAAACGTTTTATTCTACTACATTTCATAATTTTTCTGTAAAAGGCAATTTACCTAATGGAGTATTAAACTGTTTCTTTACTCTGAAAAAATTTATATTGACAGTTTTCATTCAATAAAGTTTCCCTTGACAGTAAAATGTTTCTATTTCTTCATTTTCTTTTTATTAACTCAATTTTTGCTACTAAAAATCGTTGATTTTTGAAACAACCAAAATCCAACAATTTTAAAAATTCAAAACTCATGAAAAAAGTCCATTTTTGTGCTTATTATTAAGTAGTGCAGTTCCAAGTAAAAAAATGTAAAACTTCTGAAACATTTACTTAAAACAACACACAAAAAAATAGTTTTTTTTGCTCTCCTGTAAAATTTGGTAAATGGCGTAAAGGTTGTTTCAAAAATCATCGATTCAATTATTCTTTCGCGACGTTTTCAGGCGTGAAGGCCGCTCCAAAACCACGTCCCACTCCAGAAAGGCGGATCACGTGGTTCTTGAATCAAAACATACTTAGTTTTTCCACGCCAACGCGAATGGCACCTGATGGACAGCGCGAGGCTTCGAGAACAATTAAAGCAAGGTCGCGTAGCGATAACATGACACCCCTCACTCGACCACGACCGGTATTTTTCATTTGGTTCCCAGAGAAAATTCCAGATCCCTCGCCCTCCGTTGGAAACGGCCACTCGTAAACAATACTGAACCCCTCAGATGGTGCTGCCCGACTGGTCATCACTTCCTTCGACCAACACAACGAGTCCATGCGTCTTTTCCCGCTCTGAAGTAATTAGATCCGTGATAGATCCCTTCTGGATGTTCAGGAGCGTGGAGAAACCTCTCACTAGGTCACTCCGGATAAATCGTCGATTTGTCCTTTCGCCGATGAGTGGCCTTTGGGGGTTGTAGGCAATTAAACGCGGATCTATTCTTTCATTTCCCTCATTCGAAGGGTCGACCAGCTCGTTCCTCATCAAAGCTTAGGGGGGTGTGTGTGTGTGTGTTTTTTCTCTTGTGTTCTCTCAATTATTGGAGGAGCTTTAGGTTTTTTTGTTTTCTCTTTTTATTCCAAGCGGAAAAGGGGGATATTATACGCTTCATGGCCTCCCTGTTTGTTTTCCTACATTGGACAGACCATCGCACTCCATCCGCTTCTAATTTCTCTCAGAACGAATCCACGCACTAATCCACTCAAATTATTCTTAATGCTGTATTTACACGAGCGTTTTCATGTCTATAAATGTCATCATCTTTTATTGCTTTGTTCTTGGACGAGTAGAAATACACTGCAAATTCTTGGATCTTCTGTACAGCTCACCCTTCTGTCTAGACCACTTTAGCATTAATTTGTATTAAAATAATTCTGGCATTTTTTCTTGTACCTACGTCAACAATAATTTATATTTGGAAGTACCCACCACCAAATATTCAAAATTACCTTCTTTCCGTTGACATCACAATTATCCCAGAACAAGCCCATGATTTCCCAGAACCATAATATTATGGTTTGCTAACATATTATGTTGGTAACATACCGTCAACAATATCAATATATGTGACCGTCCCAGGGAAAAGGGACCTTAACTTCACCCAGGTCAAAAATGAGATTCTAGCAGTTTCTTATAGACGAGATGTTGCTGAACACACTGGTTTTTTCAGATTTGATTTATCTTTTTTTGTTCCAATGATATGATCATTTGAAATTAGTCTTCCGAAAACACTAGTTTGCAGAAAAAGAACCACAAAGTTTGTGATATCTTGCATATTGACATTCTAATAGAATGTCAATATGCAAGATAGTACCTATGTCTTTACTCTGGCACATAACTCGAAAAACGTTACACAAAAGCGTTACACGAAATCGTCACGAAAATTTCTGATGATTTTCGCTTACAACCGATTCGGTGCTACGGAACTTTATCTCCGCCAGTTATCATCGTACAAAAATCGTTCACCACTCGTTGGATAGCTCTCGATTTACCTAACAATATTACGTTAACCACTGCGGAGTGCGTGGCCGACAAGCTGCGGTATGAGCGTGATTGTTTAAATAATTGTTTACACACAGGTGTGAGGTATGGAAGAGGTAGGGTAGGGGGCGGTAAGACATAAAATGTCCCACAGGGTTGCAGACTCGTATGCAAGATGTTTCACAACGTTTCTTAGTTTTAATGATTTTATTAAGATCTTTCTTTGTGCATAAATTACGCTTAAATTCTTCTTTCTTCACTTCATAAGATTCCTCCTTTACGGTTTACATAGTTTTTGACATTTTCATGTCTTTGCTTTGGCACATAAACTGAAACGGGAAAAATTTGTTTTCTTGATTCACCCTTTCCCTCAGATCACGTCAGAACACAAGCGACAGGCGGGCCACTACGTCAGAGCCTATGACGCACGAGCGTATGACGTCAGACGGCTGGCAGGAGGCCAACTATTACGTCACAGCCTATGCCCTAAGAGCCTATGACGTCAGACGGCTGGCAGGAGGCCAACTAGTACGTGAGAGCCTATGCCGTAAGAGTAGGGCTGGCTGGCTAGGTGATCGGGTTTTAATAAGCCTCTGGAATTCCGCGCCTTCATTTTGCATTCATTTACATCTTCACGTTGAAAAATCCTTCATCTTGTCGCTAATTTTATTATTATATTTCTTTGAAAAATCGATTGTTTCCGATCGGTTTTGTACTAAAATATCGTTACTAACTCGTAAAGAGATAGTATTGAAAGTAAAATCGATAAAAAACCAAAAATCGATATTTCGACCATTTTCTCGTTTTTCAGCTCTCCTGAAAATTTTGCTTGGTGAAGATAAGGTCCCTTTTCCCTGGGACGGTCACATATCAATTTTTCGCTAAAATGAGTTTGACATCATTCCTTATTCCAATTTTCGCGCCGGATTGACTGGAGAAGTCAGTTTCTCGAAAAAACGAAGTTATTGATAGCGTTGCCAACAAGCTATAATTCAGTTTAAAAACAAACATGCTATAAGTTGCGGCGAGGCAACGACTCAGCGTGGAAGACGACGAAATAAAAGTTTTGGAAACAGATTTTTGTCTCTCCTGAAAAGTTAGGAAAAATGGAGTTATAGCATGTTGCTGTTTCACCGACGATGCTGTTTGAATCAGCTGTTCATAACATCTGGGTACAGTTGGGATGGTTGTAGGGATTTCAAATGGGTACTAAAAAATCGATTGCTAAATCGACGGTCTAAAATCGATATCATCGAACAATCGGCTTTTAAAAATCGATAACCGCCTAGATATTTTTACAAAATAATCCATTTTTTCAGTATTATAGCTTTTCCAATTCGTATCCCAATTTTATTAGTTTGAAGGAATAGCCACGAATGGACCATGCTACTAGCAATAGAAAAAAATGAAGGAAGGGAATAAAATGTTCAGAAATAAAAGGGGAATGGATATACTTATTTATGTCTCTTCAAAATCAGCTCAAGGCTTTTTCTTCTTTTTTTTCGTATAAAAACCGCACAAAGTAATCCTTCGGTACTGACTGATGGCAACAACAGTAACTTGGTGAGTGTGTGCTCTTTGTGAAGGTTCCTCACTTGGGTTAGTGTCCACTAATCTATACATATAACTAAATTTAAAGACGATTTTCGTGCTGCTCGGATATTTTCGAAAAATTTCACTACAGTCATTCGTTTCGTGTAAAATGGAGTCGAACCAAGCCGATTTTGAATTTGGTGTCTGTTTGTTTGTCTGTCCTTCAATCACGAAAAATGGCTCAATTGATCGAACCCTTCTCCCGTATTTAAATGTTTCCGTGGTCGGGGAAGAACATAGGGGGGTTCACTTCCGGATCCGATGCATAGAGGTGGGGGTATAAAGGAAGCCGAAATAATAAAAATTAAAATTCCCAAAAACGGCTCAATGGATCCAACTCATTTCCCGTATTTCAATGTTTCTGTGACCAGGGAAGGACATAGGGGGGTTCACTTCCGGATCCGTCCTGGACAGGTAATAGAGGTAGATGGACACACCCCGAGTTCTGCCCGTCAGCGACGGGCTCGACAGCTAGTGAAACATAAGAGCGACCTGGCTAAGCAGTAGAGCGACAGCCTTCATATCCATACAATATGTGATTGGTGATTTTTCAAGCCGAACAATAAAAAATAAAAGAATATAAAACATACGACGAAGGCGCTTCCGTAATCGAATAAAGCTTAAAAGTAGGTAATTCCTTTATGCCGACTAATCGTTGACACCAATTGATAATCGATAAAAGTCTGCTCGAATAAAAACGGTCCTAAAAGTAGATTTTTTAGGAAAATCGATTATCGATTGCCATCCCTAGATGGTTGGGGAACTATAGGTAGAGGAATCCTCTAATTGGCATGAAACGTGATGAAGGGTTGCAGTCCATCAACTGGCCTCTCAACGGGGTATGGATTGCAACGGTGTCAAATAGAAAGCAGTTGGTGGCTGAGCTACGTCATCATGTTACGCCGGTGATGAGGAATCTTGGGGTCTCCGTCTCTTGAGTCGGCTTCTGAGGCTTGAATCCGGTGGATTGTTCTCTAGGCGGGTTATTAGATGATTTGTGTGATGTTTCATAGTGTGGTGAAGGTTATTATCATTGTGTTGGATGACTTCGGTTACATAGAGAATGTTTAGGTCAGTATGCAGGGTACTGCCTCGCACATACAACGGTGTTGACGTGATTAACCGTAGCACTCTGTTCTGAGTGACTTGTATCTTATTGATGACATCGTGTGTAGTAACAGTGTTGACTATTTACACATTGTCACATTCTGACGCTTCTTCTGGCAGTATATATTTATTGATATATATGTTATATGTGAGCAAATTCTGTTGGCAAATAAAGATAATATCTAGACAATAATAATATTATTATTATTGTTATTACTCGTATTAGGCACCCGTTGCCTGCTGAAGGCAAAAATGGCAGGCTTCTAATCACCTAATCGTTCGGAATGACCTAAAAAGCTGAAATTGGTCGAGACAATCTTGAAGCTTGATGGAGATAAATTTCTTGATTTCGGTCAGCTGAGGGAGCTCCGGAGTTAGGGATGGGAACGAAAACACTCAACATTTGTAGCAACATTGTTGAGTGTTTTCGTTCCCATCCCTACTGTTAGTAACAGTTACTGTTAGTCCGATAATTAAATAAGTTGTACGCTAATGGAACTTTAGAATATTTAGAACATCCTTTAGACGTTTAGAATAATATTATATTATTAGAATATATTATATTCTGTTGCTGGTATTTAGTATGACTGCAGGTAACAACAACTCATACTGGATAGCAGTATAACTGCATGTTTATAAATGGTTGTACCAAGTGAGTAAACTCAAACTGAAATAAATAACTTTATCAATCAACAATTAAAAATTACTGTAGGGAGATCCCAGAGACTTTCCGCGTCATGAGAAAATCGAGGAATCAGCAAAGGGTTTGACAAATTCTTCGATGTTTTTCATAATTTTAGCTGATCACATTCTAGTTTTTAAGTTAAGTGGAAAAAAAAGAAAAATGAATATGAAATTTATTCCTTCTTTTACAGCAATGCAAAAAATAAAATAAATTAATTAACCATGGAATTACCCCACTTTTTGGAACACCGTTCCGTGCTTAGTGGGGGAGTCACCTTACACTTTTTGTATTATTAATCTCTAATTGTAAATATTATGTACAGTCCACATTGCTTCAATGTACACTATTAATTTCAAGTTATCGGAGTGTGTACAATTTATTTTAATTTTGATTTATTTAGTTTTAGCAGACACATAATTTATTTAATATAGTTAATTCAATATATTCACAATAGTAGCTTTAGTTGTATGTAGGTACATTTCTTTCTGTTTATATATTACACTTATATACACTACTAGTCTGTATCATAATATGTTGTCATATATCATAATATATATTATATGCTCGAAAATAGGTGCTCACATTCTCGATTTCCCCTCCTGATCAGAAAACTAAATACTTCTTTTTTATAGCTGGCTCGACTATGGGTAGCCGGTGCAGCAAGGGTCTGAGGTAGTTGTCTCAGCAAAATAGGTAAACTAAAATATATATGTCTTGAGGTACATTTCAATCTACTAGGCGGTACTGGGTTAATACATTGCGTTGTCAATCGAAACACATATGAGGGTTGGATCTGTGTGTATACAAAATCCTGCGTATGCTTTTGAAAGAACATGAGTGCTGACTTAATGTATAGCTGGTTGATAGAAAATACTGGGACAATGGTGGTGTCGAGAAGGGTGCGAGTTTTAACACAGAATGTGTTTTTGCGATCACCAACCGGTTAAAAACTGACATGAAATTCTGAAAATAGTGGAATGGAAGAAGAGACGACAGAGCACATATTTATGGAGTGTCCAGTATACCACCAAGTTAGGCAAGACCTGCTCGAATCCACTACACTTTGCTTGTAGTAATTAACGCCATAATAAGACGTGTGAAATGAACTCCTCACTTGTATCTCAGTTTTCTTGTTTACAACGATTTACCTACAAGAAGGAGGCCGTAAATGAATCATCATTCCAGGAGCGGTCGGTGGCGTTTCTTGCAGGGGAGACACGATTCAGCATCGGTCGGTCCTCGCCGCGTAATTTGACTTGAAATGGGTTTGGGTTAGTTCCATCAGGTATTGCCCAGATGAGGTTGCCGTCTCCTCCTCCAGTCGGGTAAATACCATCCCGGGGTGATAATATCGTTGAGAAGTTGGGTGTTGGGAAAGTCTTGGTCGACCGACCCGAGCCCAATTTGCGAAATGACGGAATTGGGCATCGGAAATGACCAATCAGCGGCGCCTGAATAGCCTGTCGCCCATTGATTTCGCGAATGTAAGTCGGGAATCGTTCAGGAGAAATTGTCATCCCTTGAAGATAATCTGTCTTTCTTTCAACATTACCGAATCCCGCGGCTCCGGCAACCAAACGAGCTTTTACGTCCAATCTACATAATGACTTCTTTGACAACTGGTGATGGTCTGAGATCGTTATCCGAACCCCCACTCAAGGCCCGTTGATCTGAGACTATTGATTTTCTCTCAATCGAACGAACCCAATTGTTTCTCCGAACCAAATTCTTCCATTAAAAATCCTAGTTTCACAAAAAGCTTCTCAATGAACATATTCTGAGTGGTCATTCATTAGTGGACTCTCCCAACTTCAATCAGTGAGAAACTCTTAAATTATAAATTACAGTATCCTAACCTCCTTTTTTAACGGTATTGTTAAGTATCCTTGATATACGTTGGACCGTAACCTAAACAGAACCAGGGCTATTTTGGGCACGATTTGGGAGAGAAGGGAACCAACGATGTCTATTGATTCAATTGATTGGTCTCATTATAATTTATGGCTTTTCACATCGTCATTAATTTACATCATCACGTGCCACGAACGAATATCCATAATTGCATTGTTTTTGATCAAGAAACTTATGATACCACAAAACGATGTGTTGTTTAAACCAACTGTTCCCTAGAATGAAAATTAACGTTTATTCCACCGGTCGATTCACGATAATGTTACTGATGTGTTACTGACGAGCTCATTGTGAACGAACAGCTGGTCGACAAAAATCCGAGTTGGAAATATTTAAAAAAACTCTGCAAATTCTTGACACAACGGTTCATTATCTTCTTTGTACAAATCACCCTTCTGTCTAGATCACTAGGTCTAAATGTCTAGATCCTAAATGTTATATTAATTATTATTATCAATTATCACTAATTATTAACAATTTTATCAAGTACCTAGTGAAAATTATTATACTTTATTGTTAGGTATTAATAATTCGTATTTATTATTAATAATAATAATTATTAATTATGATTAATTAATACGATATAATTCTGGGGTTTTTAATACTACGTCGGTAATAATTTTTCTATAAAAGAAGTACCTACCTACCAACAAACATTCGAAATTACCTTCATTTCCGTAGCACGAAACGCACCTCAGAACAACAAACTCGACATCACTTAAGCCATATGATGTTCCAAAGAGCTTGTTAGTATGAAAATGGACCTGTATTTCAACAGTTTGATTCACGATCGTGTTGTGAGGCACAATCTTTGAGCCGTCATTGTGAACGAACGGCTGGTCGTACAAAGCTGCGGATGGTCTTAAAAAATTCTACGGAACAAACTCTATCTAAATATGTAATAAAAAACATACCGTTCTATATGAATTTTTCGAGATATGAGATTTTCAAATTTTCAAAATTCGTTTTGAACCCCTTCCCCTTGACCTAGGGTTATGAAAAGTTTCGAGGACCATTGTGGGGTTGGTCGAAACCCATAAAAAAAATTTCGTAATTTTAACTCAACGCTAACTGGGCAAAGTGGCGCGGACGGCGTACGGCGGACGGACGGATTTTTTTTTATTCGATTTTCTGGATCTACGTATCTTGAAACGTAAACCAACAAATTTTGAGGGGGGGTTAAAACAATTTTTTCTTTGGGCGATTCCAATGGTTCATTATCGAAGATAATAAACCAAAAATAATTATAGAAATATCGTAAATAATTTTTTTTAATGAATGAATAAAAAAAAGTTTTATTTCTCAAGTAGATGAATGAAATTTATTCAAGTTGAGAAAAAAATAATTTAAGTACAGAAACTATTCCCCTGTGTGGACGAGTGCCCGTGTTAGGGAGAAGAGCCGCGCTAGCGAGCTATTAATCGCAAATCAAAATGGAACAATACAATGATTTGAAAAAGAATAATAAGCTATTTAGCTAAGTAGCTATTTTCTATAATTCAAAAAAATGTTATAATCCTGGATATTATTCTTCCTTCTAGATCTTAGTTGCCATACTTATTATTTATTTAATGCTTATCTTAGTTGTTATACATGCTGGTTGTTAATGTAAAAGCCTTTCAACAATAGTCACTTAATATTAACCCAGATGGAATATCCTCGATGTAAACGTAGGTGTGGAGGAACACTGGGCCTAATATGCGTATCAGTAGACCAAGATGCTTCAAACAACTGGTTGGTTGCCCCCACTAGGAATTACAGGAAATGTATCATAAAGGAGTCAGGACTGGAAAGGAATACATGCAGAGTGTGCCGCGCCAAACTCGAGGCCACTGAACATATCGCGGGATGCTCAGTTCTTGCCCAGACGATAGGTATACCTACCTGGTTGGTAGGACCCAGCACGTGAAATTGTCCATTTAATGTGGATTGATGGACTTCTCTATTGGGACTGAGAAGTATCAACTGACAGGACAGTGCCCCGCAACAGACCTGATTTAGTGCTTGTGGATAAGGACGGGTAGGTGAGTAAAATTATCGACGTGGCTCTTCCACTGGCGTACAACGTGCTTCACTACAGTTGGTGAATGAGAGAAAAGCTCCCTTTCTAACAGACGGGAATTTGCCGGCTGTGGGATTTGGATGCAGTGAGCGTGGCGCCAATTGCGAAGTCAGTCGAGGGAGTTATCCGTAAAGTGCTTCATGATGAGCTCTGAATCCTCCCAAAACCAGATCCAGAAATCCTTACTTCTCACGGGCGGGAGACGCCGCACTGGAGAAGTATGAAAAATTAAAAATAATAATGAGTGTGTGTGGTTTAGGTTGACCGTCAGTAAGAATGATGTTGAGGGATGTCGAGGGTCGGTCAAATGACCGACCCTCGACATCCCTCAACATCAAAAATAATAATCATAATAAATACAAAGCTCAGGGTAGTCTTTTAAATAGGTAATATACCAGAGGGATGTGGACTTGTGGGACGACTGTGCTCGGAATGGTCTGGTCTCTCCCGCTCTGCAACCACCTGTCAAAAATCCGTTTGCACGCAGTACATGTGGCGGGTTGAGAGCAATTATGGCTCGAATAGGCAGTTTATATGCGCCCAGATACATATTGTCCGGTGAATTTGAATGGAAACGCGGATTCAATTGTGTTCCGCGACAGACGAGCCGACCTGTCGTCGGTTTTTCGACCGGGAGGTCAATTCGAATGGGTGCTCTATTTTAAATGGTCCCTCTCCTCTCTCGTATTACCATACAGATGGGATCTCAATGCGGTGCTGGTGTCAGTGATTTTGATTCTGACCCGTCACTGGATCGTCGTGCTCTCTTGGGAACACAATACCCTCCCCAATGACACAATGGAGATTCGGTCGAGTGAAATGCTCATTTTGAAATATTCATGAAAAACTGTGAAGAGAAATTTGTATAGCTGATTTTTTTCATAATTTAGCTGTTACTTTTTCCCCTCCCGGTTTATTATTTGTAATGATGAACACGTGGTTTCAACGAAGAAATCACATTGGGGGGTTCAGACTCCAACATTATAGCGTAGAATCAAAAATTCGAATATAAATCAACAATTGAATGGTATACCATTGTTATACTATAGTATATCAACAATTTAAGACATCTAGGGAGAGAAAATCGAGATTATGCTCTCTGACTTGGAGTCTTTCTAAAAGGAACGTTCAGGGTGATCATTACTATGCGAGGACGGGATTTTGTTGAAGATGACCAAGTATTGTCATTAGCAGCGTGAGATGTGTTCATTTGTCTCATAAATCATTCGCAGCAACGCATTGGTTGTAAGCAAAAATCGTCAAAAATGCCGAGCCACGCGTTTTGGTGTCCCTTATTAATTTGTTCACCGGATTAAATACATGAAAATGTTATAACCCTAGTTTATAGGGTTTTATTTGAACTTATTAATTTCGGGAATAGTTTATATCGAGACGCACCTACGAACGAAAAACTCGATAAACCACCTGTCGCTAGCGTCAGAGATGGGCGTATTCATAATCATAAATATGAATACGTATAAAATTCATAAATAAGAAAATATGAAAATAAATACGAATACAGATATAATTATATTTACGAATAAAGCCATAATCACATCACCACCTTTGACGTACTAGTTGGCCTCCTGCCAGCCCTCTGACGTCATAGGCTCTTACGGCATAGGCTATGACGTACTAGTTGGCCTTCTGTCAGCCATCTGACGTCATAGGCTCTTACGGCATAGGCTATGGCGTACTAGTTGGCCTCCTGCCAGCCCTCTGACGTACTAGTTGGCCTCCTGCCAGCCGTCTGACGTCATAGGCTTTGACGTACTAGTTGGCCTCCTGCCAGCCGTCTGACGTCATACGCTCGTGCGTTATAGGCTCTGGCGTAGTGGCCCGCCGCGGCGGTCGCTTGTGTTCTGACGTGATCTGAGGGAAAGGGTGAATCAAGGGAACAAATTTTTCCCGTTTCAGTTTATGTGCCAAAGCAAAGACATGAAAATGTCAAAAACTATGTAAACCGTAAAGGAGGAATCTTATGAAGTGAAGAAAGAAGAATTTAAGCGTCATTTATGCACAAAGAAAGATTTTAATAAAATCTTATTAAAACTAAGAAACGTTGTGAAACATCTTGCATACGAGTCTGCAACCCTGTGGGACATTTTATGTCTTACCGCCCCCCTACCCTACCTCTTCCATACCTCACACCTGTGTGTAAACAATTATTTAAACAATCACGCTCATACCGCAGCTTGTCGGCCACGCACTCCGCAGTGGTTAACGTAATATGGTTAGGTAAATCGAGAGCTATCCAACGAGTGGTGAACGATTTTTGTACGATGATAACTGGCGAATATAAAGTTCCGTAGCAACGAATCGGTTGTAAGCGAAAACCATCAGAAATTTTCGTGACGATTTCGTGTGACGCTTTTCGTGTGACGTTTTTCGAGTTATGTGCCAGAGTAAAGACATAAAATGTCAAAATGCCGATTTTTTACATAAACGTTACTAGAATTTACTGTATTTTGTGTGAATGTTACTAAATGTTCCCATTTTACAATGACTTTTACTGAAATTCAAGTTGTTTTTACATAAATTTACTAATATTTAAGTACATTTTTTCTGTGAATTTTTCCAGAATTCACATCTTTGTGCGAATTTTATGAAACGTTTTTCCATTTATGGATGAATTTCCATCTTACTATGAATTTGAGAAAAAATGCCAATTTTTTACATGAATTGTGCTATAATCCACTATGTTTGGTTCGAACATTCAAATTTACAGTAAAAAGGAGAAATATTAGTGTAATTCATCTATAAATGGCGATGTTTTTATAAAATTCACAAGAAAATATGAATTGTGGGAAAACTCACACAAAAGTATGAGTTGTGGGAAATTCACAAACAAATGTGAATTTTTGTGGAAAAACTTGAATTTAAGTAAAATTCTCGGTAAAATAGGAAAATTTGAATGACATCCACAAAAAAAAACAGTAAAGTTTAGTAAAATACACAAAAACATGTGAATTTCTGGGATATTCACAAAAAACTGTGATTGTGGCTTTATTCGTCTTTATATTCGTATCTGTATTCGTATTCATATTCATATTTTCTGATTTATGAATTTTATTCGTATTCATATTTATGAATATGAATGAGCCGATATCTGCCTTGCGTTCGGCTGACCGTTTGATTGATAAACATGTTATTGATTTTTTTCGACTTTTCCTTTCGAGCCCACATCGTGAATTTCGAAGGTGGTTAAAAAAAGAGTCTCGATCGATACCAGTGGTGCATTGGAAATGATAGAAATATAGCGATTAATAACAGATTGATTTTATTATTTGTGTTCAACCAGTTCCATGTAATAAAAGTAGAAAAAAGTGAAATGTTTTCTCTGGTTTGGCTCGGCGCTGAGGATTGGATCGCCGTTCACGTAGTGAATATTATCACTCTGCTAATATATTCAACCAACGCTACCAGCGTATTTCGTACGTAGTGGCTTGAGATAAATGCAAAGCTCATGGAGTTCGAATATTATTATGACTCCAACTGCTCCGCATACGAATAAGATACGGCGGTGTGGATAACAGGGAAAGTGTCGGATAACTCGACGGGAGATCAACGCTCCTTTGAAATGGGCCCATTTGTGTGGGGGTTAAAAATGGTCGGTATGTTCTTCGGTATTTGCCGTTGTGTTTCTCCGTGTTAGTTCCCCGCTGTGGGATGTATTAATTACAAATATGAATATCAATACTGTAGTGGAGGTGATTGCATTAACTTATAAAGAAATGCAACATGAACATGAGTGACGAATCAAGCTAGTAAGCTTAGTTATTTGTAGGGTAGGTATTTGTTTATAGTAAGAGTTTAAAACTTTGTTTAAAACGTGTTTTAAACATTCGTGGTAAACATTGTTTGAAACTGTGTTTTAAACCGTTGCAAACATGAAACGTTGTAGTGAAACGTTCCAATGGGCAAAAACCACTTGTTGAGTATTACGTCTTGTCACGTGAGGATAGAAGAAGAACTCAACGTTGAAGTTCTCGTTGTACTCATCCCTTGTATCTGAAGTCACAATCCACGCCCAAAACTGAAGAAAGTGTCCATTGCTCTCGACAAGGCTCAAAAAGATGCCCTTGTGGAAATGAAAGAAATTTTGTTCGAGTTGGTGGAATGGTTTGAGACTGAAGAAGCCATAAGTTCGGGAGAGATGGAGAAATTGAGGGATCGACGATGAATCATGTTCATGTACATTCGCTAGTAAATCTGCTATATCTCCAAAACTCGTACTTCCGAAAAATGTTTATACCAAAATCAGTTTCAGACCATCCTGAATCCACTGCCCAAAGACAATATTTCGAGGGTCTCACGGCAACATCCCACATCGTCACTTTTGGCCAAAATGAGTTATGCATACCATTCGAAGCGTCTTCCCCCGGCGGATCGATCTAAGTATAAGTTAGGTACCTGAGTTAGGTAGCATTACATCTCTCGATTTATTTTACTGAATTACTTAGTAAACATGCCTAGTCATTGGCAGATGGTTTTTGGCTCTGCTGAAAAGTCGCCCAAATGACGATGTGGGAAGTTGCCGTGAGACCCTCGATTTATATAGTTATGTATGTGTCACTCCAGACGATAACTCTCGATAGAATTGAGATAAAAAGTTCAAATTCGCACAACAAATCCGTCCTGGCAATCGAAAGGCTAAGTACGTAGATGGGCTGAATCGGGCCACTCTAAGTAGGATGGTGGATGGTAGTTACCTGCCTGGCGACCATCCAGCTATTTATAAACGTGAGTAACGGAACGACGGTAGCCGCAGTGGCCCCAGAAACCATCCTAGGGAACCGCCTGGCGTGTACCCACCCATATCAGTCGTGTTTGATATTCCATCCTGGTAGCCTCGCTCCATCCAACCTCCATGCGACCATCTAGCATCCTGCAATGCGGCCTTACCTTTAAGGGGGGCTTTGTGGAGTTATAGGGGGGGGGGGAATTTCCCATAAATTCCCGAATGAAACATTCTGACATGTGACCCCTCATTTTAACGTTTTTTATGCTGAACACTACGGTGAAATATGAATTGCGATATCTAATTCCGTTCTCAAACTGGAGCACTTTGAAGATGAAGAAATGTGGTTGTTACTTGAGATGTACTACGTGTTTAGACTGCTCCAATCTGATAACGGGATGAGATATCGCAATTCTGACTTCACCATCGTGTTCAGCGTTGAAAAATCCATAAGCTAAGGGTTTGGGGTGTCTTGGTGATGGGTATTACCCATAAATTCACAAAATTAAACATTCTGACAAGTGGCACCTCATCTTGAAGTTTTTTGTACGCTGAACACGATGGTGAAATCAGAATTGCGATATCTTATTCCGTTCTGAAAATGGAGCACTTTGAAGGTGAAGAAACGTGGTTGTTACTTGAGATGTTCTTTACAGTGAACTGTTCATCAGCTCTAATCTGATAACGGATTGAGATATCGACATCGTGCTCAGCTTTGAAAGATCTATAAACCCAGTAAAATGGAGACATCTTACATAGAACCAGTTAATTTGGTTTATTCGGTTGCTGGTTGAAAAGATCCAACTGTTGTGAATAGTTGAAAATCTAAATTTGAAGGGGAGGACTCTGGCGAATGACCTTTTCAGGCCCCTTTTGGAGCTGTGAAATCTTCCACGAAAGAGTCAAGTGAATACGTTATTTGTAACAGGCGTTCTTTATGTAATTCCAAAAGCTGAGGCGAGAGAGTCAAAAAAGAGGACGAACTTGGCCGTTCATAGCATCTTCCCAGAAGTGATCAGAGCTGCTTCAGTTCCGTAGAACCCGCTAAAGGGAGTTAGTCGTGGTAATCTGAGTGATGTGAAACCAGTTTGAGACTGTTGGTGTGACACCAACACCAATGGTGTCATCGATGTACTTATATACACACCGATGGTTGGTGTTTGGCAGGTCGATGAGGGGGATGGAGACCTTTTCTCCGCCTATTGTTGAAAGATTTTCCAGTGAATTACAGGGGACTAGTCATTCTAAAAACATTACACTCGTTCTTCACTACCACTAGCTATCTATGCGCTGTAACCTCTATTCATCAAATTATGTTTTTTACTTAGAACAGTACATTGGCAATTCTCGGTACTGCCTCCTACCCCCACCACTCTCCCCGCTCAACACTTCAAGCTTGACCTCATTCCCCTTTACCATTTCACCAAGTTTACACTCATTTCAACAGCAGTGGTCATCTACCTCCCTACGAACTGCAGGTGAGCTCATCGTTTTTAAAATTTATTATTATTAATTGCATTCACAATTTTATTCATTCCATCCATTTTGATACACTCGACATGACGATCACACGGTGAATCTTGTATCCACAGATATATTGGACTGCTTATGTTAAATGTTCATTGTAGTTTATCGTTGAGTTGCGTTAATGTTCAAATAAAATTTATAACAAAGGTTATGGGCCCAGAATGTTTTCGGTACGTTTGCTGCAACAAGCATTGATCTCGTCCAATATAGCATTGTTCTATTGTATCTCTCAGCAAGTCCATTTTGCTGGGGGCTGTATGGGGCAGACAACTGGTGGATAATTCCCTGACTACCTAAAAATTCCTCAAACGTCTTGTTCATGTATTCCTTTCCGTTGTCACTCCGTAAATACCTGTCTGTTTTTCAGCCATTACCTTGAACTTCTTGGAGCAGGAATGAGAAAATGCAAAGCTGAGCCTTGTATATATTATCTTGAAACAGAATTAGCAAAAAGTATTGTTTTAGTATTTTAGAAAATTTAGATACAGCAAGATGAATCACCAGGACATGGCAGATCATTCCGAAAACGAAACAGAAATTACGTGGGAATTGAGTGGGACGATTAGACTTATGTCCAAACATCACAAGAAACCATAACGAATTCTTTAGAATTTCACTGAAGATGTTCATATTTTTCAGGTGCGATATTCACTCAAGACCAGAAGGAAAGCGCGACTGAGTTGGCCTTCAAGTACGCCGTATACAGAATCAACAAAGACAAGAATCTGCTCCCCAAGTCGACTCTTGTGTACGACATTCAATACGTCAGTAAAGACGACAGCTTCCACGCATCCAAGAAAGGTCAGCACATGATATTGTATTACATCATTTTACCTTACACCTGTATATTTTGTTAACGATTTCAATATCAGGTAGATAATAATTATTGTCTACCTTCAAAAGTCCAATTCGAATAACAAAATGAATTGATGATGTTTAAATTCAACGGTAAAATATCATTCGATGAGCGAATCACCTCAAGCGAATTTTTGTATGAATTGAGGTTGCTACTCCTCAACACCAATAATGTGACGGTCTGTTATTAGTACCTACACGTTGTTAACTATCCAATTCGCAGTGGTATTCATTCACGATAAGATGTGAAATTTATAAGATCAAAACAAAAAAACTGCTGGAAAATACGGAGGAATGACGAAATATTTCAAGTTAAAAACGTTTGTCCCTCATTGTGCCCTGTTAAATAAAAACGCCTCAAGTCCAATGTTTACGAAAGTGGGGTTTTTACGGAACCCCCTTATTTTGGACCTGGCCTTTTCGATGGTGAAGTTCAAATTTCGAAATTCGAACCGGAAATTCTGACCATTAACCATAAAACGCCCCAACTCATCAAAATATTGAGATGAGGCGTTTCACCTACAAAAATTTACAACATTTTCCTAACAAAACACCCGTCACGAGCAAGATGAGGCCTTTTACCTAAACAACCTATCCCAAAACGGAAGCTGAAAATTTTAAAGTCGCCTTAACTGCAATTAATCGATTATAAATCGAGTATCAATTGTAATAAATTATAAATCGATTAATTTGCGAGTTTTTTCACAGTTGAATTGGTTGAAGTCTTATCGATATTCCACCAAAATATGGCGTTTTTATAATGAGTTGCAGTTACTTCAACGGTTTCAGTGAACAGGTTTGAGGTGAATTTCTGCGATGTTTTTAATTATGAGTTGAAGCGTTTTACCTTAACAGGACGGTACTTATTGAAAAACTTGTTATTACCCTTGATATGCGAAGTTTGCATACGTAAAATTGTTATGAAATTATATTTTACTTGTCTATGTTGAAAATCTGTTGAAATGAGTTGTACCCATACAATGACCTTATTCTGGCGCGTACTTCATCCAAATTATGTGATTATCGTATCGTATCATGTGGAATTACAATGAGTGTTTTTCAGTTTTTATATTTGAATTCGGGTTCAGTTGATGTTTAGTGTGACAATCCTATTAGGACTGTAGTCACAAATATTAGGAAAATAGATGTAGGTATAATAAATCTTCGTGATTTGCTGGTGGGAGCGAAAATGGTAGCACATTTACGAATAATATTCTTTCTATTGTAGTACGTAGAGAGAATCACAAGATGAAGTGACCCTTATGATACAAGTGATTTAGATAAATTTTAGTGATCGACATAAATATGTCGTCTCTCCGTTGTTCATATTCACATAAGAATAGTTTACGTAGAAATATATTGAGTGTATGATAATGCAACGGATGGCTTGCTTAGTAGGGCGGGTCCATTACTACACTGTTCGTATATATTTCAAAAATCTCCACAAAGCTCTGGCCTGAGGATATGAAAAGGAAGGAAACTATTGCGAGACGTTCAACCAAATATCGTAAATCTGTCGCCGATACACCCGGAAAAATCTTATTCAAATCAGCGATATGTGGCGGCAAATCCGCGACGCTCCTCCGGGGGCTTCTCAAGCGTAAATTCTCCTCCTTCCATTCCAAACGGCCGTTGGAGCCTTCTTCGATCTTTTGGTGGTTCATGAAGAAGAAAACGATGAGTGAATATGTGTGTAGAACATTGAGTAGGTTTTTTAGAGAGGGTATTCTTACTTGGATGAAGGAGCGAACAGCATCGTTCATATCTCGTTTTGCTCAAATTTACAGGAGAGCGAATAAACTGATTTGCATGTATGTTGCTAACCATTTTCCTCAAATGGCTTACTATTTACGATCATCAGAATGCTTATCCAAAAAGTATAAAGTCGAAATGTAAGAATCAAATGTTCATGGAGAAGATATTGGGTATTCATTGTCCATTTCGACTGTCGAGTCCTGTTAAATCGAAATCATCGATAAGGAGGGTTATCATGAGGGCACCATGTTAAATGGAGAAGCAGGTGGCTCTTCTCGCGGTGTTCCATGGCAAAGGAATCACATCAGCGGATTCTGTGGATAGCCAAACGCGAGTGTTGTCTGTTTTTGTTCTTTTCGAAACGGACATTTCCGAAACGGTAGGCGAAAACACGAGCAAAAACACGTAGGTACGGTGACGTCACCTCGACATGCGGCTTGCGGCTGGGCTTCTTCAAATGATTAGAGCTTCGTCACGCAGCTGCATTTCGATCGGGAGAATTCGATATAAGAGACCTCAAGCTCTGGTAAATCGAATTGGAGATCGAGAAGATGTCCGTCGACTACGCATGCTCAGTGATATGTGTTCCTATGACAACATCGACTTCTCTACCAATTCGACTTCTCGACGTCGAAAACTCACGTACCATGAAGACCCCTATTGGCTGTTGCTCACAGTCAGATACGCTATGCTGTACCTATCAAGCTGTGGGTGTTGAATAAAACCAACTTATACCAACTTAATTCTGGTTCATTATTAAATAATTGAAAGGTTTTCAAGATACGAAAAACACCAAAATTCCATAATCGAACATTTAAATGTGGAAAATTCGTTTCAAAAAGGTAGTTTTGAGATAAAAACGTATTTCGCGAATTTCAGACTGGCCCCCAACCCAAATTCAGTAAACTGATGTTGAGTATCTACAGTACATGCTGGTGCATGGTACCAAAGTTGTAAACAAAAAACTCAAAATAGTGATTAGGAGATGGGATACTAATAAACAACCATAGCGTTTGATCGTGGCTTCAGTTGAAGCCAAGTTAAGAGTAGCCGGAAAATTCGCTTTCAAATTGAGCTCCTAAAGCTAATTTCGATGCTATTCACTTTATGAAGCTGTAATTTAGTATGTAGCCTCCTGCGGATTTACACTTTAAGCAGAATAGTAGGGATGGCTATCGATTTATCGATTAATACCAAATACCTTATAGAAGTATAGCCGATTCCCGTGGTGTTAGACTTGAAATTCGGCATGTACCTAGTCTTCTTAGGACTTACACTGAAAGCAGCATAGGTCCAAGATCAGCCGAGTGGCTCCTAAAGCTAATTTCTATGCTATTCATACTATGAAGCTATTGCTAATTTGGCATCAGCTGATTGGCTAGAACATGTTCAAAACGAAAGGGAAAGGGGAGGTCTAGGGGGCGCAGTACATGTCAAAAACAAAAAATCCATTCGTCCATCGTATGCGGCAAAGTAGACTGAGGACAATAAAATTTGGCTTTGAGTAGCAACACGAGCGTGAATCAAACGGTGGAATTTCAGTACAATTTCCATACAGTGGCGGCTTCCGAGTTTTTGATAGAACCACTTTAGATGGGGATGGGCGTACACTTCTGACACGTATCCTTCACCCCTTACAAGTTGAGCGATAATGTCCCGTCATGGAAGACGGTTCCCTCGGGGGATTCCTCTCTACATGTATCACGGGAGTTCTCAAGATTCGGGAGCCACTCGAATATTTTTATTTTATTGGGGAATTCTCGTAACTCAGTTCTGGCTGGGGAAGCCAAAGGCTCTTAGGGGCTTTCACGTTGTAGTTCTGCTATCATGTAACATTTCCGCATCCATGTATGGTGAGTGAACTGGCGTTCCGTTTCCTGTAATTAGGGCCATTGTTTCGTGGGGGGCCCGGGTTTGGGCCCGCGGGGTTGAAAACTCACTGGATTTCGGCCTGAGTCGTTCCTGGTTTGGGCCTATGGGATTTGGAGAGTACGATGGGTTCGGGCCGTGAAATAAGGAAGGATATAAGTTCCCCATTTCTTTCTCCTGGGCCTCCATATCTGCTGCTCACTCCGGTAAGGTGTGCCAGTATGTCTTTATCCTCATTGTAAACTGTCCACAGTTTTTCTAGATTATCTAGCATTTCCCTGGTATTTTCCTATGTCTTCATGTAGCTCGGGGTCGTGAATATGATCATTTTTAGTAGAGAGTACTCTCGTCACACATTTTTTTTTTTTAATTATAAACTTTATTGTGGTATACACTATCAAGTTTGCACATTACAGACTTATACACTATATCGTATGACACTTGTGATATATTTGCAACCCAGTGGTTGTTATATACTGGTACTATGGGTTAATGACTAATGGTATTAGCCTATGGCCCAGATATCACAGAATAATATAACTCCTAATGGCTCAACAGAAAAAATACATACACACAAGATTGAACAGGAACAAGAATAATGGTAACTAGAAGTAGGGAATAATTATCAGGATTCAGGAACTAGTAGGTCTGAGTGCCATTTCCGTTTAAGGCGTCTTTGAATTCGGGGTGGGCGAGGTTCGTGAGGTATAGCCGCAATGGTAGGGTTAGGGTGATAGATCATACGGGAAACCATGCTATTGTATGCTGTAGTGATAGTTTCTGGAACTGTTGGCATATTGAGATCTGAATGCAGTGTCGTATTTCGCACGTACCAGGGTGCTCCTGTGAGAATTCGAAGAATTTTGTTTTGCTGAGTGGTAATACGCTGTATTTGGGTGTCGCTTGCTGAACCCCATATGGCGCAGGCGTAATGCCAAATGGGCTTCAAGAGGGTTATGTACATAAGACGCTTTGTATTCAGTGGGATTTGGCTGCTTGTAAGTAGGTAATAAAGTTTGCGAGTGCGATGACGGAGACTGGCCACAGTAGGCTATATTTGACTGAATCACTTTTTGATACAAGCTCGTCACACATGGATCGGTAAAAACATATGAATGTCAGGTACGATTACAACACCGGTATTTCACACTCCCGTCTGCTAGTGTGCGGTACTTGGAATGTTTTTTTTTTTTTTTCGCGAAGACTCAAAAATTTGTCAATGATAGCGATTTCCATTATGATCTGCTGGTAGTTGATTGAAATGACTGACTGACTGACTCGAAAGGTCGTCGGCGTGCATTTCTATTCTACTTGCAACAAATTTTCCTTCGCGGGGTTTTGGTGACCCGAATCATCCATGTTTTTGGTAATAAAGACCTATTCGTTAAGGTCGTAATGTTCCTTCATGGGAAGGGGATCCTTGGGGGTCTCCCACCACATTCCTCTCTACAATTGTGTGGTGAGGCGGTGAACTAAGCTGTTTGAGCGGCTGGTTTACCGCCACCCTGTCACAATACTGGGGAACAGCTGAGTCAAACAACCTTGGCGATATTTCGTTCTGAGATAATCGGCGCGTCCACGGAGAAAAGTTAATTGCAAATATCTGTACCTACTACGTGGTATAAATTATTTCAGACGTTCATACGCGCAATAAAAACCTACAAATTACTCGTAGTTGGGAAATCACCTCACATACTTGGAGATCTAGGCACTTCATTACTCAATTTATTGTTATGGGACTCAAGGATACTGAATACAGAATAGCCATCTACAAAAGGTTGATCTAAACAGAAAACCGGTGTGACAAAATTTGCAGCGTTTTAGAGTACTCGTATATCTGGCAATCCTACGTGCATGTCCTGAAAATTGAAACCTACCGAATGACGAAGGTTGCCGATACTGTAGCCTATGAAAAACGTTATCATGGTGTTACTTGTTGTGAGTTGTACAGTGAGAGAGAGAAAAAACCACATTCACGGCGTACGTTTTCCGTACGGGAAAAACTTCATTTACGGACTCAACACAACCAGATCATAGTTCGTCGATCGTGTCCCCGTTTTATTGAGAGTTTTGATGCCTCGTGTCAAAATCCCCGCGGTTTGACCCTCCGCCGCAGTGAGCGCAAACAACGGAATCCCCGCGTTTTCATTCCGTTCGGAAAACCCCCATGACGCGACCGGCGGAAGGTTGTATAGAGCTCGGAAATGAAAGTTTCAGGCGGTGCATGATGTATGGAATGTTTTACTTCACCTCGAGTCATTATTATGTCCCAAAGTACGACATCGAAATCCATCATCGCCGCTGTTCCTTCTCCCGACCTCATCTCATAAGACCTTCCAATTTCCGCTCTGTTCACCTTCAATAGAAATCGTTTCGTTAGGAAATGGGATCCCTCTCGTAACCCGTTATTTATAAAATATTTACCATCCTGATACCTTCTTTCCCATTGAATACAACCATGATGGCTGCTCAGCGGAAACGGACTGTTTGAAACAATGGTCGTAAATATTTAAACACACCCCATCTGTATTATTATAACGATGCAACTTCATTCATACCTATTAACAATAAAACGTCCATACAAACAATGATTAGGATTACGAAAATGTGTATACAGAGTGGTTCCTAATGAACGTCCGACCTTTTTCATTTCGATATAAAGAGAGATAGCAAAAAACTTATCAAAGTATGTAAGTGTCCTTAATGTGTCCTTCTCTTGTTACAAAAAATTCACAGCCTGAAATATGGTCGTTTTTGAGAAAAATCACATCGTGGCTCTTGACAATTTTAGTTTTAGTTAGATGAGTTTTTAGGCAGGTGGGTAGGTATCTAAATTATCTTGTTAAGGCCATCTGATTTATTTTCCCTCGTCCTTTCGCAACCCGGGCTTGGGGCCGGCTAAGTCGGGCTTAAAAATAAATTTTGAAAGACAGCTGTCGTCAATTTGTACGACTGCTGAGAGAAATTTATCTGCTTCATTTTGTATCTTTATTAATTTTTTCATGTTTTTCATTTCAGAAGAAAAATTATCGAGTAGTATTTATTTTTTAATTAGCCGATCTCAAGCCTGGGTGCGGAAGGGCGAGGGAAAATAAATCACGTTGCCTGAACAAGATAATTTAGATGCCTACCCACCTGCCTAAAAACTCATCTAACTAAAACTAAAATTATCAAGAGCCACGATAATGTGATTTTTCTCAAAAACGACCACGTAATCCACGTCTAATCAAGTCCAATAAAAAAACTGATACCCCAACGTGATTCAGTGTCGAAAAATGATGAAAATTTAATGTCATGTGCCACACTGAGCAAACGCGGTTAGTCCAACTTTGGGCGCTTCTGGACGCTTGTTGTGTAAGGTTGTTCATGTGTTAAAGTAAAAAGTTCATGAAATTTGACGTAGACTCTTAATCTGTAATAAAAAAGGGGGGGGGGGGTTCCATCTGAAAAAACAATGTTGGCATGCGTAGCCAGCATTTGTACGCATGCGCGGTGCACAAAAATGTGATCGTTGAATTATTTGCTAAAAAAATAAGGGGACCTTACTTCGACACGTTTTTTTGCCATCTCTCTTTATATCGAAATAAAAAGGGTGGGACGTTCATTAAGAACCATTGAAACGAATCAGGATGAAACAGCGGCTTATTATTTTCTTATAAATCACTGTTCTGTATGCGATACCTTGTGAGTCCAATAACTGTACGAATTAACTGAAGTGATGAGGTAAAATATCGTTGATCAGATGGCCTCTGGTGGTTTGTCTGAGTGTAGAGAGGGTTTCGGGACTTTGATTAAATCAAGGCCTTTGATACGATTTCACTCAGCAGACTCCTTGGAGCCATTGAGGCAATAGGCTCGATAATCAGCGAAGCTCAGAACTGCTCCTTTGTAATTCCCCAACGGGAATACAGTGGCTTACGGGATGGGGATATAGTGGGGGTTTGCATATCCTTTGCCGATGACACTTCATTGATTGTCATTGGTACGGACTGGGCCAGAGAGAAAGCGGCAAGGAGTTTGTCGAAAGTATCGCCTGCCCGACAGAGCTTAGGATGAAACTGAACTTCACTGAAACTCATTACATTGCCTCCACACCTCTGAACAATATCATAACCGTAATGGGCATGTTGAAAGGACACGGCGTTGCTTGTTCACCAAAGAATCATGCAGTTGCCCTGGAGTCACGCAGGTCGCCTGTTCTACCTCGGAGTTAAAGTGGACCAAAGGCTGTGGTGGGTTCTTCACGTAAGCAATGTTGTGCTATATATTTGCTGTGAGATCTGCTCCTTCCTTCCTAGATCTGCTTCTTCCTAGTGGAAGACTGATAGTTTGCTGTGAGATCTGCTCCTTCCTGCCACTAGAATCGAAATGTACTTTTTACATTGCGATGTTTCACACTCCACACTAATATGTGGGGTTATGCAATGGGAGTTTCTGGAAAAGGACTTATTAACTCTCTATTTTCAATCCAAAAAAAGCCAAATCAAAGTGTTATTAAGGAAACGTACTAGGAACTCCATGGTCGCCATCTTCTCGTTACTCGAAGTGCCGACAGTCCAGGAGCTTATTGTCACAGCAACTGCCATAAAAACTGCCAGAGATTCTGCAGTGAGAAACTTAAAACTATTTAACAACAGTTCCACTAGAACACGTTAACAAGTAATACGGCCTCCACTCCATTTCGCCTGACCACCACAGGTCAGCAGTGCAACTACTATACAGGCTCCATGCTTTTCAACGGTCTCCTCAAGAGGGATGATCAATCTCCAATAATTTAAAATGCATCTCAAGAAGCACATACAAATTTAGGGAGGAGCAAAGTCTTTGTCTCGAAAGTATATACATTTTTGTACGAGTATACTTTAAAAAAAAGTAAGAACTAAGTTTTATTGTACTTTTTTATACTTACTGAGTCTGACTTAGCAACTCCCTTATCGGAAGCGTAGCGTAAAGAAGGGAGCAACATTGTATCCCTCTGTTGCTCATAATTTGAGTATTCCCAGTTGTCCAACTGAATTCCTGGCTGATGTAATGGTAATTCATTTATTTTTTGTTTTAAAAGCGTTTGACAAGGTTTGGCACGATGGGCAGGGAATAGTACATTATATATAATAGGTACTATATATAGTACCTAGTATAGTTCAGAGGTATTTCTATCTATCTGCTATCAGTTTTCTTTTAATGGACGATTTTGAAGGTCCACTATTGTTGATAATAATTCCAAAATCCTCTTGACTGTCAACACATCCAAGTTGTTCAGGTCTGTTCAATTCTAATGAAGTACAAATTTATCAATGATAACGTTATTATATTAAACGAATCCCACGCTCGCCAAATTGAAATAATAGCGACATTGACTGAACTGAAGCCTAATGAATCGCTGCGTAATAATTTACAAAGTTCCAACTCAAGGGGGACCACACGCGGGATTTCACCAATAGAACTTCGCTTGTCCACCGTCCAAACAATCCCGAGCGGCTCTGATTTAAATTCGAGTCGTTCGCACTCCGTTGGGAAGTTTTGTTGTTTCCATGTACGTACATGTTACAGTCGCTATTTCTCTGTTTGAATTTGGATTTAGCGGTTTTCCAGCTGCTAGTAAACAAAAAAAAAATTGAATGAACCCCCGGAGTCCGGGTGTTATCCGATGGTCGGGGTGTGAATCAAGATCGGAGAATGTTTGTCATCTCTTTAAGCTGCTTGGAGAGTTTTTCCCCTCTCGAAACCTCCGGCAGTTTGCACTCGCCCGATTTGCTTTGTCGATTCTGTTGGTTTCGCTCCAGGCATCGAAAGCCATGACGAGAAAACGTTTTACCGTCGGTGATGGTAATTCACGCGGAAAACAAGCGACACAAATCATTACACAATGGGTCATTAGTTACCATAAAATAACCCAAACGTTTCTATCCAGCGTTGCATGAGGACAAAGGGATTCCATCTCACAATTTGGCTATTCTTCAGATGAATTCAAATAGAGGGATTTATATCGGATTTCTATCCGAACGTACGACTTGTTATGTTTAGAAAACCATGCAGTGACCCTGATTTGGGCCGGTTAGATACACGTATCTAACGTCGTAATCGTGAAAGAAAGATCCTACATTTTCCTCGTGGAGCAAAATTATATGTTTTGTTAAAGAAACGAAATTGACGTTAAAATAAGAAAATAAAAGTATAGATCTTCTTAAAAATAATGATAATGTCTTTGTGATACCTCAGGAGCTCCTAGAATAGAAAACCTATAGAACGATCCCACCTGGATGTAGAGAGGGTTGAATCGTCGTCTTTCGAGATCTTCGGACAGGAAGCCAAAAGCCATCGAATAATGGGAGGCTGAAGATGTGGTATACGCGTACATTAGACGTTCGGATGGATGGGATGCTGGGATCGAACTAAGTGCCATGTTGGTAATGTTAAAACACTATAGAATAAAACAGATAAATCGATAAATATAAACATGGAGTACCTACGTACCTATTGTACCACTTTTTACATAGGATCGGAGTAAACGACTCACTCGCTCGGCGAAATGGATGCCCAGCACTGCTTTCGACTGTATAGCAGCAGAACGTCTTATAGGTTGGGCGGAAAAATTAAAAAATAAATGAACAACATTTGGTGAAGGATAACAGCCAAAGAAGCGTTTCAGTGATCTAAATCGGATTACCACATCATATGCGAATTCAGCGAAATGCCTAGGCATGACATTAGATGCCAAGTTCAAATGGAAAGAACACGTAAAGAAAAGAAAGGAAGAACTATCCATCGAGCTCAGAAAACTGTACTGGCTCATGGGACGATGTTCACAACTCAATATCCATCATAAAGTGCTCCTGCGCAAGACAGTGCTAATGCCCATATGGACCTGTGGCATTCTGCTGTGGGGTTGCACAGCTGGAATATCAAAATTATACAAACTTTTCAGAATAAGGTTCTGAGGAGCAAAGTAAGCGCTCCTTGGTATGTAAGGAATGATGACCTCCACAAAGAGTTCAAAGTGGAGACAGTCATCGATTTCATAAAAAAGCTAGCTATGAGATATTCATATGAACGGCAGGCAAGATATCTACATTATGTCGGTTTTAGGGTTAAAAGTGCCGTCAGAAACCCTTCTTGGTGGGTGATCGGTTATTCTAAAGGCCGGTCCAGACGCTCCGTTTTCCACCACGACTTGCCTGCGCAGACCAAATCGTTGCTGACAAGACGTTGCGTGGGGACCGGAAAACGGTGAGGTTTTAAGTCCGTCGGGAAGTCGCGCAGTTGCAGCGATGTCTGAGCTGAGGACCTCTGAAGTCTGCGCAAACTTAAGTCGTGGTGGAAAACGGAGCGTCTGGACCGGCCTTAAGCTTCCCAGTTGCTGTTCTTCTGTTATCCACGCTGCGTTGGCTCTTAGAAACCCACTTATTTCACTTGCTATCAAATGTCGGTAGAACCGTCTAATTAGCTGACATCAGGACAGGCAATTTTCTCCTTGAAAGCGCCGATAGGAGAAATGAGTTGGGCGGAGCGATTTATTTCGAGAGCTTTGCCAAAATAAAACGAAGCCACGCGGGGCGGTTTATGATATAGTGGGATTGTAGTTGGCAGCGGTAGTGTTTGTGTCGTTCGATCTGTGTTTACATGGTGTCCACGCTTACTTTCATGGCCCCAAACTCTCGCTTCCCACCAAATGTCGTTTCGCTAACCCACTTTAGCCCGCAGTGCGTTCCTCGTTCACTCCGATTCGGTCTTAAATGGAGCGACGTCCGGTGAATCGAGTGGTTTTCTTGTTCTGTTGTGTGGGCGGAGGGTGCGGCACTATCTTTTATTTCTAAGTAACACTGGGCGCTTATTACATTAAATCTTGTAATAAATTTTATTACAAGATTTTAATCTGCAATATTCTGATTGAATAACCACACTGTTTGCATTGATTCAACCATCAGTGACACGACCAATATTTGACTAGAAAAAGACAGGAAGAGTAATAACCCGTTATTGATTGATTGGTACAGAAGATAATAAACCGTTATAAAAGAATAAGCAGAGTTTTGTTCAACTGTTGAACCAAACTCTGCTTATTTATTCTTTTATAACGGTTTATTATCTTCTGTACCAATCAACCTTCTGCCTAGATCACTGCACTGTATACAATCACCTAGTGAGTCCTAACTATATGAAACAACTAGAGTGATGCGCTATCATATCGATTCAATTTTTATTAGTATGATTCTGGGGTTCAACTTGTACCTACCGACATTGGTAATAAATAATAACACTAAGTACCTACCATCAAATATGTGAAATTATTGTCGTTCTTCAGACACGAAAAGTATCTCAGAACAAGAAACTTGAGAGCTCAAACGGGCCTTCGATTGACACACGATCTTGTTGACGACATTTCATTGGCTCTAACATTCAGCCGTCACTATGTGCGAACGGCTGGTTGTATAAAACTCTGGATGGTCTCAAAACATTCTATTAATTAAAGTCTACTCGAATGTCTACAAGAAACCATCGTCTCATTTGAAATTTTTGAAATTTTAAAAATTATTTTTAACCCCTTCCCAACAACATGGAGTTATGAAAATTTTCAACGATCATTGAGGGGCAGTTCGCTCTTTTGCTCACTAAAGAAAAACGTATTTAGGAATGCTGTTTTCAAGCTATTTCGGTAGTATGTACTGCAATGTATAGCGACAACTGGGACCCCCCTCCAACCGGACGTGTGCGTTGCTGACTATGAAATAGCCATCCCCTGAGCAATCAAATCCACTTGGCCTGAATCTGAAATACTTGGATGTGAATTCTACAAAAACATTCACTATTGTTCCTACCTCTCGGGGACGTTCAAGGATGCCGATACCGGGGACGTCCGTACGTAGGTGTTGGGACGTTCCGATACCGCTTTTGATACGATATTTGGTTTCGATTCACTATCAAATCAATGGTATCGATATCGATACAGTATTGAAAGAAAATTATCGATATGAGTAGTAGATATCAAATAAGTCCCTACATGGTATTGATACTAGCTAAAATACCTTCATAGACTCGGAAGCAAATTTTAGCCAAAACCGGACGTTTGTAATCATACAAAAGCTTTATTATTATACAAAATGCAAAGATAAAAATATTTTTATGTATTTAACCAAAGCACTCTCTGTCACCAAATACCATCACCACCACTCGAAGGTGTTGCGTCTGTCAAGTTAGAAAGACTAATGTTTAGCAAATGATCAGATTCGAAATTAGAGCTTGGCAAACTTCAAACGTCGCAGATTTATTGTACAAATCGTTTTATTTTTCTGAAGAGGAATTTTATACATGCCTAGGTGAGCTCATCGATTCTTAATCTTAAGATTTGAAACCAAATTAAATAGAATTTTCTTGTAAAATAACATATAAGGTCTGTTGCCTGAAAGTGGATTCGAACCCACGACGCGCCGTCGTGGCGGAAGATACCAATAGTAGGTAATTCCCGACTTATTTGCTTACTTGGCGGGTAGTATGCCAGTAGACACAAATCGTCAAACGTATGGCGAAGATATACTGACTCTCTATCACTCACGTTAGGACTACGAGTAGAAAAATGTAGGGTTTTGGGAGCGACTCGTGTCGGGCCCGACGAACGGAGAGAAACTGGACTCCCAAGCAACGCACGGGGGTTCCGAGCCGAAAGCCGGCCGGCTTTCGATAAATCGCTGTGCACTTTCGCACCGAGTAGTAAACAAAATCAGCCGTCTCTTGGCTGCAGATAAAAGGAACAAAATAAATTACGAACTGTTTCTCAATGAATAGGACTTTGGAGAGCTCCTGGCGCGAACAGCGTCTTGTAAAGCAAGTTACTACTTCTCTATCGACAAAACTGAGTACCTACTCGTAGTTTCAATATTGTTGAACAATAGAACTTACGAAAATTTAACATTATGATAATCTAGAAAGGAAGTACTCATTCGATACTGCGGATTTTCTTTCGATATGAGTATAATATCGGATGATTCGATACCAATACGATACCAGTAGTACCTATCCAAACAAAAGTATCGAAACCTACTCATATCGGTAGTATCGGAACGTCCCTACCTAGGTGAAAGGGGTTCTGGGGACGTTTCTGACATTCTGATGTTCATCATCGAAAATAACAATTTGTGCTGGGAATTTGGACGATAACTGAAGACACCATCACATATCTAGTTACCGGTAAGCGTTTTGGTTGTTAATACTTTATCAACGATCGTCGAAAAGGTGCGTTCACAAAGAAATCTGGTTGCAATAACTTGTTTTCAGCGCTTGCTCCAAGCTTGTGTGTACATAACAAACGCTTGCATTTCAAGCTAGCTAGCCTAGCTAGACTAGTCTTTTCTCAGCTCTCGTTGATGAAGAGTTATTTTTGCTTGAAAATGTTGAATTAAAAATTCGTAGAAGGAAAGTCGGTGTTCACGTAATTAACCGTGGAAGAGGAAAGTTTGGAGAATACCACCATCTATTTCCTCAATTGAAATTGGACAAAGTGAGGTTTTTTTCTTATATGAAAATGAAAACGTTTAGTTACATCCTCAAGAAAATTGAAAGTGGTGTTTTTTCCAATTTAAATTTACCTATGTGGTACTTGTGTACCTATTATACTTGTGTATATTAAACATGAAAGAGGTTTGTTAAATGAGCCAGTAGACAATTATAAGAATCTTCCTGGAATTTAAATGTTAAGTCAATGCATATTCTCATAATTCTCAGTACCTAATAATTTATAGTAAACTATTCTACTTACCATCTGCTTTCATTTCTGAAGATATGTCCTTCCACAACTTAGCCACATGAACTCTGTACGCGTGTAATTTGAGACGTTTGTCCCAAATACCCCCTCTTCTAAAAACTTGAGATACTAGTTCGTCGACATCCATGCCGCACACTTGTTTGTCACTGACTGCTTCGGTCAACAAGCGTAGGAAAACAAGTACAAAACGTTCTTGCGTGCTTGTCAGAACTTGTAGGAAGCGCTTGCTAGCCGGGACAAGCTTTGTCTGTGAGACTTTTCTCACGCCGGTTGGAGCTTGCAAGCGCCTGCCAACAAGCGCTTGCAACCAGCTTTTTTTTGTGAACGCACCCTAACATCAGAGGTACTCAATATCCTTACATTCAACTTCTACTCATGGCAGATCTTGGTTGTTAGCCGCGCTGAGGGAACGCTAGCAGAATATAAATTTTCATTTGCCGTCCTTTGGAAATACATAATTCACCGAAGCTCGGGAAAGGCCGCCCGAATTTTATCCGCTCAGAACCCAATGGCGAGAGACCCCTCGATGTTGTTGGTCGAGATGGGAAGATGCAGCCGACGAGATGAGCCTCATAATCCCGAGTTAGTTAACCGGTCACGCTACTCCCCCGTCACTTTCCAGTGATTTGTGTTCCCTTCACCTGAAACCCGAGTCAAAAAATATGTTCTTCCTTTTTTTTCAACCGCTCTTCTCTTTTCCACCCTCTCTGTCGTTATATATTTTTATTATTTATTTCTTTTTTCTTTTTTGGTCTGGTCCCTTCAAGCAACTTATTTACGTCGCTTCGCTAACAAAGGGCCGAGCTCTGCAGGGATGATACAGCGACCGCGTCTTTGTATTCTCTGAAGCTTCTGCATAATACGCTCTGGCTCTATTCACACTCGTCCGGCTCTTTTATAAATCCACCTCGAAATAACCTTGAGGAACTAACCGCTGCATTGATGCACGATGGAGGAGGAGGACCGTTAATTGCTCCTTTGACCCCAATCCTTTTCGCCCTACTTTACACATACATTTTTGAATCTGATCACTTAGAGAGGGCCAAAAGGCCCTAATGTGCAAGTATTCAAAAAATATTTGTACTCGTGGTATTCCAAAAATACGTGGTATTCAAAAAATACAAGAAAACGTGAACAACATTTAATGTTAAACAAAAAATAGGAAGTTTACTGGTGTGGAAGTACGACTGAAAGGATGCGGTGAAGTGTTCATGGAGTGGCCGAATGTAGAGAGAAGATATATGACTCGTATACACGTCCCGCGCTTTTTCAACATACGATATCTTCATTTCGCATTTTCTTCTTTTTTTTTTTTTTTTTTTTTTTTTTTAATAAGAATAACTTTATTATTATATAAATATTACAGTTGTGCTAAATAACAATATAAGGTAGACATCCACCCTAATTAACCTGAGGCATGATTAAGGGTGCAATCCTGTGACTGTCCCTTACAATAAGTTAGTACTAAATAACCATATGTACATTAGTTACTAACAGAAAGTGCGTGATACTGTATCACAGTGTATGAAGTTAGTGTGCTTTCATTCCAAGACGTCTTGAGGGCGTTTGCGCTTTAGTCGTCGCTCAGTGAGGGGTACTAAATGGTGGATTTTCAGCCAGTTCGTCCATGAGAGGGTTTGGATGGTTTAGCATCGTCGAGTGGAGGTTGTCGTAGCCATATTTTATTACCTCTTGGATTGTGGGGATGCTGAGATCTGAGTGCAAGACCGAGTTTCTAATGTACCAGTGGTTCCCCGTAATTATTCTTAGCACTCGGTTTTGTGTTGTTTGCACCTTTTTTTATGTGGGTTTCAGCTGCTGAACCCCATAGTCCACAAGAGAACTGCCAAATTGGTCGGATCAGTTTCTTTACAGCACAAAATTATCACTGTAATAACGTGGAATATACGTGGTGAGCAATAGAATAAATATACGAGTATTTTTATAATCCTGTTTTCAACATAAGATGTGAGTTGCTAGCCAGGTGATTCCATGAGGTTGGGTGCCAACATTCCTCCCCCTCCGGCTGACATTGGCGCCTTCCTCATTTGATCCGCGTGTATCCTCCACTCCTGTCCATCGCGCGTAGCCACCACATACGATAAGGGCCCTGTGCACTCAATTACTTGAGCCTTGATGAAGCCTTTGTCGTCCTTCTTCCTCTTTACCCAGGCATCTTCCCCTACCGCAAACTCCATATAATAGAAACCTCGGCGCTGCTGTTGCTGCAATGTATCTTCCATGTGCGCCCCAAAATTTGGCTTTAAGAGCGACAAGCGCGTTCGGGGTTCCCGTCCCAACATCATCATGGCTGGGGACCGATTGGTGGAGCTATGGATGGCGGCTCTATACGAGGAAAGGTACTTCATCAACATTCTCTGCTTGAAGGTCCTTACCGCCCGTTCTGCCAGGCCATTCGTCCGCGGATGATATGGTGTCGAGGTGACGTGCTTTATGTTGCGATTGGTACAGAATTCTTGAAACTCCTTGGACGTGAATTGGGGCCCATTGTCCGAAACAATAACACGAGGGAGACAATAACACGCAGTCACAGTCTTCCCAGCATTATGTTGCTTCATGTCTACTATCTCCTGCCATTTGCTAGTGGCGTCCACAACCACTGACCAACTATGTCCTTCAAATGCCTCTGCAAAGTCAATATGAAGTCAAGACCACACCTCAGCAGGAACATTCCAAGAGTAAATTGGCGTTTTTGGGTCCCAGGGTCTGTTTCGTTGGCAAGACGCGCACGTCTTCAAAAAGTCTTCAATTTGCTTGTCCATTCCTGGCCACCACAGGTGTAACCGCGCGACCGATCTCATAGCCGATGATCCCGGATGACCTTCATGCTAAATTTCCATTGCCCTACCTCTCAAAGAAGTAGGAATCACCAATCTACCCGTCCATAACAGGATCAATCACCTTCTCCCAATCTCTAGGTACTTCCTTTTCAGAGCAATGTGAACAAATATTTCAATATCCAACTTATTTTTAGACTCACTGGAATACCCATGGAATAATATGACATGCCCTCACCCCTCAGCTCCACCTATTTATGGCAGGAAAAAATCAGGGTGAATGAAGTGTTCTATACACAATACCACCACAACCTCTAAACAGCTCAGGGGAAGATTGTCTCTCTCGTCCCCACATACACGCGTGTTAAATACGACAGTTAGCTCCCACATTTAGTTGTCAGTTCGGTTAGCGAGTCAAGCGCAGGAGCCTCAGTTATTCCGCCGGTGAAGGTTTAAAGTTTGTACGGGCTATCATAACTTATCAAATTAAGAGGTGAAGCCGTCCCTAACACCTCTTAACTCAATTGTGACAACTTCTCTTTATGTGAGTTACGTACAAATATCGTGCATATACACTACGCTAGTGATGTGTAGGCAGTTGACGGTCGGTATTATCAGGTAGGTATATCGACGAAATGACAATTTACTGAGGAATTTAACATAATGGACCAGTTTATTTTCTTCTAATTGTTGACTATTTAAGGCTGTTCGGTCTGGAATAAATTGAACATGATACATTTTATAATAATAAATTGTATACGTTTAAATATCTAGTAAGTATATCAGATATACTAGCTAGGTATACTAGATTCTACTGACAAGAGAGATTTCGGAAATATTTGCGGGTAAGTACATTGAAAATATAATTTTTATTCGCCAAAAACCTTGTTTCAATTTAGATGCAATACGTTGAACATTTATCAAAAATTGCCTTCTTTTCTGTACAGATTCAATATCCGATACAATAACCTTATGAGCGACATAAATACTCATAACTTGCGGAACAAGTTAGTATACTGCGTTTTCGTTCGAGGATTATACAGTAACTGGCTCGTCTATACAATATAATTGAATCCAAGAACCTTTATAATTAGAGAAGAATACGTGTGATGGGGTAGAGTAGGACGATGAACCATGGGGTAGGAATTACTTGTACCTATACCGGGAATCAATTTGAATCAATATGAATATCGAGTAGGTATGTTACGTTACGTTACAATTATTCGGCTTGATCCCATGTGGTTTCTTCTTTTCCAACTATTCCATTCATTACGTAAATATTCCCATCTTCAGAAATACACAAAACTGTCTCTGTCGAAAGAATCTACTTTTGTTCTCAACTTTTCCCCTAATCTCCCCTCCCAAACGGTAAGCGTAGCTGGCGGCGGGAAAATCTTCCGGCCAAATGAAAAAGTGACAGAAGAGACGGGAACAAGGAGTTGGGTTACGGAGGCGCGCTTTTGTTGAAACGCCGCTTTGTCTCCCGCTCCCTCGATAAGGGGCTGTAGAAGACGCGCGAGTTTGTGCCAGATAAGTCTTCCTCAGCAGATTACTCAGCGCGGGACTTGCAAAGATCCATATGGGGAACGACGGGGAGCTTCTTTCCTCTTTTTTTTTCTAGCGGATTACTGTAAACGTTTCCAGGATAACGGGATACACGTTAATGGAATAGAAGAAGAAGAAGGAGAAGAAAAAGTTTATTGCAGAAAAAGAAAAAGATACAACGTAAGATTGGTGCGTCGAAATGCACTGTAGAATAGGTAAGAATTACCCACCAGTTGCAGTAAAGGCCCAACACTGGATGGTTTGGAGTCTCAAAAAATTCAGAGGACTCACCATTTGTGTGACTCTGTAAATAATTTTTATTTATTTATTTATTTATTTTACATACACGGGCAAGTATGCCCAATTACATTATTAATAATACTAATACTAATTAGTATGTAACATAATAAATAATGAGCTCCAGCTACGAGGTATAAAAAATGAATAATAGAATCAAACGTTAACTAGGTATCCACAAGTAGGATATAATATACAATATAGATACCTATACCCTATATAATATATTGGGATATATTATACAATATATTAATCACTGTGCTCCAGCATCAGACGCTTAATTATGCACAAACTGTGGAAGTAAGGATCGAAATCATGGCCAGAACAGACTCTATTGATTGCTCTTTGAGCCCTAAGGAGTGGATTATTCAAGAGATAGTTGGTGGTCGTAGTAGGTACCAGCCGACCAGCCGTTCGTCCACAATGAGGGCTCAAAGTTGGAGCAGATCGAAAGTCATCAAATCGGTGTTAATCGAAATTTTATTATCGACATTCAATTTTGATATTTTCGGGACATCGATAATTAGTTCCGATATTATCGATTCAACAAAAACGAGATTTTCTAATCAGGGTTGAAATTGGGAGAACCAAAACCAGGACAATGAATTCAAGTCAAACACTTCAAAAAATCATGACCGTTTAATAATAAAACTATTATTGATATTTTGTTGAGATATTTCAATAAAAACAAAAAAATGTAACTAATCATACAGGTATAAAGGTATATTTAAGAAATATGTACCTATATAAAATGGTTTATACGTATTACACAAATAACGAGGAAGGAAAATGCAAGAGCAAGAGCATAAAACAATGAGCAATATAACATTCCCAGCGATAACCTTCCCACTCTCTTTCAATTTTCAATGTCGAATATCGATAATTTAATCCGATATAATACCGTTACCGATATTAGGATACCGATATCAATGTCGATATTTTCATTCGATATCCCAGCCCTAGTCGGAAGAATAAACCAGCTTAAAATTCAAGACTTTTACGATGCTAACAATTATTGTACAACTTCCGGTGGGTCCCTCACATCAGTCGCAGTACGAAGGAAAGTGTATGTAAAATAATGAATTGATCCAATCTTTTTCGCTCAACGAGATGGTGTTGCATTTACATGATTAACGTTCTTCCACTGAAAAGGAGTGAGGGGTTTGGGAAAAGCGAGAGGGCGATTCCTTCAGAACTCCAGTTTTCATCCGCGCTTATCTCTAGAAAAGGAGAGGCGATAACAGTGTGAAGTTAGGTTCAACTTTTGATGTCTGAAAAGAGATAAAACGTCAAACCTTTTCCGCTACAAAGCGAGGAGCTACAAAGAGGCAGAAAAACGTTGCAGATTCTTTTATCCTTGTGGGAGTAATGAGGTGAAATATTGTGTTTGTTTGAGAAGTGGTGGTAATCGGTAGGAGGCTCAGTGATGATTGAAAACTGAGCACAACTCAAACAAGAACGGAGTTGGTTTAGAATCGGGGTTTTTTTTTGTACACTTGTTGAACAGTAACTTGTTTCAAATAACGGAGCCGACTATAAACATGTCAAGTTCACATTAAAAGCTACAAATTTTGTAGCTTCGTGAAACTCTGGAAAAAATCGATTGTAACTTGTACTTGTCATTTTATGAAATACGCCTCAAGTCGTGCTAAACTGGCATTCTAAAATACCCTTAGGGCCGGTTTCACCAACGTAAACGAAGGAGTTGATCTCGGTTCAACTCGAGAACGGAGATTGTCCGTCAGGTTGGGTTTCACCACGGGCGTAGAACCCTAAACTCAGTTAAACTGGAGTTCAATGTTGAACGCTTGACAGGGATAAACTCGGTTCAAGTTCACTTTTCCCTCCCACTTATCCATTCAACAATGTCTCGAGCACAGCTAATTGATGATTACTTTGGTCGAATGACAAATCAATAATTTTAAATATAAGGGATGTTTTCTTAATTTTTAGAATGTTCTAATAGTCTGCAAAATTGCAATAAGGTTCATAAGAAACGAAAATTACAAAATTTGTAATATTTGTAAAATTTATATTTAATATAACTTTATTCTATCTTTCTCTCTTGCTCAAAGCAAAAACCTAACTAAGGCGCTAGTGGAAGATCGATAGAGTTAGTGGCAACTATATGTAGGAAGATGGCAGGTCGAGAGCGCTAGTGGCCTACGGGGAATAAGGGAAACTAAGGAACTGGGGCCCCAAAAGGAAACCGAAGCCCCAAGAAGCCCTAACAGCTTTCTGGGTCATGCATTTTCATAATGTCTAAGTAAGTTATGTGGTGGTGATGAAATGAAGCGACGTGGTTCAAACTATTAAACAACTTTATTATCAAATAATAGGAACTAGATCGATGATTAATTTTCGTCAACACCTGAATGTAGTTTCACTTCAGTACCTTTCAACTTTTCTGTCAACAGAGCGGTGCTTGTATTGAATTTTCTTCTTCGATTTTCAATTCGTGAAGATCGCTTCTCTCTTTGGCTTTGATTCCATCACGAGTACAACACAACACACAGAAACAACTGGAGTTGAAAATCGATACCTGGACAATATAACCTTATCGAATCATCGAACTATCGAATAATCGGACCCACTGCCTTCATAATCAGAGTTCAAACTGTGGATCAACAGCTGCTCGAACTTGGTTTTCATTGATCTTAGTGAAATTTGAACTCCGCTCCTAGAAACTCGTGTAACTTGGTGAAACCTAAAACTTTTCAAACTGAGATCAATCATCGGTAACGTTGAACTAGGTTCTCTTATAAACATAATAAACGAGTTCGTGGTTTATTGGTGGAACCGGCCCTAAATCAACAACTATTCACACTTCTATGAAAAACTGGAAGAGCTGGAAGAATACGCGCGTTTCTTTCCACCGGATCAGGCGATTTGTCCAGACTCGAGATTTGGCGAAGTAAATCCCGAAAAGCACAAAACCGAAGAAAAGGCCGGTGGAAAGTAGAGTTAGTTGGGAGAAGATTTAACCCGATAGGAGACGGGTGAAGGTAGAAGGTTGAATGCGTGCGGCCTAATAGGGATAGTCGGTCCTTCTCTCTCTCGCTCGCTCTCTTCAACTCACTATATCGCTCTCTCTCGCTCACACAGCAAGTTCATGTAACGTTTCTCTCGCACACACATTTTCCACCGTGTAACCTCTTTCCCTCACACCTTCAACCGATGTTACCTCCTGAACCACGGCCCCCGCATGCCGCACAAAAACCGACGGGCACATTTCCAATGAGCTTTACGCGTTTTATCTCAGTTTTATAACGGTCTGGTTAACTTCGTGTGCTATCGACGCTTGTATCGACTTACTTTCTCCAGTATCGGGTTATTAATCTCACAAATGAACCAGTGGAATCCACCGTGAAGAAAAGATTGTGTTAACGCTTCGTCAAGCTACGTAGACCAGTGGCCTACCAGTAATTTCGTTTTGGGGGTGGGGGGGGGGGGGTTTCCTCAAGCAGTGTAACGATAATGGGTTACGACTGGTGGACTTTGCTATTGGGAAGAACTTGATAATTAAAAGCACGTTACTCCCCAGAAAGAATATTCATAAAGCAACCTGGGTCTCTCCAGATGGTGTACCTCAAAATCAGATCGACCACGTATTGGTTGGTGGAAGGCATGCGTCTGACATAGCTGCAGTGCGATCTTGTCGAGGAGCAGATTGCGATTCTGATCATTTCATGGTCAAGATAGAATATACTCAAAGGATATCCCGAGCACACTGCAAAAGGTCTGCTCCCAAGAAAAGTTTCAACATCCCTAAGTTGAAAGACCCGGATGTGCTCGGGTTGTAACGCCAAGGGGTAAGGTAAGGTAAGGGGTTTCCTCAAATATTTCTTGAAAAATATGGTACCTACTTACTGAACAAATTTTTATAATTTTCATAACCGAAAAAACTTCGAAGAACTCCTTCTTTCCTCTGTTCCATGCTCAATTTATTTTGAGTACGTCTCAATATTTCAGGGGAAGGGGGGGGGACGTCAGTTGTCAAGGTTATTTATCAATACACCAAGTTATTTACTCACCCCGACAACGCTCGGGTAATCTGCTAGTACCAAATGAAGAGCAATCACCATCAACGAGACAAATTTAGTTTTTTAGGATTTCTCGAGAACTTGAAAATTTGACAAGCGGGCAGCAATTGGGTACAAAAATACCAAACTATTCATAATCCGAAGTCAATGGGAAGAGGTGAATAATAACGGGTTGGAACTTTAAAACGCCATAACAAATAGAACATAATAGTTCCAACATGAGAGGAGTTTGGAATTCTATCATTTTCTCCACTTCCTACCAATTTTTATAGATTTTTATATAGTGAATTTTTCAGGCCAACATTCGATTCACGCTTATCTCATGTCGACCTTTCGAATAGCACTCCGAGTGCCCGAATGCTCTTTCAATCAAAATCAAAATTTGCTCCTTTCTCTTACTTCGCTTATTCATGTGCTTGGGGAAAGTGTCGAGGATCACCTTTGGCTCGTTCCGTTGGGTACTCAATGAGGAGTACCCATGGGTCGGAATTCTGCTGACGTTTGCTCATTATCGTGTTCACAGTAGTTTAGTGATAGGAAAAATTGCTAAGGTTCCGCACTGGTCGAGACGTGGAAAGAAGCTTTGACACCCTCTGCCGACGCTGATGCGCTCTTGCGGCTTAGAGGTTCTCTCTGATTTGTCAATCTCTCTTGTTACGCGCTCTCTGATTGTTAAATCTCAGAGGCCCGCCTTTCACGCGACATTCAAACGAGCACAAGTCCCGTGTAAATATGAGATAAGGGAGAGACAAGAGCAGTTGCTCCAAGGCGCTTCTGATTGGTCAGGTTCTGATCGAAGTAGTAAAATCCTGTTTGCTGTCAATAGCCAACTTACTCTTCAAATGGGATTTGATTTGGTTATCATTTTACGTTTATTGACTGGAGGTGCACATTTCTTTATGCTCCTACCAGTAGCCGTCACTAGTTTGTGGAGTAGGTACTTGATGTTCAATTCCAAAATTCTGAGGATTCGGTTTATCGCGGGATTTACTGGACCCAACTCTTTGAAAATGGGAAGGAGGCGAAGCAGTAGATTTCTAGTTGAAAGGCTTGAGGAGCACTTCGTAATCAGGATTATTATAAACCAAATAAATCAAAAGTAAATTTTTATGCCCAATACATACAAAGTACCAAAAAATCAAGACTAGGGTAGTCCTGATTTTTTGGTATCCAGGTTTTTTGAATCCTTCTTCTGGGTCACGGATCGGCCTGACTATTACGTGAATACGACAAAATGGTTGTCGTGCCGACAGCAACTGCCCAAAGCCGAATCGGGGCGACTCGCTGATGTAAACTGAAAGTAACCGAAATCCCCAACACTAATTCACTCCTCCGCTCCAAGTTGTCTGTTTTTCTGACAAGAGCTCCCCACTGGGGGTAGCTGTGCCTGATAATGTGCTAGGTAGGTTTTATCTTGTACGGTAGATTTACAAAGTGTTTTGGCCCCGAGCCTAATTGTGTCACACCTCAGCTATCACCTGCCTCAATTTGTGGGGCTGTAAGGCAGGAAGCCGCAACCGCGTGTTCTTTGCAGTTCTAATAAATTCCACCTTCCTCCACATACAAACTCGACTAATGGAGTCGGATTTCTGGAGACGTTTCAATTTCTCTTAGGGCGATCTCATTCGTGCCAACCCGTGATATATTCGCTCATCTATCATTACAAATCCATCACTTGAATGATCTATCACTATCTATTCATGTAAATGCCATAAAAACCACAACATTAATAAATTTTATTAGTTGAGTTGGTGAGTACAAAATACCCAAATTTGATTGAATTTGCGAAATATGACGACGAATCCCACCAATTACAGTCTAATCCCAAGAAGGTTTCCCTCAGCATGAAACCACGCCACGTAAGAACGAGGTTTTCTAGAATAATGTTTTGTTTAATCAAAAATTTCATTTGAATCCCCTTCCTCCCATTAATTTTTGTTCATCTTTTGAATTAAAAGAAAAAAGACATCCAGTCATGCAGCATGGCCATAAGAGCAAATTTTCGAATAAATAACTGGTTTTATGTTCTCACCTTTCCTATGAAATTACAGACCAATATACGAGTAGTACCCTAAAGAATCATAAATGTTGAATTATATGTCTAGATATTTGTTATTTATAATTGTATGTTGTAAGAGCTTCTAGTTATCTGATTAGGGACAACTACTGGGTTTTACCCAAACTCATGTACCTACCATATTAATTTATAATATGGACGATTAATTGATATGGTGCATGAGTTTGGGTTAATTATTAAGTTACTGTAGACTCATTGAGTTTTTTTTCCCTTTATTTTTGGCTTTGCACAAGCATACAGCCGTTACAATTTAAGTTTACACGGTTATAAAATAAATGAAATACCTGTTACATCAGCACTTAGATTCTGAGATAGTAAAATAATTTATGATTTTGTGTTGATGAAAATAAGTGGTTATATTCTAATGTTCGTTACTATTAAAAATTTATTTACACTGTTATACACTGCAGGATGGTTGCTCCCAATGATTGTATCCAGATTCATTGGGAGTGTGAGATGTGGCTTGACCTCATTGATCAGATCCTTTCTAGGACCAGCATATTCGGGACAGTCCAATAACAAATGTTCCGTTGTTTCTGTGGGGTGGCCGCATGATCTGCATTGTGGAGTTTCCGTCTTCCCAATTTTGTGGAGAAAATCATTGGTACAGCAAACTCCCGCTCGCAATCTTATAATATTTTTATAGTAGCATTTGTCTCTGGGCTTCTTCACCTCCCTAAACCATGGTGCCCAGTTTGTTGGTGAGTTGATAATAAAGTTTACTTTAAAAAAACGTCCATTATAGTACCTTACAGAATTTAGTACCCTGTATTTTTGAGCTTGGGCTTTTCGCCCCCTGGGCTTAACTACTCTTTTTTGGAGAGGAACAAAATTGCTTCGTCGCTTTTTCCCCCTTCAGTTGTATGTACATGTTTGATGGACTTAACCTTGAAATAGTGTCGAATTTCAATTAGAACGCTCGCGACACGTCTTGATGAATGTCTTTTAATCAAGCAGCAAGAGCAGATGACTGGCGGGGATGGCGGTCGTCAGGTTTAGAGCGTTGATGGGAAGGGGCTGGCGATATCACGTGTTGTCACGAGTGTCGGTTAAATGTTTGGTCTGAGTGACGGGTCATCAAGTTGGTTATAGCAGGAGAACATCTTCTTCCTTGACAATCTCAGAAAACATCTGACGGCCCTCGGGCTCAGTCTCCCGTTCAGACGGAATTACTTTCTTTCATGTCCAGTCTAATGTCTTACAGCGGTTGCGATGGTGAAGAATCCAAGATTCAATATCGCTCCGTCTACTCCTCTGCTTCGTGTATGAAATCCGTTTGAAACTCGAGCTCATCCCATGATGGAAAATGTCGCTGTAATTGGAGGAGCCGACAATAACACTGTGACATTCCGTGTCTCTTATCTGTGAACGTCTTTGAGCTATAAAACCAGTCCTCAACGGACACTCGCAGGGCGATGAAAAATGTCCGTTATAGAGAACAGTTCCCTAAATACAGGGTTAAGTGGGTTGTGAGTTGAATAGACGAATTTTCGGAACACAAATGTTTCAATGAAAATCTCGATGAAATGAGGGCTCGCAGGACAATCCAAATGAAAATCTACAATATGAGCGTTAATCAAATTAAATCATCATGTTATATCATGAGGTGCTACCCCCTATGCCAGATCACCAGTGCTGATGAGCACTTTTCAGGACATGGATTTGTTCTCCTGTTCTTTTTGTAAATTTAAAGCTTGCATTCTGTTTTCTTCATTTCTGTCTTCTTCTTTTCGTACGCTCTTTTACCAGACTCTATTATTCGCCAACCACTTCAAGTCTCCTATACTTTAATTTTCCACACTGTATCTTGGTATCGTATATCCGACATTTATCTTTTGTATAAACCTTTTAATTGGGTATATTGGTATATTGTATAAACCTGTTTGTTCCAAATAAATAACATAATATTATGGCGAGTTTGAGCGCAGGATGGCTACGTCGTTTTGTAACCTCAAACCGTCATTTTTCTCTTTACAACTACGAGGCACGCACAAAACCTTTACTTACTCAGTAAAGATTTTCTTGTTTCCCCTTACTCACCCCTCGTCCTTTACATTTACCTGTAGGTACACTTCTCTCGTTACTTACATGTCACTGTTTAACGAATTACAAAAAATAAATACAAATCATCAATTGATACGAGTTTAATTTTGAGTTCCTCCTCATTCTGTGACATTGCAATATACTCGTACTTTCTGATGAATCGGATCTGTTTAATTAGAAATTAGAATACAAACATGTGGTGGCAACACTGCTCCCTTTAGCCATCCTATAAACGATGGTGGTCTCGGGTGGTTTTGTAATTACTCGACTTCTCCTTCTTGTATCGACTACATCTAATATGCTGTTTTCTATCTGGCCAACCAGGTACTGTAAGTTTCTTCTTTTTTTCTATTATATTTGTTGTATATTTTTAGCAGGCAATCCAATTTTTTTTTCCATTTCGGATTTTCAATTTCCTAAATTTTTATATTACTTATTCTTTCCCTTTCTTTTTCTTTCTGCATTTTTCCTTTCTTTTCTTTTTCTTTATATCTGAGGGTATTTTTGGTAGAAAATCTACCTGGTAGCAGAGTTTGCTATTTGATATTAATACCTCGGACTCTTACAACGTAAGGCACTGGTCTCTAATAAATCATGTAGGTAAGATTGGTGAGTTCCTATAGGTCTTATTGGGTCGTATGGATAGGGTAGTATGGTTTGGTCGTATAGGTACGCCGTAAAAATGGTTCGTATAGATTGGTTGTGAATGAGAACTACGAGTCTTGCAAGAACATGTTCTTATTGTTAACCAATCACCAGCAGCTGTAACGAAGGTTGGAATTGGAATTAGGAACGTGTTTCTCGAGAATAAATGACGTTGTTCCTAGTCCTTAAAGTGAATCAACTTTTCAATCAATGAACGCAAAAATGAAACGATGATGAATGAATGAAAGAAAGAAAAGTTTGTTTCTGAGAAAAAACCAAAAACTTTATTGTGGGTAATACATAATTTACATAGATGAATGCAACTTAGTCTTCCTAGTGGGTAAAACGTGATCAGAGAAAATGAGTAGGTTCCTTATAAAATATTATTTGAAGTAGGAGTACAGTTCTTGAATAATATAATATAAATAAATTACATGTCACCAGTCATCCGTCCTTATTTAACTAATTTCCAAATTTTGGAAAAGATGATGAAGTGATCGATCAAATTGGATTCCGGGAAACGTTGGTTCTCAAATGGATGACAGCAGAGTTGAACATTGAAACAATTTCCGATTGAAATTCATTCACATCTATGAAGTTCATGATTACCATTCGTTCCGTTGAATGTTAAACTCCCCCAAATCACATCTCCGATCATTTTTAACATTTGAAGAGGGGAAATACAAATATTTATTCTGGGTGTTGTCTCTGAAGGCGTCCCACTCGTAGATTTCTCCCTCATTGAGGCGAGTTGTGGCTTATAATTGATTGCAATCTGCTCATAGACCCCTAAAGTGTTTACCCTCCATGCAAATAGGTCGACGATGAATATGGATCAAGTCCGGGAAAGGGGACCTTCTTATGTTGTAACTTCCTCCGCCGTGATTGATCACTTCAAACCCCCTTAACTAACTCAAAACTCGGAAAGCTTTGCTCTGGTATTAATTCTGGTTTCCTCTTCGTTTCCTTCCCGTCTTCCCCGAGTCATCGCCTCTAAACGATTTTACGTGAGGAGAAAATCCGTGTTTCACGAAGTCTGAGCAGTGCAGCCCTCTTTTTCATTTCCGATGAAACTTGAGATAAATATGATGATGGATAACATTTTCCCCAAGTCCTCTAACACACACTTTTACTTCCTTCTCATAAATCGTGTAAGTGTGATCGTCCATCTGATACATAACACAGACTTGCGTTGAAAAAACACCCTTCTCACAATTCCACCTGAAGAGGTGGTTTTTTGTCTGCTGAAACCGAACATGACCTCTACGTTTTCGTATCAAACCCCATTTCTCAAATAGTTGGAGGTACAAGTGACCTGAAAAACTTTACACTGAATAGAGACACTTTGAATACGACAACCCTGATCGGGAATATGGGTGTCTTTCTTGCCAGACTGTTTTATTTTTGGAATATATGGGTAATCTCCTCCTCCTCAAAACTCCCTCTTAGAGTGGCACGATTCTGCCCATCTACGAACTTCCTTTCGATTGCCACGACACAGTTTTGTGGAAATTTGAATTTTTTATCACTTCTATCGAGAGTTGTCTGGAGTGACACATACATAGTCATACATAACATATTATGTATACATATACATAGCTATACATATACAGGGTGTCCAGTGTAACTATGTGAAAAACTCAGGGAATCGATTCTTCAGACAATTTGCAACAAAAAATGCCTCTTAGTGTTTTTTCTTACTCAACTAAAAAACCGACTTTTTTCATTTTTAAGATTTTTTTCGTCTTCTCGACCTTGTCGCTGTAAAACGGACCTAAATCCCTTAAATTATTATGTAAAATGAAATCTGAGGATACCGTTGGTAAGAACGTTAAATTTCCTATCTCTTTGATACGGAATTCGATAGTTTTAGTCTGGCCTAACTGGTAAAAAATGGCAAAATTTAAAAATGTGAAGATTTTCTTAAAATCACCGTTTTTTCTGCAGTAGTTCGCTTTGTTATTACGGAGGTCATTCGGCGGGCACTCATTAAGAAAAACTTGCCCAAAATCTCAGCTTTCCAACGGTATAAGGAAAAAACTTTTCACAGTGGAATTTGGCGGAGAAAATGACGTTTGAGTCCTGAAAAACGGGGGTTTTAGGTGAAAATCAACGTTTTCCACCAAAAGCCTATGTGATGTCCAAAAAGCTGTGTGATGTCATTCCACTGATTTGTGCTTGTGTCTATGTGGTTTATTACCAAGTAACAATTATTGTTGATCGTGATCAGTTATGTTGAGTACTATTAAGAGTGCAAAACCATGTACATTATACATATAAATGAATATGCCGAGGGCTCCGCTGGCAGTCTGTACGCACAAACGTCTGCACTGATTTAGCTCCACCGATTAGAGCTCCTTTGGATCCCATTATTATTAATATCATTATTATTTCTTATACTAAATACAAATTATGAGGTCAATTGTTCGTCTATCAGTTATTTTATTCGCAATTATTGCCTCATTGATTTCAGCCTGTCAGCAGGTCGGAGAAGGCGTTCAAGCCGTCTTCGGTCCGTCTCACCCAGTTCTCGGAGCTCACGTTCACAGTATATGCGATGCTTTGGACCTTCCACATATCGAAGCTCGGGTAGATCTGGAGCCCACGACGCGAGAGCTCTCCATCAACCTGCACCCAGCACAATCCCTTCTCAACGCGGCGTATCAAGATGTCATGGGATATCTCAATTGGACGAGGCTCGCCATTCTGTACGAAGAAGACTACGGTGAGCATTCAGTTCATTACTCCGTCCTAACGGTAATAAGCTCTTTATATCTCTCCTTATCACCCAACTCATCTGCCGATAAAGCTACTCAAACCTCGCTTTGAAACCCCGCAAATGCTTTTAACCCGCGAGAGGTGGCATGAGAGATTTTCTCTCACGCGGTTCAATTTTTTGAAATAACATCTCATTTGAGAATCCCAGGAACACCTGAATGACTAGGAACCGTTTCATGTCCAATCTCTTTACCTAAGCGACACATACTGGGCAAAACTGCTTATTTAGCTGGACAAAACCTATAACTCCTTCGAAACGTGAGTAAACCGGACTCAATGCATTGGTGATGGTATTTGGGGTGGTATCCAACGAATTTGATGTAGAATGAGATGAAAAACCAGTCATGCAGCATGAACTAATGAGCGCATTTTGAATAAACCATTTTAACAATATTATAACTATGACAATTTTTTATGATTGGTGGGACGGTTTTATAGGAAATATTTCTCTGATTACAAATATACCATATTTTTCCATACTTGACAGGGGGGTGGGGTGTGAGACTTACCACGATTACCAACTTACCAACGACGTTCTAGTCAAGCGTTTTTAATTTTCGGACCTATTGTTACCTTTCATCCCATGGCCATGGTTGACGATTAAATGGCCGAACAGAAGAAGAGGAGGATAAAGAAGATGCAGCTCGATTGATTATTTTTGTATTATTCTCATATTTATATTTATAATAAACTGTTGGTCAGACCAACCAACAGACTGACCAACCCTCAAGACCCCCCACCATAGTTTATTGTTGGAGTGGTCGAGATCCAGATATTGATAAATATTATTTATAATCCTATTGGAAACATTCTCTATCACCCGATTCTTTAAGATATCTTTGATTTCACGAAGATATTTTTCGCGGTTTCACCCATTATTATATTATAACGTCCTAAAATGTTTAAATTCCCACATAATATCGATGGTCTCAAGGCAGGAAGGCGAAAGTGCCATTTACCTACCTCATTTTTCAGGAGAGTCAAAAATTGGAAATAACTAACCTAATCCCATTTAAATTACGATTCATGCGTTTCTACCCATTACATTTCAATTGTTGTTGATATTTTTATTATAATTGCATTTTAGTGTTGCACTTTAGCCAAGTTATTGATAAGTTTGTAGCTTACGCCTTTTCTTTGTTGAAATGAGGTACTTGAGCCTTTTCTGCTGGCATATAAGCCTTTTAGTTTTAAAATCAATTCTTCCCTATTGGCGTTCAAGAACTACGTTCGCCCTTTAGTTTTAACTGTATCTGGCAAAATCAGGTGTTTACTACCTTTACGATAATAATAATTATTACTAAAACATTATTTTTAAATAACAATGGCACCTTTTTTATGTTTATTTAGCTTATTTTCATTTATATAAACAAGATGACATCTTGTTACAGGTATGAATCAGTTATGAGGAATGGAATGGTACCTAATGATTATTGTGATGTGAATTGTGAGTTCGCCACATTCGTATGTATTGGACAGGTGTGTTTCTGTAACATGTGCACAAGCAGTCGATTCCAAAGTTTGAGAAATAAATTTCATTTCTGTGAAGAAGCTTTGGTGAAATCGTTATCTACACAGAAAAACACTGACGATTAGATCAGAACCTGCTTTCAAATTCAACCAATCCCTTTCTCAAGGCTCCGACATCCTTTTGGTATCTTGGGATGTTAATAATGAATAACTTGAGGATCCTTTTGGATGAGTCGTCCCTCTATATTTCAAGACGCCTTATAAACTCGAAGGCGGGCGTAGGATTAGAAAACAATTTAAAATCAAAAACTCGAAAACTTCAATTTGGACACTATACTGAAGTAATAGCAATTCCCTGAATGGAGGTGGAATTGAACGACGACTTCATCAAGAAAATGCCTCCGTTCCATTTCGTTCCCTCTGTTTTTCAAATATGATTCCGCTCCGCTGCCCTTTTCAATATTTAGTCAACAAACACAATTTAGATCTAAAGGATTCACCTCTTAAAAGGAGAAAATGGCTGTCGTCCTAAAAGCCGTTGCTGGAGATAAAAACCGTCTGATTGACAACGACGGTTTGTACATCTAAACGAGAAATAATGATAATTATTATACGAAAGGTGCCTCGCTGTCTCGAAGAACTACTAAGTCACTCGAGGTCATTTCATAACTTCCAAGGAAGTTTATACAGCTCGACATTTAGTTTTCCGCTCATTGGGAAGTTGTCGAGTTTTCAAATAGTTACCAAAACCCCATTATATCAGGTGACGCGGAGAAAATTCTCCTTCCAGAATGGCAAGTTTCAAGCGGTTGTCGGTTAACAACTAGATTGGAGACAATGAGATAAACGCGGTCGGGCATTTGTCTGGGTTGTACTCTACAACCTTAATTTTCTTCGGGCATAAGAAAACTGCTCCTAAGACTTCTTAACGAGGAGACTGTGGTTTATAATTATGATAATATCTATATTATAGAACAATATCTATATTATAGAACAATAACGGAAGGAAATGAAATGAATTTGTCGCTCGATTCTATTCCAAATGATGAGAACACCTCTGACCTGAAGAACCTCCTTATTTGAATATACAATAAATCAATTATTAATAATGGTTGTATGTATAATGTGTGTGTATAATATTTTACCCTGAAAATCGACTGTCGGTCGCCACTCTAGGCCTCTAACAACACTTGAACTGGAATTACTATTAAACCATAATATCGCGCATACGTAACGTACCTACCTAATTGGTTCGTGGATCTGAACTCCATTACAATGGATATCAACACTTTAGGCCACAAGGCTGTCGCTCCTCGATCAACCTGTGTAGTGTTCCTTAGTCGTTAACAAACGTCAAGTTGGGAAGAACTAGATGAAATCGTACCTGATACTGTAAATTTAGAGAAAAGCGAGTTGAAAAATATAGTAGATATGAGAAGAAAAGTTTGGACACTGGGACTCATTATCCCAAAGAATTCAATATCCCCTGAAAAAGTTGAGAGTGTGGTTGGGGAGGCTATGTTCGTACATGGGCAGAATCAGGACACTCTAAAGATGGTTTTGGGGAAAAAGTATCCATAAATTCCGAAAATTGAACAGCCTGACAAGTGACACCTCATTTTAAAGGGTTTTTTACGTTGAACACGGTGGTAAACTCAGCATTGCGACATGTTATTCCTTTACCAAACTAGAGCTCTTTGAAGATGAAGAAACGTTGTTGTTACTTGAGATGTTCTTCATAGTTCATCTGCTCTAATCTGATAACGGAATGAGATAGGTACCGCAATTCTGACTTGAAATCCCCAATCTCCCAGTGATCCCAATTTTCCCTATCATGTTCCTATTTTTGGGAGATATTGAACCCCAACATCGGTTCCAAATTCTACCATAATATAATAATAATAATAATATGGTAAAAGTTGAAACCCATGTTGGGGTTCAATATCTCCCAAAGAATAGTAACATGAGGGGGAAAGTTGGGATCACTGGGAGATTGGGGATTTCGATTAGATTTTGAGCTTAGCCTTTCTATTGCCCAGACAGATTTTTTGTGCAAATATAAACCTCTTATCTAAATTGTACCAAGAGTAATCGTCTGGTGTCTTTTCAGTGAATTCAGGATGGTCTGAAACGTTGTGGTGTGAATTCGATTTTGAAATGAGAACAATGCCTCCTTTTCTTCAAAAATTCGATAAAAACACAGAAACAAAACGAGAGTGATATTTTGAAAATTGGGAATTTTGTTCATTGTCATGAGCTCTTGGACCACATGAGCTCGTTTGATGTCTCACAACTGAAGGCAAATGAGGGCAAAATTCTTGCAGGTTTCCAAGAGGAAAAGTTTGCAGATTCAAGAGACGAGCTGATGAGCCAGAAGAAGAAGAGAGAATGTATTGACTTTCGAAACAATATAAATGTAAACATGCCCTTCTGATATCCTATATCTGGAACCTATGTTATAGGTTGCTTAGGAATTAAAATATGCATAATTTAATATTCAGCGTCAATTAAAATTACCCCCACAGCACTAGACCAACGTCTGTGTTGCTACAAGGGAGTGCTGTTCGCTTCTGCAAAAACTCTGTTGTGTGTACCTCTATATGGTAGCCAAAACTAGACTACATTACCAAATGCGTGTTAGAGAGCATAAGATAGAGAGACGCTATACATGTTCCTGTGACAAGATGACATCTTAGTAATTATAGTTGCTTATTATACTTGTTTCAAAATGTATTGTATTGTATTTCTTTATTGGCAAAATAGTTAAGTATATAATTCAATCGGTATCATTTTCACAACTTATTGCCCACCGAAGAATAAGTTCAAGAGAACTTGTGCTCTTCGGAGGAGTTCATCTATCAATATTATAACAGCATATTATGTTTTGGCCCATTTGTTATTAGGAATTGATAAAGGTTTCTTCTGTTGAAGGCCCTTGTGAAAATTTGTGGATTTTTCAAGTCATGATCCAGACTCTTATGAATAATGTCCATTACATAATTACAACATTAGTCGGGGGTTTACTATATTTCCCTCCATTTGAAACCTGTTAGGGTACTCATGTACGGGGACAGAATGTATTATTTCAGGGTGTTTTTGTAGGTATAGGAGGACGTTCTTGCAGGATAGTTGCGTTTTAAGCATTAGTCTCAGTATGCAGGGCACCCAACATAACATGAGCGATCTCCTCATTTCAGCTCTCTATAAGTCATATTGATGAGTTGAGTGTGGAACCAAAACTTCCAGAAAATTTGAATTAAGCACAAAAAATCCATTTAGAATCCAATATAGAAATATAATGTGTAGCTAAATAACCGTTGTGGACAAATTCGCTGCGATTTTATTTACGTTACACACTGGGAAGTTATGCAGGGAGTGCATTGTGATTGTGATCACGAGTGAGCCACATAACTCAAGCGGGCACTCGAAGCTTCCCAATTCCTCAACGTGTACATCAACCAACCAGTCACGTAGTTGATTTCGTTGTCATAACTGGCCACCCCTCAGAGAACCGTCCGCTCGCAAGTTCGACATCAAGGTTTGGCGTGCAGTCGGGTGTGCTCATCGGAGTGGGGAGACGGAAGCCGCAGCTTCAATAATTGCTTGGATTGAGGTTCGCTGGATCGGGAATGCTCCTGAAATGGGCGGCTTGGAATGTTTCCTAAGCCTCCGGAGAACGTGGCTGGCTACAAAGGGGCCCCGAGACCAAATGCCCCGTTCACAGTTCGTGTGTTGGTGTCGGGGGGGGGGGGGGGGGGTACCTTCTCTCGCACCACCAGTTTCCAGATGGACTATCTCGTGTGGGTTCTTCACTTTGGGATCCCTACGAAATAATCCACTCCCGAATTGAACGTACAAAGTACTTGGTTATCCTTTCATTTAAAATTATACCCCCGTAAAAAATGATGTTATTCTTGCACTGGAGCAATTTACTCCTTTTTCCTTAGGAATACTGATATAAGCCACTACTTCATTCGGAAATAAATTACTTCACCTTTCCAAAGTCACAACTTCATGTTCATGTCATTACTCCATTTCTCAATTTGGGAATAAATTTATATTTTGAGATTTTTTTTAAATTGAAAATAATTTCAGCATCACAATCTAGTTTACAGAACTAATAAGTGATTTTCATCTCTTAAATGTACATAATATGTAATAATATGTACATAAAATTAGATATTATCTAATTTACAAAACTTGCGAACGTGAGCAGTTTTGTTCGAAAAATGGTATCGTGGTGTACCTTATATCTATATCTTTTCATCAATAGATATAATCTTAATTTTTTTCTTTAGAGCACTAAGTCATGTGGCTTGATCCTTTTTAATCTCCTCTCTAGGTGATCAACGTCGAGTAGATCCAAGATCCAAGATCACGGTGAATGTTATCATTGCGGGTGTACCAGGGAGCATTGACGACGTTCCTGAGAAATTTTGTTCTGGCATTTTTGAATGATCTCTACGTTACTTTTGGCTGCACAGCCCCAGAGCTGACACCCATAAGTCCGTACAGGCTTGGGGACTTGTTTATAGAGCATAAGTTTTGCTCTCAACCGGCAAAACTGAGTGACGTCCCATAAGCCAGTATAATTTCCTGGATTTGGGACGTAATTCCTCGCTCTTTTTATTTTATTTTATTTTTTTGACGTGCCTTTTACCGTAATTTGGCATCTAGCGTCATTCCCAAGTATTTTGAGATGGAGAGAGATTTAAGCTCGGACAATGGTCAGTTATGTTTACTTATTAATATAATAATTGAACCTGGAATTAAAAAAATGGAGCCGCAAATTCGACTATTATTTTTGGAATGAAGAAGGATTTCACGTTTTCCTGAGAATGGCACATAACGTCTTTAACGAGTCCGAAAACGTGCCAAATAGACTTTATAGACTGTGCGGATATTTATCAACATGTTGTTTTCCCTACGCTTTCAAGAGGGTTTGTAGGAGGGCAACGAACGGTCGGAAAGTAAAAGAGATTTAGGGCGGAATTCATAGTCGTCACTTTAGTGTAAGTGCGCCCTTAGATGAGCTCGAAAGTGGCGGTGCTCCCTTACCGCTATTCACAGTCACGTTTCAAGGTCACACTTTAGGGCGCACTCGAATGATAATCCTAGTGCACACTTTACTGAATTCATAAACCAAACTTGACCGGTAAGTGAAGTGTTACCCACGACTTTCCGGTGCCAAATCTAAAGTGACCTCTCCAGGTCCCTAAAGTGCGCACTAACCCTCTATTTTTGCTGATAAGCTATCAAAAACATTTGTTATTGAGGTTTCCCACGACGGTTCTCAAAATGAATTCTCAATATAGTGTATTTTTTGATTTCGATGAGTGGGATGACGAGTTTTACGAGCGATTCGAAGAGCAACGGCTGAATAGGGCACCAAAACGGTATATTCGAGATGGGCAGAACCCATTTGAATGGCTCAGTGAGGAAGGATTTCGCCGGCGATTCAGTTTCCGAAAAGAGACGGTTTTGCAAGTTCTCATACCTATAATCTTCTCTAGGACTGAATTCTCTAGTAAGAGAGGACTTCCACTGACACCAGCTATGTAAGTGCTCGATGCTCTACGGTTTTACGCGACCTCTTCTTTCCAAGTGAGTAACCCTTTCCTGTGATTTTTTCAACTGCTGGTTTGTGGAACTACCTCTTTACCTCTCTTCGATGCAAACAAATCAAGAAAGCTAGTAAGGTAAGCTACTTGTTTCGTTTGATGTATCCTTGGGATTTCTGGATGTTGGTATGTGGTAAATGTTTTCATGTGGTTTTGTTGTATGTACAACTCGGGGATCGATGTAATTCTCCAATAACTACAATGTGTCTGGTACGTGTTGATAGCTGCTAAATCCTGAAAGTAAGCTACTTGTTTCGTTTGGTGTATTCTTGGGATTTCTGGATGTTGGTATGTGGTTAATGTTTTCATGTGGTTTTTTTCTATGTACAACTCAGGGATCGATAGAATTCACCAATAACTGCACTTGATCTGGTACGTGTTGATTGCTGCAAATCCTCCAAAGCATAATCATGTAATTCTGTAACATACGAATATATAGTTGTGAAAACATTCTGAATTCACTAAAATTTGTTTACTTTGTTCACAGGCAGTTTGTGGAGATCTGTTCTCTATCAGCCAAATCATTTAGTCAACGACGCTGATAATACCACTGGCAACGGAATTAGGAACGCATTCTTCGCTCGTTATTTTAATAATTGAAACGTATTTAAATTTCAGGTGTTTTTCATGATTACTCCCTTTTCCCTTCAAAATAGGAATGTACTTGAGGGTTCCCTTCAGGTGAACAAATATGAAGAATTCATTAGTATTTGAAGAAGGTATAATGTAAAATACATGTAGATATAAAAAATAGGAAAATTGAGGTAGTAATACTGAACATTTTTTAAAAATGTAACCCAAGAACTTGACAATGTAACGTACCTATATACAAACTAATTTTTACTTTACTTATTTTCCTAAATAACTTGTTATTAACCACTGGGTGGTTAATTACATCCTCAACTACATCCCAATTTCCTTTTCACTCTTCTTTTAACCACTTTGGTGTCTACTTTTTAACATTCTTTTTGGTTTTCAACAACTTTCTGATTTCTAGCAACTTCTTTTTTTTTTCTCCACCTCAGACAATTCAATTTGGTGCTTTTTTTGTAATTCGAACATTTCTAATTCGTTTCTAATACATATCGCTCTTCTTGCTTTCTACTACGTCCTTTCTCTCCAACACCAAGTGCCTCACCTTCGCCATCTTCCCTAAACACTTGCATCTTCTTATCCGTATCAATTATCAATCAATCTAATTTAGTATGACAAAGAACACAAACAATTCTTCACGAAACGACGACAATAACAACAACAGTGAACCTTCTGGTAACCTTCCGAGACTGTTTTCACAGTTTGGAAGTGAGAAGGGAAAATTTCCCCGTTTAGTGTTAGAAGTGACGGGGATTTTTATCTCTAAACAGAGAAACTTTCCCTTCAATAAACTGCAGGGCTGCCAACTGCATGCCGAAAGGCGTAGCGAGCACTAAAACTAAAGCCTAGTGTACACTTAAGCCGAGTGCGCATTCTTACTTGAATAGAAGTGTTAGTGAACACTAGGATTGAACTATGAATTCGAAGATTGAAGTGGAGGACGACCCTTTACTTTCCGAAGTATTAGTGGACACTTATCTTTAGGGTCGACTATGAATTCCACCCTTAGAGTACACAGCCGAGTCTGCAATTCGAATTGTGAGTGTTCCCACTCCTCCTCTCGACCACATATAATATCGATTGTACCCAACCCCAGAGATTATGCTTGGACCGTAGAGAAAGGGGAGGTGGACACTTGACCCGAGGGCAGAAGTGAGGCTTCTTCATTGAATAGGAACGTCGCCGCCCTCCACAGAGTGAAACGGAACATAGCTGTTATGGTGGGGCAGAAGAAGAGAGAAAAAGGTAGAAGTCGAAGTGGTAGAAGGCAAAGGGTTATTTTGGAAGGCAAAGATGAGGCAGGAAAGACGTTCTAAGGACGGCTGAAGAGTGGACGGCACCTTCCGAAGGACATAAAGGGACTCCCACGTTGCTAATGGATAGTGGATAAGAGGAGAGGGAGGTTAGCGCGACTCTCACCATAAAAGATTCGAGATGGGTTGATATATATTTTGGTTCATTGTTCGAGCCTGATGGATGGCAGTCACACCTCACCGTAGAGACGATTTAGCTTCTGCATCCCCTCGTTCATTTCAAAACGAAAGTATCCTAAAGTCTCCGTGGAGAGGAAGAAAAATTTAAAAGAATCGGAAGTTACCATTATAATACGGGTACATTAAGCTGAATCATAAATCTCCCGCTGTTCTACTTCACCTGATGTCAAGGCGAGGCAATTAATCAAACAAAAACTTCCATCACGAACTAAATAGCGAATTTTCAAAGTACGTACTGTAGTGTAAATACAGCCTAGAACTACTTTTTGAACATTTAATTACTTCTCCTTGTCCATTTCTTTTCCATGAAAAACTAATTTGCTATCGAAATAATTATTCAGTATATGAATTTACACTAGTCCCCGTATCACTATTTTCGACCCTCTTACCCAATTCATACGATATATACCATTTCCGAGTCAAATGCAAGGCCTTCCGAGTCAAATTCAAGGTTTTCTTAATCAAATTCAAGGTTTTCCGAAACACATTCAAGGTGTTTTATCTCAAATTCAAGATTTTCCATTTCAAATTCAAGATTTTCCCATTCAAATTCAAGATTTTCCATTTCAAATTCAAGATTTTCCCATTCAAATTCAAGGATTTCCAAAAACGTGATCTGTCAGTATTTTGTATGTTAAAAACTATTATAATAGTTTCTAACTGCATTGTTAGGTAGGTACCTAACGATTGGCTATAAAAAATCCGAGTTAATGTGAAGTACTCTCCACCTTATTCACGACAATTGAATCTAGCAGAGAAGGTATTTTCAAAAGTGAAGATCCATGCAAGAAACCTTCTCCGTGAACCGCGTGAGGAGCACAATTTGTGCGAGGTCTGAGCTCGAAGTGTATCAACAGTCACCAGCACAGATTGTGCTAATTACGTGATGGATATGATGTTACAACTTCCCAACGCCGCAGCTGGCATTGACTTGCATTGAACTGTTTAAATAACCTAATGAATTCATTCACGTCTTCTTGTTTTTGAATAAAATCCTTTAGTTTGAAATATTTTAAAAAAAGTCAAATTTGTAAACCTTGAATTTGATTGGAAAACCTTGAATCTGAAGTGGAGAATCTTGAATTTGAATTAGTAAACCTTGAATTTGTTTCGGTAAACCTTGAATTTGATTTGGAAAACCTTGAATTTGATGAGGAAAACCTTGGATTTGATCAAGAAAACCTTATATTAAAAGGATGTATTCTTGTTTAAAGTCGTTTTAGTCATATTTAGAGATTTTTCTCGGTTTTCTACCGACAAACAATCGAAATTTAACTCGTGTTTGCATGATAAAAAACTGCGAGTTATTGGAACCTCACATTCGTGTTTATCACTATTTCGGAGCTGTGTGGTGCTTCACTGTGTACCGCTGGTTTATCGCCTGGAAGGACGCAAACACACTTATATATTCCCCCCCAAAAAACACTCCAAAGAGGGTGTTTGCCTCGCAAATATCATTCTACAGCAGCCGGACAAAGTTATGTTCTACATCCGCCTTAAAGAGGTTTCCTAACCACTTCACAAGCACCTTACCCGTTTCGAAATCTCCTCTTAGCTCCAAGGCGATAAGATAGTTCACCATAATATACAAGTTAAAATTGTTTAAAAACCTCCTTCAGTATTATAGCTTTTAAAGATTTATATTGAATGTAGACTCGTCATAATGGACAACATTAGGCTTAAATTTCTGTTATTTGGTTTCTACAATTTTTTTTGGGCTGAGGTAATGGGTTGAATCTTTTAAAAGGCTCTGTCTGAAGCTGAAATAAAGCTCTGTGCGAAATTTGAAGTTAATCGGTGAAGGTAAAGAAGCCTTTCCTGTCTGAACAAGAAGGAGAAGAAGAATAAGATTATGGGGAGTTTAAATTAGAAAACTTTAAAGCTGATTTCTGAAAAATCAATTATTTTGAATTGATTCGTTCTTCCTTCAAACGACTGACTTACCCAACACTACCTACTGGATTCGTTGAAAATTAGCCATGTAAAAATAAGTGTGGCAATAGAATTGAATTTTGAATTCTTAGAATTTTTAGATATTTCGCGTGGTTATGTGATTTTCAAGAAAGTTTGGAGGTTTAAAGGAAGATTCTGATGAGTCTTGTTTCGTTGTCAAATTTCTTTCTGAAATGAAGATTGACCTCTATCGGGGAGAGAAAAAAAAGCCCTCCACTTCTAATACTTTGTTGCGGAATAATTCTCCTAGCGCCTGCGACCATTATTCTTGTTTAGAAAAAATTACGCTAAGGGTAGTTGATGGGTGGGATTAAAGCACCCCAGTTTTCCCGGGCGGAGGAAAAATTAGGTAAAAGGAGGCACATTACTTTGAATGCAAATGAGAATACCCTTAGCTAAGAAGGTACGAGGTATGTTCTGGTTGTCATTCCATTACCATCAAGTATAAATATTTGAAGGGGGATCACGTATTCAGTAAGAGCACCGTCCTAATTTTGAATGGTAATGATACGCGTACGTAGACCCCTGATATCGGGCTTATTATGATGTAGGAGGTTGTATGATGAATTGACCCAGCATTGTTTAGTGAGTTACATCAACCGTCATTGACTCACAGAAATGAAATATCAGACGTTATCATTGAGGGATCTTAATTGAGATCGGTATCACCGCTAACGGAAGATATTGATTGTGAAGGAGTACATGATCGATTTCTTGTAAATCTAGTTTTCTCTTGAATTACTTTCCGTGTCTTCGGATTGATTGTCAACGTAGATACAAGCAAAAAGGCTAGAATTATTACCACTGAGTTACCAGAAGCCCCTCTTACTTGAAGAGGCCCATCCCCACCTTCTCAACCGAACAAAAATATTTCAGCTCATAATTCAAATTATTTTATCAAGTAATGGGACTCACAAGGATATTTTACACTGTGAGGACTAGTTTCTGTGGTGCAGTATGGTACCTCACTATTTAAACTTTTCCTTCCAAAGAGGAAGGTAGTAGCTAAATTTTTGGTTCAGTAAATTGGAGAAAGGTTTTGAGATAGCGTGAGGGAAGACCTGTGTTACCGGGGGTATTAAGCCCAGCACTCCAGATCTTAGGATAAGGTGCTATATAACAAGTGTTACCAGATATGGATATCTGCACACCTTGTTATATAGAGCAGAGGTGATGAGAGAGGATGCGAAATAAGATGGCAGTCGTTACCAGATACTTGTATCTGCACACACCGTTCATATCACTTAACTCGTATGAGAGGAAATGCTGACCATAAACTGTTCACACACAAACCACACACCGTTCATATCACTTAACTCGTATGAGAGGAAATGCTGACCATAAACTGACCAATTTTAAAGAGAGCTGAATTTGATAAACTAGGCTAACCTTGAGCAAAGGTTTTTGGGTGGAATGAGAAGGCTTTCAAGAATATGAGTAAGGTCGTACCGAGAGCTTCTACCAGTCTGTCATAAGCCGCGGTCAGACTAGGCTGTTAAGCAGCCGCTGGTAATATTGCCAGGAAGCAGCCTAGTCTGACCCATAACCATCGGCTGGTAAATTAGCACGTGTCTAGTTTGCAAGCAGTGTTGGTTTCGTTAACTGTATTTTCTAATCATTTTTTTCATTCATTTTCTATTCATGACGGAATTTAGTGTCTTTTTTCTGGATAAGCGGAGTGACTAAGTCTAATAGCTCTTTAAATTTAGGAACTAACATTCTTAAAATGTTTGCATAAGATGATGGATCTTCTATTCTAGTTCCTTAAAAAGTCTTGCTGATGCCCCCAGATCGTTTCTTCTTAATATCCAGGATCTAACCCACCATCGCCTTTTCTTCCGTTTCAACATCAGTTCACACAACTCTTTAACTCCAATACTTAACACACGACTCACACCAATAGATGACATGGTGCACACAACACACTATACACAATGTTTTCAAGTCATCAACAGCAACTGTACTAGCTAGAAGTTGTGAACCAATGTGAACCCTTCAGATCCGATATTTACCAGCGGCTGGTTAGTAGCGGCTGCCCTAGTCCGACCTAGTCTGACCGAGGCTATAGTTGCTTATGGCTGGTCGATTGTAATAGCGGCTCCTTCCCACTATCATCCTCCCTTACAAAGGGAATGAGCGTGTGAAGGGGTAGTAACCTGTCTTGGGAAAAACCGTTAGGGGGGGGGGGGGGGGTTCTTGACCGTAGGTGTGGTACTCTTGGTAGATATTTATTGTGATAATTCTATATCGAATATAGTGGTTCCCCACATACACCCAAAATAATAAACCGCCGAGAACAAATGTGCAGGGCCTTTATTGGTAGCTGACGTATCTCGAATACACGGTAGGTAGATATTTTGGTCGTGGTTCGGTTATTGATATAAATTTTGTACAGATCTCTTTCTCCCCATTCCCACGAATAACAAAATATAACGCACACACAATATTTTTTTCTTTTTATTTAATTTATTCCACTCGTTTTTCGAGGCCTTTCGACGGGTGAAGAGCGATGAAAATATTCTTCGGTTGCCGTCTGATTCTTAATGGGGAGTGATGGACTGGATGAAATCGTCTGGCGAACACGGACGGGTGTGAGATGAATGGAAGATCCCTCTGATGAATGGCGATGTTCATGTTTGATACGGGTGAGCTATGAACCCTCCTTCAAGTGACGCACTTTGCAAGAGTGACCCTATGAATACTGAGTAGCCGCTACCTACATTGCGGGTTCTTCCCATCTCCCTTCCATCCTTCCTCCTTTTTGCTTGTCATACAAACCTATTTATGATCCCGTCAAGGGGTGTTGTAATTCTTTTTACTCGGATTGTACGGAGTCCGTTACGATATGATGGGCACAGGATCATGTAATGGTTGTAGGGTACATGAGGCACATTCAGAAATAAGTTATCCTTTCTTTGTCACTACAAGTGTTCATATCTGCGTTAGTCAGGTTTTTATAACTAAAACTTATTTGCTTACATGGGTTACCTGAGCAAGTGTTATCAATTAGAATTGGAGGCATTCGGCTTTCAGTTCGTACTCAATGCATCTACCAGCGATATTTGTGGCAATGGTGTGAGTCAAGGAAACATCAGGTGACGATTGGGAAAAATATTTGAAAAAATCATCTTAAGCAGAATGATGAAAGTTTCATCAGTCTCGCCCAAAATTCCCAACATCCTTTGGGTTTCGTGCCCACCACTCTAAAACCCAACAAGTTCATAGGGTGCTTGACTTCATAGCGAGAGGCTATGAACAAAAGCAATTCACTGGCGCAGTATTATTGGATGAGCAGTCAGCTTTTGACAATGTTTGGCATGGGCTGCTGTACAAGCCAAAATTGTTTCTGCCTGATTCGATTTACCAGCTCATGAAATCCTTCCTTAGTGTTCGAACTTTTCGCGTCAAAGTGGGTGAAGCACTTGCCTGCTTCAAAGGAGTGAATGCTGGCTCTCCACTGTCTCCCCTTCTGCACAGCCTCTACTGTAGCGATTTCCCTGACTCACAAGGAGTGCTAGTGTCCCAGTTTGCTGATGATACGGGGATATTTTCAGCTGGAGATACGAAAGCAGAAGCCAAAGGTAAACTCTGGTGCCAATTAGACGAAACTGAGGAGTGGTATAGCAAGTGGAAGGTGAGGATAAATCTATTTAAATGCTCAGGAAGGGGTCAGTGACTGGTGTCCACCTGAACGGTAATGGCATCCCCCTAGCGTCAGAAGTAAAATACCTAGGCTTGTTGTTAGACCGCCGGCTAACGTGGAAGCTGCACATCAAACGGATCACACAGGGGATGAAACGGCGGGTTCACATGCTATGGCCTATGATCAATGGTAAGTCCAACCTGAACCTGAAAAACAAGAGGTTAGCATATACCACTTTGATCAAGCCAGTTTGGACTTATGGGTGCGAAATTTATTGATCATCGTGCGATTCAACATTGAAATCAAAACAATCGGCTCAGGTGGAGCAGAACAAGATCCTGAGGATTCTCACTGACGCTCCCTGGTTCGTGAGAAACGACACCCTCCACTCTGACCTGTGCTTGGAGACAGTGCAAGACGCCATCAGGAGCTGTTATATTAAACTGCGCACCCGCACCACCGAACACGTAAATCCAGAAGTGGCTGCAATTGCTGGACCAGCTCCCTGTGACAACTCGACGTTGCAACGATTGAACTACACAGCACGTGACGCTAGACCAGCGTACTGTTGGTCAATGCTCCACTCCATTCGTGGCCTGCAGGACTGAGGTGGGACAGCCGTGTTTTACCCTGCGATGAACTTCCACATTGGACAATCCCCTAGTTTAGTCACATTTCCAAGATGACGAACATCCCCCATACTGACTGGCCCATATCGGTTGACCCAGGGCGTTTTTACCTATGAATCTTATGATTCATCTGTCCAGAAATGGGAAAACAGTCCTTAGTGCCATCAGGGTGGGTGGGTCCGGGTCTGGCCGAGACATCCCGGCCGGCACTCCGTGGAAGGCTTTTATTGCTCCTCAGCCCTCTCCCCTCCCTAATGCATGATAATAGAGTACCAGTACAAATTTCATTTGGAAAGCATTCATCCTCCAGTTGGAACTCAAAGCATTTGCCAGACATAGTTATGTCGTTGGTGTGAGTCCAGGAAAATGTACCTATTTGCATCTTACATTGCCTCAGCTGACAATTGAAGGCATTCAGCTTCCAGTTGGTACTCAAAGCATTTGCCAGACATACTTGTTGTTGGTGTGAGTCAAGGAAAATGCACTTACATATTTGCATCTTTCATTGCCTTAGCTGACAATTGCGGACCCATACAGCTTCCAGTCGGTACTCGGTACGCACATGTTATGTTCACTCATTTTGTGCCTTGATAACTAATTGATATAATGCGTTATGCAGTAATACAACGCAACTATTACAACTTTCTTGGAAATTATAGCAGTACTTAAGGTTATGATTATAACGTTATGAAGTAGGTACAAGTTTGGTTGAAGTCCCGAGAATCTGTGGTTTCTTTCTCAATGGGTCGCCGAATCTTAATTTTCTCTTCTCCCAACTAATGAAAAAAGCGGAAATCGCTTGAAGCCTTCTGACGGCTTCTCAACTAATTGGCTGAGGAGGAAAAAAGAAGGAAAATGAATGGCTGATCCAAGGACGCAATGAGTAATATCCCACCGAAATTGAGAGATTGGAGAGGCCATCCGGGGGGGGTTCTGAGGTCAGACCTGATTGAAATTCTATAATGACTGGGTGAGTTGGTTGGGCGAACAGTCTCGAAAAGCCCGCTCATCATCGGCATCATCACACTTGTGAACGTGGGGGACCAAGTTAACTAGTTAACCAAGTTGGGGCGATTGACCTGGTTTGACTCGAATTAAAGTTTTCGACGCGGCAGTCTCGAGCGTGAGTACTTGACGGCACGGAGGTTCGGGAAGACGATATTTTGAAGTTCCAACGCAACTTGATACACTCGAAGACAGGACGGCGATGGGAGGTGGGGTATTTACTCCCTTTCAAAACTCATTATACTCCCCCCAATATACCTTAACGATGAAGATGAAAATAGTCGGCTGAAGGGGTTTGTATTTGTGCTCCCATGTTTAGTTAGGACTCCGCCATTGTTTGCTTATAAACATCTCTGACAGTGGGAACTCACGATGATTATTTATTGGCAACGAGACCTTCCCAACCCGAAACTGAATGGGCAATTCCAGTCAATTTTTTTTATTTTTTTTCCAAAGTACCTTGTCTAATGTTAGCGAAAATCGGGTCCATTTGCCAAGAAATTGTTCACAAAAATTTAGGAAAATAAAAGAAAATTGGTAGTTTGAAAAACAGGCGGGCGAGTGACCGGGGTGTGACGTCAAAAACTTCACCATTATGGATACTAGATTATGAAGCAATCCCTGCATAAAGCATCCACGGATTCCTGTGGCGTGCGGAAGGTTCAATCCTTGTTACCAGAGCGCCTACCAGCGAAGGTTGTGTTACCAGGTTCAAATCCGTCTTCGATAGTATTTTGCCTCGGCTTTTTCACACTAGAGCTGGATGCCATTTAATTTCTTAACACAGGGCACTCGGATGAAAAATAAAAAACGAGAGATGAAAGAGATGAAAATCAATTTGTTATGGCGAACGGCGATAATCAAGCGATAATGCAGAATAGAGAATGCTGGAGTGACGCAAAGATGGAGTGACGCGAATGGATCATTTTTCTTGAAACATCGTGGATACTAAAACTAACTATCCATCCTCGTTTGAGGTGTCCTATGACGTCAAGGTTTGAGCGCGCGTAGTACGAACAAGTACCAGTTTTGATTGCATTTCCTACCAAACTTAACGAAAAAACTGATCAACTCATGCTATTTTCGTAATCTTCACACGTCCCTTGACCGAAAAATACTGTCCTATTGTAAATTTTCGGACACAATGGAATTGCCCATTCCGCCTTTTGAAATCCTTTAACCAACACATGAATAGATTACTTGTAATGAAACCGGTCTGATTTGATCTCGTAGGATTTCATATTTGCGTCAGTTCAACGCTTCTAACCGGTTTCAAGTTCTAACTGGGTTTTATCGGATTTGAAGGTTTGCCAGTGCTGAGCCTCCAGAAGCTGCAGAGAGGTAGCGTTTTTCCCAAGAAAACTTCTCAAGTTGTTTCGCTCTAAAGCTCCACTTGCTATTGATAGGTAAAGATGCCCTTCTTGTGGATGCCCTACCGTTGATGTGAAATAGAGAGACTCTTTGTCAGTGACGGCACGAGGTTGTAAAAAAAAGCATGGAAGGGGGTACTATGATGGAGAAGAAGTGGCAAATCTGCATTTACGCAGATGATGTGATTTGAGAGAACTCTGCATTGCGAGAAGGTTTTTGGTGTCAAATATGTGAAAATGGGTCTGCGAATAAGTGAAAATAAAACTTAAAACACTTTTTTTGTGTAGCTACGTTTCATACGCAACCTAGCGATGTTCACTTCAACAGTGAATCCTTTCGTCCACCTCAGATCCATGCTCACTGTTGATAGTGTTCTGTCAGGCTACAGTGCAAAGCCTGGAGTCACACGAGTAATGTCTAGAAAAGGCTGTGCGTCTTCGAGAGGAAGGTTGTAAGAAAGATCTACGAGTATGACGCTGGGTGTTTGATAGGAGAATCAAAAATGAGTACCTACCTACGCCGAAATGTTTAGTATCCTTCAACATGAATAGGAAGGATTCAGAAAGACGAGTTCAAGGAAAAGATCGGGGAACAAGAAGAAATGGACGGCTGATGGAGAGATCCAGTGGGACAGAATATCAGAAAAATCAAAATTTGGAACTGGAGTGAAGTTGACGTTTAACGGTCAGGGTGGAGAACCGTGGTCAAGGAGGCCAAGAGTCACGCAGCCTGTAGGAGCTTGTAGTGCTTATAGATAGACGTAAATTCCTTCAAATTGAGCAACATCTCTATATTCCCAGCCGAATTGTTCTGCCATTCAAGTACTTTATTTTATGCAAAGCCCAAGTGGTGGAGGGGATACTGGAGTACTGTAATGAGGGTTCTACGAGCGGTCATGCAAGTGATAGGCGAAGTGGTAACGTTATATCCTTAACAATTAGGTACCTCACCTATGAATTCAATTAGGTATCGCACATTACAGTCTCCAACGGCTGGAAGTCATCCTACGAGGCTTCTCTTGACAATCTCAACTAATTACTCTGACCTGAGCTTTGTGCCTTCTGCCTTATGAAGTCTGTAATAGAAGCTCATTAGTTCTATCAATTAACAGCTCGAATACCTATTAAACGCGCTTCGTATCACAGCGACACGGGAGCCACTTATCACGCCAAGTCTGATAGTCTGACGTTCGAGTCGAGCCAACTGATATTATGTTCTTCAATTTGACTGGTTTAATCACTCGCTGTTTTCATAATCTTCTCACCTATTAATTCATATGAAGGAGTGAAGGTTTTTTTAACGCAATGAATGAATTAATAAAAAAAATGTTTAATCACAAAATAATTTCAATTAAAAAAATTGCAGCACAGAGGAAGTTCCATCATACAATATCTCAATTTAATTTGAATTACATTCATAATTTCATTTTTGATGAACTTGATCAATTTAACACGATTCACATCAATGATTAGATCGATTGAGGGCTAGATCAATGAAAAATAATTAAGAAATATCAAAACAGGAATCAATGACAGGGAGGATCTGTGGACGAGGAGCTAGAGATGCTTGCGTCTAGTTCGGGTTTTTCGTCATTTCCGAGACGAACATTGATCTTGTCGCAGGTCCATCTCCGACTTCGTTGTATATTTGGAATGAGATGGACCTTCGACAAGACCAACTTGCCACTCAATAGTGACATAAAACATAAAACGCGAGTTTTGGTTGATTCTGGGGAAGTCCCTCTGCTACCAACTACTTCTCAGGTGTCAGATTATCCTATTTATGTGTATAAACCACTGACCGCACACTTCTAGTTGGTTAATAATAATTGAAAAAAAGGAAGGATTTAGCAGAAAATATAAATAAAATATATCACTTTTGAGCAATGAAACAAGTCAATGCTTAAATGATAAAAGTGACCTTTTGATGCGCTGTTCGGATGATCCTGATGTCTCCTGGTCGTTTGATTCCAAAAATCCGAATTACGACCAACGAATGGCGGAAGTACAATGCGTCAATTTCTTAAATATTTTTTCTCGACAGTGCAAGCTAGGAGAATAGCGAAAATTATGGTCAGCTGCCTGAAAAGTCTTCCCAAAAATATAGGGAATTTAGAAAAGCTGGCCGCGTTTGAAAAAGACCGCGGGAGCGAGAAGACAGTATGACGTCACGTGGTAACGCCCACTTGGACCCACCACCCTCACCTCTCTGAAACCAGGCGATGTCGGGGGTTTCGTAGTGTTTGTGACGTCAAACGGTCCCAATTTTCAAATTTTCCCTGTAATCAGCTAGAAAATTTTTACAAATCGTCGGTGAAACAGCAACATCCTATAACTCGTTTTTCCACATTTTTCAAGAGAGACATAAAACTGTTTAGGAAATTTACGTCGTCACATGCTGAGTCGTTGCCTCGCCACAACAGCACTGTAACACAGCTTATAGCATGTTGGTTTTCAAACCGGATTATAGCCTGTTGGCAACACTGTCAATAACTTCCCAGGGAGTCATTGTTTCGAGAAACTGACTTCTCCAGTCAATTCTTTCTCAAATTCCTGTCGTAACTAGTGAAATGCTGAATGTGCTCAATTTTTCCCACCATGAAACTGCATTTTTATTCCGTATACTGTATCAGCACCAAATTACCTTCATATCGCACCCCACCGAGAAAAGTGACACTTCTCAGAAAACCCAACTTTTCAGGAGAGCCAAAAAACGAAATCAGCAATCCTGAAAAGTTGGGTTTTCTGAGAAGTGTCACTTTTCTCGCCGGGGTGCGATATTTCAATTCAGAAATCCAGATTAAATGGGCGTTGTAAAATGTATAAACTGAATATGTACCTATTTCAAAACACATTCGGGTAATATTGCAAGTTCAATAAGTATAACGACATTGTAATTGTTTCAGGGCTGATGAAGCTCCGAGAACTCGTTCGGTCTCCCGAAGACAGAAACGTTGAAGTGCACTTGCGTCAAGCTGACCCCAGCAACTACAAAGCCGTTTTGAAAGAAATAAAAAGCAAAGAAATCCATAATCTGCTCGTTGACACGCGGCCAGAAAACATCAGAACGTTCCTCAAAAGGGTGAGCATTTTCTTAGAGATCTTTCGGAATACAGTCACCGTTGAATATTGTAATGCCTTTTTAATAAAATTCCATGAAGAGTAGGAGGATGCCAAGAACTTATAGAATAAAACCCACTCAAGGAGTAGAATAGAACAGGCGTAGAGGACATGGAGCGTTGTAAGTTTACATCAACAAATACAAGCAACGCTCGAAGTCAGTAAATTAAAGTGAGGTAAGATGGTGAAATGCTGTATAACAGTGAACTATAATTTGAGATCGAACTGCCTATCTGATTATTTACAATGGAAATAACTAAAAAATTAAATGGTCATAATTCCACGGTTTTGAACCAAGTTACGAAAACTATACATATACAGTCAAGATTCATGGCTATAAGAGCGAAGTTTCGAAGAAATAGCTGGTTTTATGTACAATTTTTCTGGTTTTATAACACATTTTGACTCCTTTTTTGCTACAAACCTCCGTTTATTGATTTTTCAACGCTGAACGATGGTGAAGTCATAATAGCGATATCTCATTCTGTTATTAGAATAGAGCAGGTGAACCGTGAAGAACATCTCAAGTAACAACCACCTTTCTTCATCTTATAAGTGCCAAAGTTTGAGGAAGGAATAATATATCGCAAGTCTGATTTCACCATCGTGTTTAGCATTAAAAACCTTTAAAATGAGGTATCACTTGTCTGTATCACTGTTTCAATTTTGGAATTTATGGGTAATAATCCCCCTGGCCTTCCACCTTCACATTATGAAATTGATCCAAATGTAAAATTGCGCCTATACACCACTGCGCTTATACAACCGATGGATCAGGGAATCACAGCCACATTCAAAACCTACTTTGGTCGCAAGAGCTTTCGAGGGGATATTGGATGCTATTGACGGTGATCCTGCTGCGTCAGTATCGGAATGTTAGAAGAACTTCAACATGTTGGATCGTGTCGGTGACTGCAAAATCGGTCCATGGAAAAACAAAATCCAACTTTGAAGGGGACTAGAAGAAACTTCTACCAACTTTTATGTCAGATGTGTAGGACGTTCCTCCACCTCCTGCACAGGAAATTATAGCACTTCCCTATCGCTTGAGAGGGAAAGGTTTCGTAGATTTTACGGAAGAGGAAGTTATGGAAGAGGTGCTAGTGGGAGAAGCTAGTGACTATCTTTCAATAGAGGACATTGTCATCATGGCCACTACAAACCCCTTCGACGCTCTTGAAGATGAAGCAGGCGCAAAAACATTAACTTAAAAGGCGTCAAAGGCCTCTTGGAAACTGTCGAAAAGTTGATGAGTTTAGCTACCGATCCGGACTTCAGCAGAGCTTCAATGTTTCTGGAAGCCATCACAGAAGCTGCAGCTCTTTACAAAGTGATCCAAACAAAGCTGCATGAGGGAGCAAGTCAAAAGAAAATTACTAGTTTTTTAAAAACAAAACAGGCAAAATAATTAACCATAATTTACATCGTTATTTGTGGTTATGGGATGGTTAGTGACCCATGGACCTTCTGTGCTGACAATGAGTGACGGGCAGTTTTAGTACGGTAGAAGTTACCTAATGAGCTCTCCGCAAAAAGTGTTAAAATTTGTGAACTAAATAGCTAGATAGTTGTTATATTATCTGAAAAAAAATCGCAATCCAAAACAATCCTTCTTATTATCCCAGGCCACAATAACATGATTGAAAAATATGAATTTTACTTTGTTTTCGCCTAGATCGGCAAAAACGCCTCTTCGTTGTACTAAGACTGCAATAAACATGAAATAAACTTACCCTTATTAACCTCGACACTACCATGCAACCGACTTTCATCAGAACCTTACCCACTTGGAAACTTCTTCTGATGCTGAAAACCCTCAGTGCTGAAAATCTGTTTTCTCAGCTGTTTTCCCTTCAGTCTGGGAAAACAGGAGAGAGCTAATCCCGACAGAACGCTCATTATTCAAATTGGTCCTTTTAGCCACGGGAAATTCTCGTGGAAATATCGTACAAGGGCTTCAAAAGTCCTCAAAAGAATTTTTTTATTGAACAATTCGAGAAGGTGACTAGCTTGGGCGTCTGAGGTATTGTGTGATTAAGTTGTATGATTTTTTTTTTTTCCAGGTGATACAATTGCAAATGAATGACTACAAGTACCACTACCTCTTCACCACGTTTGTAAGTATAATTAAAATTAAACTTCAAGTAGATTTAAACTGAGGAATTCTCATAATATGATTATGATATTATGATAATAATTATGATTATAATATTATGATATCAAACTACATTCACTGTTACTTCTCTCTTCCAGGATCTAGAATCTTACAACCTTGAAGAGTTCAAGTACAATTTCGTCAACATGACGGCCTTTAGGATCGTGGATATTGAAGACCTGGGCGTCAAAGAGCTGTTGAAAGATATGGAGAGGTTCCAACCCCACGGCCCCTCGATATTCAATCGTTCGAAAACTATTGAAGTAAGGATTTGTGTTGTCGAATACGCTGCTTGAGCTTTGAAGGCAAATTTTCCTGAGTGGCATTCAGACCCATGTAGTGGTTCTTTGGTGTTTGCTTTTCTGAACGGTTGTTCTGCATGTTAGACCTTTCGATTGGCCGTTTGGCTGCTCATTTAATTATAAAGCCATTTCCTCAGGTACTATTTGAAAACTCATATTTAGAAATACATAATAATATAATAATATTATTATATTATTAATTGGAGTAGGTAATAAGTATTTTGTAGTGTACACGAGGAGTGATAGTTGAGCCAAATCTGTGAATGATGATATTCTTCCATTGATCTGTTCATTTCTATAACTGCTAGCTCCCCCCACCCCTTCGCTTCGACCCCCCCCCTTCCAATCTCATTAGACTTTGAAGCCCCTCCCCGTCACTTTAACCGCCAATAGCAATCTGATTCCTTTCACTTATATCAACCAATCCCATTCGACCTTTCTGTTTTGGGGTCTCCCAAAACCCCAAGTGTGGCACATGAAATTTAATTATTTATCGACACTTAATCACGTGGTGCTATCAGTTTTTTAATGGACTTAATTAAACCGGGATTGCAGCCTGAAACATAATCGTTTTTCAGAAAAATCACCTTATCCTGGCTCTTGATAATTTCATTTTTAGTTAGATGAGTTTTTACTCGTAGGCAGGTGGTAGTTATCTAAATTATCTTGTTAAGGCCATTTGATTTATTTTCCCTCGCCCTTTATTTTTAAATTAGCCGGTCCCAAGCCTGGATTGCGAAAGGGCGAGGGAAAATAAATGACATGGCCTTAACAAGATAATTTAGATACCTACCACCTGCCTACGAGTAAAAACTCATCTAACTAAAACTAAAATTATCAAGAGCCAGGATAAGGTGATTTCGACCATGTTTCAGGCTGTAATCCCGGTTTAATCAAGTCCATTAAAATAACTGATATCACCACGTGATTCAGTGTCGAAAAATAATAAAATTTCATGTACCACACTTGGGGTTTTCCGTCTTATCGAAATTACGAACAAACGCGGTTAGTCCAACTTTGGGCGCTTCTGGATGCTCCCAGGTGCGCCCAAAAAAAGAAGGTTGTCGAAGTAAAAAGTTCATGAAATTTGACGTAGAATTCGAATCTGTAATGAAAGAGAGGAGTTCTCATTTGAAATAAGGAAGTTGGCGTAGATTGTGCACACTGCGCACGTGCGCAGACATACTTTTTGAATCCTTGTCAAAAATCGTGGATTTTTTGGATTTTCAAATATACTGTTTCTATTGAAAATAACAGGGGTGTTCACGTTAAGTGGGACACCCACTTAATCAGGTCCTTCGTCAAATCACTCAATCAAGGTCGTCAAATACTAGAATTACAAAGATAATACATATAAGATAATAATTAAAAGTAGGATCAACTGATTTTTTGGCCAAAAAAGTTAAACTAGTGCAAAATGTTCGCGGTTTTCCGTAGATACATGCAAAGTTTGCCTTTTTATGTGCCTTTTTTTTCAATGTTTGTTGTGAAAATTGATGAGATTGTCGTTCTAAGAATTTCCTATGTAAAATGAGTACTTAACACCCAAAAGAATACCACCCCAAAAACTATGACTCTCAGGAGCAATACCGCCTAGTTTACAGAACCAAAATTAACCCATACATTTTTCATGATCTCAGTTTAAATTATGATTGAAAGTTGCCAGGGAGCCACTAATGTACGAGAACTAACGTTTTTTGGAGTATGAAAAGCAAATTTAGAAATGAACATTTATTTTTGTCTTAGAAATGAGGGAGCGATGATATGTAAAGTTTTACAACTCGAATAAAAGCTCTTTGTAATTCAATAAGTTTTGATAGATTATGAAGAGGATCCACTTTAATGAATTTACGCTTGGCGTCCGAATTCTCACAGATGGACGAGAATCAATCTATAAATAGCGATAAACTCGACTTCTCTAACGGAAGGAGCATCAACAAGTAACCAATCGAAAGGTGGCGAGAGGTGTCACTGTAAGGAGGTTTAGATAATCTTTCAATCAACCGCCCTCTATCCGAAGGTAACTCGGGGATAAGAAACGGAAATGTATCGTCCGTCGATGGAATTGTCTCGAAAAAAAGGGGATACAATCGGCAAAAAAGACTTGTAAATCCATCGACCTCTCGCTCAGTCTTTTACAAGCTCCTGTCCACTTATGGATCTCCGTTGGGAAGGAAAAACTAAAGGATCGGGTTACTTTTCTCTCACTTATCCAATCGGTGGAAGGAAAGGACTGAGCTGAGAAAGATAGGGCCATCAAGTTTTCCACTCTATCAACCCTGTTACCTGTTGCCTTTCCTTGGATAGCCAACTACGAGGTTACATTGTGTCTTTCTATCAAGTCCTTTGTTTTGCATTGTCGTTTTCTTGCATCCTTAGTTGGTGGATGATCGAAAGGACTCAGTCCTACGAAACCCATGTTCCTGTCGACAATCAATTAGTCGTGAATATTTAGTCGTGATTTGGTGAAATAGTTGGTGATAGTGCCGATTCTTCTGTTTGCCCCAGTACAATCTTTTTCTTCACCGTATGCATCCCGTTGTAATGGATTTCAGAGCCCAACAGATTTAATAATGTGAAATACTGCCGTCCATAGTAGATAACCCAAAGAACTAGAAAAACGCAAGTATGTACAGTAGACCGGCCTTGACGGGAGCGACCCTGGGCCGGATAACGAAAAATCCGGTTAAAGGGAAGGTAGTGAAAAACCATTGTACTACATATTATGTACAGGTACATAGGCCTACAGGAAAAAGCCACACATCACTCCAAAATATTTTTTGAAATTTAGGCCTACAGTGAGTTAAAATATTCTGTTATTTTCTGTTGGTTCTTGTGTTGAATCGACTTTTTCAAAAGCGTAGTCACGCCAAACAAATGAAGACTCAAGTGGATAAAGATGCTATGTAACAAGTGAGAAAGTGAGTTTGAAGTTTGCATAACTTTTGCAAACTTGCTTAGTTTGCTAGTTTGCTTACTTGCCATTTTTGTTTGGTTCTTTCTTCTCCATAATGTTGCTAATGAAGACTCAAGTGGATAAAGATGCTATGTAACAAGTGAGAAAGTGAGTTTGAAGTTTGCATAACTTTTGCAAACTTGCTTAGTTTGCTAGTTTGCTTACTTGCCATTTTTGTTTGGTTCTTTCTTCTCCATAATGTTGCTAATGAAGACTCAAGTGGATAAAGATGCTATGTAACAAGTGAGAAAGTGAGTTTGAAGTTTGCATAACTTTTGCAAACTTGCTTAGTTTGCTTACTTGCCATTTTTGTTTGGTTCTTTCTTCTCCAAAATGTTGCTAAGGGTAGGTATAGTCAAACATGTACTGATGGCAATAAACCTAATATTTTGAGGATTCTCTGCGCTATTTTTGAAAAAACGTTACTTAGGACCTTCTTCCCTGCATTGTTTAACATTAACAATGCATTCCCAGAAGAAGCCGGTTAAAGCGGCAGGACGGTTAAAGCGACGCCGGTTAAGAGAGCGTCTACTGTAGTAAAAAGGTATTGAGGATGCACAATAACCTAATTCTTCTCACTTAAGTGGGGAACTACTCAAGTTGGTTGATAACTCACAACGACAACAATAATTTAATTATGGCTGAACTTAGCACATTTTCCTGAGTTGATTTCGGACCTATCAGAAAAGGAGGTTACAGGATTCGATGGGTTACACGTAGAGCTGTAAGGAATTCATAATTCGTTCTCCCACTACACCAATATCTATCAAAACTTAACTTCCCTAACCTAACTTTATCGAGGAGGGAGAAAGTTTCAAACATAAATTGACCTCAATACAATTCATCGGCTACACGAGGTTAGAACGGGGGGGGGGGGAGGTGGCGAGAGGAACTAGAAATCTAATTTGTGGCGGTTAACCGATACGACCAACTTAAACCAATTTGGATTGAAGCAAAAAGCAAGGGAAGCTGCTGACGGACACCATATACGATTCTGTGAGATTTCTTTATTCATCGGTTTCATGTAAGGACGTTGGATAATTGCTGTAGTAACATCGGCCACAGGCTGCAGTGCAATATGACGGATAGAAAGCTAGGAAGGCGAAGGAAACCAGCACGATAGAAAATTACGAAAGATGGAGAAATTGGTGTGGTACAGCTGCAAGGAAGACACATTTTAAGTTGTCCACTGGTTTCTAACCTCAACAACATATTGTGACTCACACTGTGCGTCACGGGCATTGTAGAATGCCCGTGACGCACAGTGTGAGTAAATTTAGAAATAGGTGGAAGAAGTACTAAATTTCATATTTAGGAATTTGAATATTTATTCATATTTATGTAAAGTTCCAAAAATACAGGAAACAAGTTAAATTTTTACTAATCTTGGCGAAATAAAATCTGCTGATGTTCCCAGAGAAAGCGATGGTACCATAAAAAATGAAGTAGAGTATATAGGGGATGATGAGAGTTTTCACAAAATCTGCTGATGTTCCCAGAGAAAGCGATGGTACCATAAAAAATGAAGTAGAGTATATAGGGGATGATGAGAGTTTTCACAAAATCTGCTGATGTTCCCAGAGAAAGCGATGGTACCATGAAAAATGAAGTAGAGTATATAGGGGATGATGAGAGTTTTCACAAAATCTACTGATGAAGCAATGAAATTGGGAGTGAATAGTAATTTAAGCCTCCAACTGCAACAACGTACGTATTGGCTCCTTAAGGGAACTATACGAGTTACTAGCCATTTTAAGACAAAGGTAATTTGATATTACAGTGGTGGTTCGTTTAAGTTATACATGTGTGAAACCAGAGGTGAATTGGAGATCTATTCTACACGTGAATTGCTGAATAATTACGTAGCTTTAGGATTACTCAAAGTAACGTTCGGATTCGAGGCTATTCACATCCTTTCCCAAAGTAGTTATTTATTCAAGAAGAGAAACAACTTTTACTTTTTCCTCAGCTCGCCTTCCTTCGCCTAATAAATAAATAAAAAAAACTCTCAAACCTGGCTTCAGGTAATAAATAATTCTTTCGTAGGTCCAGAGTAAGGCGCAAGTATTCGTCATCGATTAAAATATTATCTTCAAGAAGTGAAAGATTCCGATAAGAAATGAATGTCTTCCTCAGAGGATCAATTGAGTGGAGAACGGAATAAAGGAAAAAAATCACGTCTGGATCGTACGATAACACTTCTTTAAGGCCATTAGGGGGAGTGAAGAGGAGGAGGTAGAACTGCCCCGCTCAGAAACAAAATTAAATTTTGAAACGCCTTCCAAGCAGGCGGGCAGTTTCGCTTCCTCATCAAAACAACGAGATGACCGGAGCTGTACCAGAAAACTACGCTAGAGGACTTACCGCTCATTTTTCATTCACTTGTTCGAGTGTTTTGTGTATGGATTATTGAGTTCCTAAGTAAAGTTTGTGATGATATTTTACACCAAAACTAATTCCATTTAGAATTTTCGAATCTTGTGCAATATCAATACACTGTTCCAAAACTAGGTAAACTAACCTGACCGGTAGTTTTTTTTTTCATACGTAGAATACTCTTTTACAGAGAACTATTAAATAATTTTGCCAAAAAACGACCCACAAAACCGTCACAAAAACTTTCTGATAATTTTCCCATAATATGCCCGGCCTACTGGATGCTTCTACAGTCACGTTCATTAGTTTGTAACAGAACATGAGAACTGTTAGAACCCATAGCTTACATTATATTGAATTATATTGAACCGGAAAATTTTTATTAAATCGAGAGCTTCCCAAAGGGTTGGTGGGGGTTCCCCTTGCTCTCAAGGAAAATTCAAATTTGCCCAACTCCATCAGCAAAATTTCCCAACATTCAAAAAATGAAAACCAAGAGATTGGTCCTTTACATTTAGTATGGTTCCTATATTATAGATACATACCGTAATAAATTATAGGATAACATAAAAAAATAATATTATATATCAAATAATAATATAATAACTAATATTTTAATATGATATTATACAATATATTATAAGAAAATAAATTTTATTCAATTTCTTACTTAGCTATCCTAAGATTGGCTGAATGCTTATGCCCGATAGGCATATTATGCGATATTATGCACTAGCGAAAATAAATTTTGGTAATTATAGAAATAATAATGAGAGTTACTCAACCTTGGACCAGTTCCATATCTAAATTCACCATGTATAGGAATATTCAATACAAATGAAACGAAACAACGTATAAATAATTATTACGTTCATAATGATTGTCAACGTTTCGTGACACACGATTTGACGCAAATACGATCTCCGCTTTGACCTCCACTTATCGATGTCCTGCGAACTATCATTGATCGGATGGCGCATGAAGGTTATGAACAGAAAATTAACTTGGTTGCGGTAATAAGGCCATGATCGTGGATTTTGAGTGAAGGGGATCAAAGGAGAACGTTCAATTAAATTTTAATAATCATTAGAATTTTTCGGGATGGTATTTTCAATAATGAATCAACCATATCCAACCAAACTGGCCTCGTGCTTGTTGAAGGAATATAAATACGAGTATTTCACCTGATTGTACAGAAAATGGTGATGAATGGTGATGAAAATTGGTGATCTTCTCAGAAAACGATAAACCGTCGAGGAAAAATTTTATTCTCCAATTGTTTTAATTAATTTGTTTGGTTCCAAGTTTGTTGAAGAGTGAACCAACGACTTTTGAGAAGGATTAGTTTTCTAATTTAAATAACTCACAATGAGACGTATTCCGTGAGTTTTAATTTTTCTCGGTTTCCTAATGCTGTGAATAACGTGGAAGATAAGTTTGTGAGAAGAAAAGGATCAGACAATGAATTCAGTAATCGATACAAATGACACTGTTTTAAGTAAAACGTGACACTTATAGAAAACGGAATATTACAAATTTCTAATCGATGAGTTGTGACTTAATTGTTGATCTGTATTGTTCTTGTTCCAGTCTGAGCCAGCCCTTATGTACGATTCTGTGATAGTATTCGCAATCGGCCTCCAAACGCTAGAGCAGTCTCACCCATTGTCTCTCGCCAACGTATCCTGCGCACTCGAGACCCCCTGGGACGGAGGTTTGAGCCTTATCAACTACATTAACTCGGTAAGATATCTCCCCGTCCCCTCCGCTGTGATTCCCATTTGAGATAGTCGTTTTCGAGGAGTTTGCGTCATAATCCGATTGCCCACTTACCGTACACTTATACGGCGCATACTCCTTTGTTCATTAATGTTAATGAGGTCTCTCGGTATCTTCAGGCTCCGGTTGAATAGCGGAAGCGGAGTTTTCCATTATGTGAACGTTTGGATGAACATCCTGCAATTTTAAATTTGCATTTATACGCAAACCTTCTCGCCAAATTATTAAGAGTTAATGACAAGATAATTTATTAATGAGTTCGTCGATTTAATCTCTGCCACATCTTGTCTTTATGAATGATTAAATTCCGCTTTCACATCTTAACTGCCTTTCAGTGGGAACTCATTACTGTTTATATTTCTGTCGAAGTACTAAGCATTTGTCGATCATTCGTAACTAAGTACGCTTGATTTATACCTGTTCTCATAGCATTTCATAGGATTTACATTTTAACAATCCCAAGAACTGCATAAAGGAACCAAACACACAGGTTCAACTCTTCCAAACTCAATTTGAACTGTAAAATTAGTTGCCGATTGGAGGCAATTGGTTTCAGTAAAGCTTTCTGAAATGGATCAAAATCCGATTCTGCGCTTGTGTCATGTGGAGTGATGCATGGGCCAATATTTTTCCTGTTCAACAGCAACGACGAGCTCTATTTGCTGTGCGAAAATCTCTTTTTATTTGCTGACAACATGAACATACTCGCTATGGGTGCTGACAGGAGGATCCTCGAGAGCGGTCTGATCACTGTGAGAAATGTTATTCTTGAATGGTGCGTGTCAGGCAAACGCTTTGCTCCTCAACCTGGACGAAACTCAAGATGGGAGTGGGCACTTTGGCAAATGTTATTCTGGAATGACAAGTGTCAGGCAAACGCTTTGCTCCTCAACCTGGACGAAACTCAAGATGGGGTGGGCACTTTGGCAAATGTTATTCTGGAATGACACGTGTCAGGCAAACGCTTTGCTCCTCAACCTGGGCAAAATTCAGGGCAGGGAGGGCGAATTTCCTTGGTGTCCCATTTGATGGCAGATTATCTTCGATGGGCCCTGTCTTTCTGTGCAGCTTGGCCCTTGCAAATTCATGGTGGTCTGTCTCTTTGCTGCCTATTGCCGTCTTACGATCCGGGGTTCGTGCATGATTTACGAGTTGGGAGAGTATGGGATCATGGTGGGACATAGTGCCGCAGTATTTAGCCTGCAGAAGCCATGCGTATTGGGTTCAACATGAAAAACTGCCAATACTGCAATCTGACTTATGTTCTCAAAAACCTGAATACCTCAGGGGGCTTTGACAACCATCAATTAGCAACCCACCATCGCAATGACTTGGGTCTTCCTGCATCTTCTGTAATGGGTTACCTCCGAACTTCACTGTCCCCCCAGAGCCTGAGGCTGAAAGCTGCATTAATTGAACTGAAATATACTCTGTAGAAGAGTTATTCTCTAAGTGGTACCCCAGCTTCAATTTTTGTATTTATGTTAGCTATTTGTAAAAAAATCTTTTTGTGTGAAAATGTTTATAACGTTGAAAAAGGCGCCAAAGGGATGCAACGTTTCTGTGGCCGACCTATAGGAGTAGATAACATGGGCCACTCAGATAATTCAGAGCATATGAGTTTGGAAAAAATATTTGCAGCAGGCAATTAGATCATTCAATGTTTTTTATGGTAGAAGCATTTATACCCTTTGGTTTGGCTTCTGCCATAAAAAACATTGACTGATTGAATTGCCTGCTGCAAATATTTTTTCCAAACTCCTATGCTCCGAATTATCTGAGTGGCCCATGTTATCTACTCCTATAGGTCGGCCACAGAAACTTTGCATCCCTTTGGCGCATTCTTCTGTAGAACATAGAACTAATTATCTCTTGTCATCAAGCAGATTACCGTGCGTACGATAATTTTTCGAGTATTTCTTCCACTATACAAACATCAAATTTCTCACTGCTCCAATTTCCGTGTAGAGGTTTTACCATCGAAGGTAGACTCGATTGTTATAGTTCGCGGATCCGCTACGTAGGGGGCACCACGCGGACGCAAAGTTTCTGTGGCCGACCTACGATAACTACTACTTATAACCTCGTATAACTGGTGTGGTGCAATGAGGGTCCCTTGTATTGCTTTTATTGCTCAACAACGTGTTTTTACTTCAGTTACTCCATCATGTATTGTTGAAAGTCATAGAAAATAAGGCAGTTCCATTAAAGTACAAACAAGATGTTCAACAATCTACTAGTTCACCCCTTGTTCAAGTCTTTTGTTCCAATACAAGAGAGAATGAAACAATAAAGATGAATCTGAAAAACAATCATCCAAGGAGCGGCCTCTCTATCGAAAGTGTAATTTGAAACATTAAATAATCAATAAATTATTTCGTTAGTGGGCATGGAAAGAGGGATTTGAGGGCTTAATGGTGGAAGCTTAAGTCCTTAACACTGTATTAGGGGAATGCAAAGGGGCTGATCGCACCATTGGAAACTAAGACACAGAACGAAAATTGCACCCTCTCCATCTTCTGATAAATGGGTTTAATTAACCTATAAACGAGGTGGAAGCACAAGGAGGTTTAACTGTTCTAAATGGACGTTCGCCCTCTGATAAATTCTACTAATACAAGACCATCATCACTTCAATCCATTCGCGAGACTTTTCCTCCTTTCATCTTCGCTTTTAAAGGTTTAAAGAGCCAACTCGACGAACAAGTTGCCGACACTGGTCGGATTCTGAGCTGATCCGATGGAAGGAGTTGGATTCCCGTGAAATTCGATTACGAGAAGAGAGATCACATACTGTATCTCATCTTTCATGTTTGGGCCCCATATGTCGTTGTAGCTTCCATTAGAAGTTTAATAGGGTTGCAAGGTTCAAAGACGCGATGGTACCCACGTAGTTTCAGTAGTTATTATTATCCTGGATGTCTCCTAAAATTATGTTACGCAAGGGATGTTGCACGAAAGTTGCAGTGCGGTTATAATGGTATCTTGTATCGGCCGATGTTGACGTTATCAGCCAGCTTGTTTACTGCGAGTTGGTGGATTCGCTCCTCGGAAGCTAAGTTCAGTTTAGTTTGAAAGGATTTCGTATCCACAGAGCTTGAATTATTAACTATTTGGTTCGAGCTTACCATACGAGGGTCCAAGAAGAGGTTACTCCGGCCGGGGGTTGGACGAACTACTGAGAGCCTGAGCTAACTCATACAGGCTGGAAAACACTGACAGTACCACTGGCGCTGCAGTCTCCAGACATACAGCGAAACGAAGATAGATACGACCCAGTGTTATTTGCAACGAGAAACGGTTTACGAGGTGCCGCAAGAAATAACTATAAACAGATGAACGTTTCAACTGGCCAATTGGACATAATCGATCTCCTGCTTAAACATGGCGCTTTTTTTTTACTTTTTACTTTTACTTTTTTTTTACTTTTTACTTTTTTACTTTTTTTTATGCCTCAGATTATAATTATGCAGGGAAAACTCTACTGCATCTCGCAGATGTCTCTTGAGGCATCAAGTTAGTGGAGAAGCAGAACTGTAGAAACGACGCCGGTGAGTAACAGGATGATGCAGATGAGCTTAACAGATAGATGCAGCCACTTGAACGAACAAATAACTAAAAGCATCGAAGCAAATTTGCTAAGTTTCTTGAGCCTGAATGATGCTGATGTCCCTGTGGATATAATGTGTAGATCTACCGATACTTGTAACTTCGTATTGCATTTGTCAGGAGTGGACAGTATGTACCAGTAGTGAAGCGACATTGGTCGATAGAAGTTGTACCTCGTTCACTATTCAAGAGATGTGGACGCGTCATGAATACCGTGAGCTGCAGACCATTGACGAGCAAACTACGTATTTATGTTGCCTGGTAAATCGGGTCGAAGATAACTTTTTCCGAACAAATCGCACCTCAAGAATAAGAGTGTGACAAGTCGAAAAATTCGATTTTCGAGTTATACCTACCCATAGGCAGACAGATCTGGTTACCAGCACTTTTTCAAGTCGCTAGTTGTTGATGGAGAAGGTGGCTAGACTTCCCTAGAAACAGAAGTCATAAGCCGCTTCTCTAAATAAAATTAATTTAACGACACTTTCAGCAATATTGGAGACCGAAAATTTAATGCGTTTTCCCAACATTAAGGATTTTCGACTTGTCACACTCCTATTCTTGAGGTGCGAAATCAATATCGTAGATGCTCTAATAAAATTCACCCTACTATAATCTTTGGAATTTCCTCAGTCTTTATATATCTTCGTATAATAAGAAGCGAGAGTTTGCCATATACAGGACAGATCCTTACAGCAATATTACTATTAATGGTACGTCAAGTCCACACAATTGACAGCATAGCAGTGGTTAGTGAGTTTAGAGGAGACCTCATTGACACAATTTGGAAGAGGTACAGAAGAAGAGAAAAGATTTGGATTGATACATAAGAAAATTTGCTGAAAAAACATGAAACAATCCCGACTTCTAGAAGGATCCAAGTGAGATATAAAGCGAAAAAATCTTGAATCTGTTCGGTTAAAGTTGAAAAAACTCAACGTTGAAGATAAAAGTGGGGTGTATAAATTAGTGTTCGTGTGGACTCTAATGTTTTTAAACTGGTAGAAAGTTTGGAGAAAGACAAAGAGAGCATGGAAAGGGTTTTAGCTACAATAAGGATGAATGCGCATGAATCCAGTCATAGCTTTAGTTTTGGTCTGACAGATGAAAATTTGTTGAGTTTCTTCATTTCTGCCCTGAGGGAAACATGTTGGATTTACTTGAAGAGAAGATGTAGGAACAATTCGAAATAAGTTGAAAGTGTTTAGTTCTATGAATTATGTGATTCCTAGTAATATGGAATCAGTATTCCCCATTATTGCGTTCATATCCATAACAGCTTGGTTCTTCCTTTATCAACGTTTTTTTCCTGTTTCAATCCTCTTGACGTTGGCTCCTCCCATTTCCATCTTCTTAGCAGTTCAATAGCCATTCACTATCGACCTCTCATCACTTTTGCACGGTTTAAGGTTACCTCCCAGCAATTCGTATCGAAACCTTTGAGATGTAGTCGGATTGGAAGGGTTCTGAAGATCTCGTGGGTGGAACGGGTCACTAACTCGGAGGTTTTGGCTGGAGTGGGAGAGGACGGGATTTATTAGTCACAGAAAAAAGAGGAGAAAATATGAAATAATGAAATCTTATAATAGTGAGAAATTATAAAAATCTTCTGCAAAATATTTTACATCGCCGTATAGGTGACTTCGTATATCGTGGCTTCACTATCAACGACAGCGGTTTCTAGAAACGACATGCGCAGATAATGTTACAACTATTGGAATAATCGCCAACGCTCAGGGCAGGGCTTTTTAATGAGATGACAGCGTTTTACTAAGCCGTTTTGTACTTCCATGTAAATCGTAGCTGCCTGCAGCAAGTTCGTAGCACGGTGTAGTTGAGAACAGCTTGAAGCAATCGTAGAAGCAGTGAGGAAGATGGAGAGAGCACATGCCCGGAGCCAACTTCTGGATCTGCGTTTCAAATGCTCTGAGAAATCTCGACCTGGCCAATTCAATGCGCATGCCCGCGTTTTTATTGGGCATAAAAACCGGGGTTGGTAGAGTTTGTTGATTGGGTTGAGTTGTACAGCCAGGCCAGGGTTTATCCTTGCTCTGCTGTCTATTAAGATTGACTGTACGATAAAGTTTGGTATTGAAGTATCTATTGACTGAATAGAATCCAATAGTGAAGAGTATTTAGATTTCATTCGAATAGGCTGGCATAACTACATAGGCAGCAATCGCCCTATCTCATCAGCACCGAACTGCGATGGACGTAGGTATACAACCACCAATGATGTGGAAACCCCGAGCTACGATAAGAGCTACGAGTAAATGGTTGCTGTCGAACCTTACCCCAAGGAACACCAGAAAACTTGATACCGTGACGTGGTCCAACCTGGACACTCTGAGTGCAGCTAACACCAGAGGGGGCAGGACAGCCTGCTGTATACAGAAAGGGCTAGTGCCACACCAGGCGATGTACTAGACAGAATTCAGAAATGACGAGATAGTTATGTCTTGTGCAGCGCTAGTGCGCTTGTGCATGCACAAACGAGAAATACCTACTTCAAGTTTTTTTTTTGTGCCATTTTTATCAATTTTACACTGACAAATAATAAAATTTCAACTTCCACAAGGAGCAGAATCGGAGTTTATCGGACGCCCTCGCGTTCCGAGAGTCAAAACAACGTCTAAACATCATTCTCAGCTTCTTTTCAAACTCTTGTTGTTGCAGGTCGAGGTAAAAGGGTTGAGTGGCCCTATCGAGTTCAAAGAAGGAAGGCGGATTCAGTTCAAGCTGGACGTCGTCAAACTGAAACAACATTCGGTCGTCAAAGTGGGGGAGTGGAGCCCCGGATCCGGACTTAACATCTCAGACACTGCAGCTTTCTTCGATTCGGCTTCGATGAACGTCACTCTCGTCGTCATTACTATCCTGGTGAGCCCCTAGTCGGTTTCATTTCTTTTCGCCCTCTTTTTCCCGAGTTCGGGATATTTTTCCTTGTTCGCCGCAGAAAATAATAATAATCCCTCGCTGGAGAAAAACCACCTCTTTTCTCCACCACAAAGATGAAGGTACAAGTGAACCTGTATTATTTTGGTTTATTATTCAATAACGAACCTGTTTGTCTACCGAGATGAAAGAATGTATTAACCCTCCCATCCTTCAAAATCTGTTGTTAATTAATCATCTAATTTATATAAGATCAAAGAGTGGCATCTCAACTATAAGTTACAGCCCTGCGCGTTTCTGAGGGAACAAACCAACCCAAAAGGATGAAGGAATGTTGGAATTTGGGTTTCTGTGGAAGGAAACAGTTTTTTAAACGTACCTACTGTAGGTGTCCATGAGCGCAAGACTTACAATTACGAACTTTTTCCTTCATCCATGAGATAATAAGACAAGTAAGTTGTTAAATTGGGAAACTCCGCACTGGAAAAATTGTATTTGTTTTATTTACCGGAAAAACGTGGTACAACCCCTATCAGGTAATGGGCTCCAGTCCGGCCAACCTTGCAGGTGCAACTGCAGTATAGGGAAAATTTCCCCTATAACGGATAACCCCTACTTTCATATCCCACATTTTTCCCCCTCTAGTCAGAAAAATATTCAAACAAAATAAAATTTAGTCTTTCAAAGATGTCCCTCAAACTAAATCTTTTAATCTTTGGCTCTTTTCCAATTTCAACTAGTAGGTAGGTACTGATTTTAGAAAGAATGAACCCACAATTGAATATTCGGAAAATGAACACTACCTTGACCTTGATGGTCAAACTCAAATTTTGACTCGAATGAAAATAAATTTGAATTTGTTTGTCCCAAAACTCAATTTCAATCACCACCGAATTTCACTGATTGACTGCTCTTCACTGACTTCTTCTGTTGGGTAAACTCGTCTATGAGACGGCGAGGAGCAACCCGTGTACGCTGGGGTTGCGCAGGAAAGCTGCTGGCTTGAGCTGATGTACTCGTAGATGCAGATTTTGCCGGGGCTGCTGACGTCGTCCCAGGTTGAGGAGTGCTCGTAGTTGGGTTCGCCAACCACGGAAGTCCGAAGATTCCTCTGGAGCCGTTGATATGTCAGCATTGTCTTCTGGCTGACTGGTCAACAACGATGGTCGAATCTGGTCGGTGTGGCGAGTCCACGTCTTGTCGATTTCCGGGATGTAGACGCTTCGTCGTCGAGGGCCCAGCTGTTTCAGCACCTTGCCTTTCATCCATTTATCCTCCCCTTGCCTGTAGTTCCACGCCCAGACTTCATCTGACCCGATGCATTTGCCAGCTTGGGGCTTCCCACCTTGGCCTTTCATATCCCACATACGTATTAGAGGGTTGTCGAGATCACCTCTTTGGGACGGTGTATCAACAGTACTTATGCCCTCTCAAATTGAGGTAGGTATATAAACTGATACAGCCAGGCAGTTATAACGAGTGAGCGGATGGGTTAATCTTGGGAGAAGGTGTGAGGGAAAGGCATAGGAGTTATTGGGAAGGCATCCCAGCATAAGAATCGGGAAGTTGACAATGGCATCACCTTGTAGGAGAAGGAGAAAAATGAGACTCCTGGTGGGGATGCTGACTGGGCATAAGTGTCCATTAACATAGGCACAGAATTAGAGATTTTACAGGAGGAGAACACGGCACACTTGTAAAAATCCCTGCTACAATCGCACAAATGTCCACTGGTTCCGTACAGCCCCGAAGATCAACTATTAGGATCTCACAGTCTTTCTGCTACTTCTTGTCCGATCCTCACTACTCCAACTATTTCGTACAGTGAACTGGGGAGAAGAGAAAATAATGAATCGTTTTCACTTATTGCTTTGGAATATATAAATGGTGTATAAGCATGTTATTGTACCATTTTTTTCCGAGGTAATAAATAATCCAGGTGGTTCTCGAATGAACCAGTAATTCAACGCCTTTGCTACAAAAATTACCAGGAAATCTAATAATTTGAAAACCTTCAGATAAAATGTTGAAAATGTGTAGGACCGTGATCTTGTGCAGATGGGTTGAATTATCTTTTCACTTTAGTCAGCCCTTCGCTGTACAGCTCCTCGATATTCAATAACGGGGAAATATGTATCGGCGATATTTGGTTTTTCTTGTATGCGCCATTCTCATTATCGAAAGTGCTTTCCACGCCCCTTGAAGTGATATCATCACCTTAAGCCTTCTTTATAGTAAATTGACTCATCATTTCTCTCGCTACACTCTGACGCTACCCTTTATTCCGCCTCTTGATCGCCGAGGATCAGAGTAACTACGCGAGTTTGTCTTTTCCGAGTGTTCTCGAAAGCTGTTAGACTTTGTTGTGAAACTTCCCCATGAACACAATGAACTAATGGCTCGGGTTAACTGCGTTGATAGGAAACTAAATCGGTGCAATCTGTACAGAAATTGCTTGCGCTCCGTTCGGCGGCTACCTGTTGCACGAGGCGCCCTCGATAACGTTGTCGTGTTGTGAAGTCATTAGGGTTGAATTCATTCGACCTTTCAACAACCCTCATCTCCATCCTACCATAATCATCAGTTCATCGTCCAACAACCGGAAGTGAGGATTTATTAAGATAAACTTGTTGGCACATAGATCGAAACTCGAGGATCGGATGGTGAAATGCTCCTATCAGACCACTTGTGGACCAACCCGCAGCTACTCTCGATATTTCACACCATTACGACCACTAATTTGTACGGAAGGTAACGTGTGTTCCAAACGGTTCAGTACAGTAATAGAACCGTTATGGACAAAATCGCAGGATTTTAGTAAGTAACACGCAGATATTTTGGAAGTTTGACGTTTGAAGATTTATTTCGTGTGAAAGCTATTGATTTGTACATCGGGGCAACTCTCAAAATCTCCGTCATTCAAACAGGGGGAAGATTTCCTTGGACTGTGAGAAATTAGCGTCTCTGTAGTGGCAATTTCGCTCGCAAGCTCTCACCCTTCCCAAGGCGGCGATTACTCCAGGACGACGTCGAGTCTGGTTCAGCTGTGGAAAAGTAATGTTCTCAGGAGAACGTTAGTAGTTCATTCTGTTGAATTCTTCATAATTTCTAATCGTCAAATCGTGGGCTTCGCTGTGCATCAATACTTTTTCCATTTCATATTTGTAATTTGGCTCCATATCCAAGAATAATTCGGCCAGTGACAAACGTGCACCATAATCTGGTACCTGTCTGGTGTTGGCGAAGCTGAAAAACTTCCACTGTTCCGAGTGTTCCTTCCATTGTCAATTGTCCAGTGTCTTTTCCTCCTGCCTCAAAGCAACGTGTAGTATTATTTTTGTTGTTTTTGCAAATTGGCACTCAGCTAGAGTTCTGTTTTATGATAGGTCCACCAGTTTAATCAGTTCCTCTGAGGCAAGCCACTCTATCATAAATCTTGGGCGTATTTTGGATTGTTGTGGTGAATGTGGTTAGTGGAGTGCTGTGGGGCTGAGGTTAGATCACTTAGATCAGGAGAAACTAGAAAATAATACGCAGCAACCACCCATTTCTCCTCATGGTCTGAGGTTCCTGTGCTGCCTTGAACGTGTACAAACTAATACATACCGAAATTCGGTGTGCCACCTTCTTCAGTGCATCAGTGCTTCTCGTTTGAAGTTCACTAACCAAAAGGGAAAGAAAGAAATCTTCTACCCAATTTATCTTCCTCAACCATTGTATTCCGAACTATCAAAAAAGTACCCCAAATACGGACGGATTACATTAACCAGACCTGCCAGGTATTGCAATTGCAATTTAATTGCTCTAGAAAGTACAATTGCCAGTATTCTGTAGTTGGGACCAACTGAACATCTACCCTGGTGTGAAGAGTATTGAGAGAGGCCTTTATGAACTGGCCTCTTAGTTGAGTGGCCAATACTCTTAATCAGACTTTCAACTCTGACTCTGGTTCTCTTCTCGCCAAGGTGTCAAGTATTTGCTTCTTCATCACCTTCTACAACTGAAACTCTTCAAACAATTGTCCTGTCTTGCAATCTTCTATGACAATATAATTTTATTGATTTCATCACTATTCAAGTTTCATTATTTATTGCTGATAATTGCCTATAATGCACCTTCGGAATCGAGCATGTTTTACATGCAGTCCCTCCACACTTCTCCTGTGATTATTTGTGGCTTATGTTAAAAGTATCAGTTCCTCAACCCAATTCCTTTATGATCTCAAGTTGATAAAGTTGTGAAATTTGTACGTTTTCATTTTACGTCACGTTACCTACCTTAATTAAAGTAAGCAATTTTGGTTCCTCAACAAATCCTGTGATATTATTCTTAATTAAAAGTTTTCAGAGACCTAAAATTTTATTACTGAATACTGACTTTTTCACAATTTACTATATGATTGTATTCCAATATTACATTGCTACCCAAGGTGCAATAGTAGATTCTATCTTGGAGAGGGAGAAAAATCATTAATAATGAGTTAATTGAAATCTCTAGGATATTTTGATAGACAGTATGTTGAAGCATTAGTAGCATTCGAAACAGAAATTTCACATCCTGTAACTATGTTCAAACATTTGTGTCCACCTCACAACAATCATCTCCCGCCTCGCCCTCTGTCCCTCACAGAATTGATTCAGTGAAATTGTCTAACTTTGTTCTATTGCGATTGAGGATAGGAATGGCCGTACGTCATGATGTACAAAGGAACGAATAACACCGGGAACGCCCGATTCTTTGGCTTCTGCGTCGACGTCCTCAGAATGATCGCCAAAGAAGTCGGTTTCGACTACATCATCGAGCTCGTTCCCGACCGCAAGTACGGCGCTCAGGACCCCGATACGAAACAGTGGAACGGCATCGTCGATCATCTCATGAAAAACGTGGGTACCCAAAATATTATCCGTTGAGCGTATATCAGATTGGTCACTTTGTTACAGGAAACGCCTTACGTGATGATGAACGAGAGGAACGGCTCGTCGCCTTCCGGCTCCAAGTTTGTCGGGTTCTGCATAGATTTGTTGAGGCTCGTCTCGAAAATCGCGGGGTTCCAGTACACGATTGAATTGGTGCCCGATGGGAAATACGGAGTTTACGATCCCGACACGGGCGAGTGGAATGGGATGGTCAGACAGCTGATGGACAAGGTGAGCTTTGATTGGTCGTGAGGCGAAGCATGACAATGACTTCCACAAGCCTGTTGGTGGTCGGCTGCATGAACCATCGCTGGCAACACGTTATTTCCACCGTATAAGCATGCAACTGATGTCATTCGACATGAACCAGGTTTGAGAATGAGGTGCATCTTACTTTTTTTGTACATAATGGGACATTAAATTTATTCACACCATAAGCCATTGGAATCGACCGAAAAAACAAATTTCCAAACTCCTCAAAATTTGTATTCCACTTTTCATGACACGTAGAATCTGAATATCGAATTAGAAAAAATCCATTTAATATAAATCGACATGCGAACTTCGATTGGGAATAGGAATGTATTTATACCTTATAAGGGCTATCGAAACTTTTTGGAACAAGCTCTTATTGGAATTATCGTATTCTGTATAATCAATAAAACCATAACCTACGTTTTTAGCGATTCAATTCTTTCTATTGCTTATAGAGCGTATTAGGAAACCACTGACAATAACTGAATTCCTAACTAACTCCTACTTGTATATCGATACCTCTATCTACACTCGCTCAGCGACTGTCCTGCTGGGGAAAACCGCGTTTTCTTTCGTGTCTGATGTTTGCTACTGTTGTTTACCTTCACCTTTTTTGCTGGGATATTTTGAGTTGCTGGGCCCCATTTATGTTCACCGATATAGATAACCTACAGACATTTAAATGTACTGTTGCTCTTATTGACACAGCAAACATTTTGAATTAAAGCATCATAAAATTCATATAATTTTATCATTTTCATTATTTATTTAATATAAATATAAGAGGCCTGTTTAGGTTATAAAGTGGGATGATGGTACGAAAGTTTACTACACTTTTTACTTTACTTACTGCGTTATCCGTTCTAATTTTCTTTGGCGACGGAACCCTCAAGCTTTCTGGCATAACACACTCGTGTTGACTACACAATGTAACCTTCGGCCTACAGTGCGCGTCAGTCGCAGGGAAAGCTTAGCTAAGCGGTTGTATGCCGGAGTATGCGGTTGTATAATTGAGAACAAGTAATTTAACAGCATGTGATACAAATACATAGTATTATGACTATGGGCTAAGCCCGTCTGTCAAAAGACTTCATAGATCCTACAAAAATTAATATTACCTACAACAAACACAGTATGCGATGTTATTAACAAATATTATTATTAGACCACTTATTACTAGACAAACATTTCATAATTATAATTATTACCTATATTATTACTATTTAATAATGGTGAAATTGTTCAGAGCGTTCCGTCCCAGTTAAATTCTGACACCAACTCCGACCTGTATGCCCATGCAACCTTGCAGTACCTGGCCAATGGAACCCAATTCGCACCATTCATCATATTTATGACTTTGTCACGCGTGAGACTTGATAAACCGAAGTTAGCCATACGGAATTCACTCAGCACGGGACAGACGGCCAAAAAATGGAAGATATCCTCAGGCTCACCCATGTTACAAAGAGCGCAAATATTTCTTGCAGTTACTGTGCTTTCATCTCGCCCATGTGGCCGACTATTGAGCATAAGGAGGTCGCCCCTGACTCTACAGATCCACCTCAAGACAAACATCGAGGCCTTTTGAGTTTCGGCAGTCAAGTCCACGCAACGGGTCCCCAGGTCCAAGTGGCGATACACTCGATCATGCCCTTGCCAGGATCGATTCCCTCCATGCTATCTCCACCTTCTCCCGCAGGACATCGAGCTGGGTCCTCCACGCCTCCATGTTCTCAAATGATGTATCAACAGTGCATTCATTCCGGTTGCAGAGTTGTTGAAGATTTCTGTACCAGTATAATCTTCTCCTAACCACCTCGATTGCCACCAAGCGCGGAAAGCGACCCACTGGCATTGTCATAACCTTAAGCAAAAACTTGCAATGTAGGGAAAGGGTCGATCCCAAGATATCGATGATAACCAAAATTGGTGAAATGTTCCACATATGGAAGTTGGATGAGGGTAGTTTGAGTGGGTTACTTTTAAAATTCGCTCATTTTGTTGTGCTGCATGGCTGGAAACGTTTCGTGTTGTGATTGCATGGAATCCTTGAAATCCTCCTTTCGTGAAAAGATGTGCCAGCATTTCGAGCTGTAAATCGGAAAGATCTCTTTTCCAACGGTGCCGCCGGAATCCGCAAATGGATCGCACGTACCGCTCCGTCGAAGACAATAGAATTTATCCGTTCAACTATCGCAACGGAGGCGGTTAAGACCTCGAAAGAGTCGTATAAACCCGAGCGAGCGGGAAAACGTTAGTTGCGGGGGGTCGTCATAAATAATTCCGAGTGGTCTCTTTAGAAAAGTTTTAATCTCCCAAAGTCCCGGGTCGACGTCGAGGGCTTCCCCCATGTGCTCCGCGTTGCAAGGGAGTCACGTCCTGACCTCATAAAACCTTCATCAATGCACCAGTACAAAACCTCCGTTCCGCGCCTACTGAAATATACAAGTCCATTAGGTACGTGCCTAAAAGATTTCCCCTTCAGCTTCAGCCCTCTTTCTTTCTCGACGCCTACTGATTCGCTTGTTCTAATATTGTTCTTACAATATGACGATATAACCTTGATACAATTTCACATTCTCTCTTTTTAAAAAAGTTGGGAAAGTTCGGAATAGAAGGTCATACCTAGCAAATAGGCAGCAGTTGGTTAGATTGAATGGAGTGATGGGTTCGCTTGCTGATGGCTCATCATATGGTGTTCCACAGGGAACGGTACTCGGACCTTTATTTTATGTGTATAAACGAATTAGGGTATCTTGATGTCCACGGGGAAATCATGTTTGCCGATGATACCGTCTTGTTTTTTAGTGGGGCCAGCTGGGAGGATGTGTATGGTATGGCGAAGGAGGGTATGCGGACTGTGTATTCGTGGCTTGTGCTGAACCATGGCAAGACTTCCTACCTGACTTTTGGTCTATCTGGGTATATACCGATGCCCCATCAAAGAGTATACGCATCCATTCAAATAATTGTAATCTGTCCGTCTGCCAGTCTTGCCCTTCACTGCTTCTTAAAACAGATGTAAAATACTTGGGAACTTGTTTTTTTTTCAGTTAGTAAATAACTTTATTGTTCTGTTTGGAACATTTCTGTTGTGATAATGGGGGGGGGGGGGAATATAGTAGAGGAGTCCTCTAATTGGTGTGTGACGTGATGAGAGGGTGCAGTCCATCAACTGGCCTCTCTGTTGGGTGTGGGTTGAGATGGTGTCGTTTGTATGAGAATGGTAGAGTCGATCTGGAGGTGTTTGAGGGTTCGAATTCTGCCTCGCACTTTGCCTACCAGGTATTTTATGTGGACTGCCCAAGTCAGACGTTGGTCCAGGTGAAGCCCGAGGTACCGGACAGTGTTACAGGATGGTAGGATGTGTTCTTTGTGGTGTATACTTGGTGTTTGTGCTGATGTTCGTAATGTAAACTTGAGTAATGCAGATTTGTTGGTGTTAATGTTTAATCTCCAGTGAACCCGGTAATGCGCACGCAGAAAGCATTACTAAGGATTATCACCAACAGCGGGTATCTAGAACATACGCTTTTAGGCGTCATCAGTCTCAAGAAAGTTTCCTCGATACGGCAGGTCCTGAAGGAAAAGTCATTTTCGCTCCCACGGCATATTCGCCAACGCGCTTCCAGGTTTTTGGATATATGGTCCTCCCCTATTGCGCCACTACGGCAGGGTTAAACAGCTACCGGTATTTCGGGACCAGAGCTTTTAACCTGATGAGTTGAAACTCAGGCTTCTAGACCGTCCAGAAAGTGCGGGTATGCTTCTGAAATCCCATTATTTGAACGATTAAAGCTATCATTATAGCACTAGTTATGTTTAGGACGGTTTTTTTATTTCTGTATAATATATTATATTGCTCAGATGAGAATCTATTTATTTAGGTATTTTTTGTACATTTGACATTTAATTGATGATGAGATATTATAGGAGGTTTTTGTTGGTTCTTCATTTTTTGAACGGAACTCTTCTCCCAAACTCGGGCATGAGCCCTCATAGGGGAATATTTTCCTAAGTTATGAATTCTTTTTCGTGTAACCTGTTTATTCTATGTAGAAATAAGTATATTTAAAAAAAAAAACTTTCACATTACGCCAAGACGAAGGCAGTCAAATGACGAGTCCAACATGCAGGCTTCGTATTCAAATTTTCGACCTCAAAATTCTTGGTAATAAAATGGAAATGATAAAACACGACGAGAAAATTTCTCGTCGTGTTTTATCATTTAATGGTGGTAAATTAGCGACCACTACAGAGAACGGTGGACAAACGACTTACTACACACAACGCATGGCATTAGTGGGAGGGGGTCAAGTAATAGCAGGGATCAATGTAAACGAGGTAATATTAGAGCAAACTCCAACGCCCCCCCCCCCTCACCCCTTCGACATACACATTTATAATTGAAGGGTCAGGGGAATGAGTCAATTTTTCTTGAAATTGAGAAAAACGCATTTTATTGTTTCAAACTTTTACAAAACCCACACCTTTCGTAAACGAATTAAAGCAAAACGAAAAATTGACGGACAAACATACCAGAAAGTGATTCCCAAGCTCTTGGCTAATATCAATTAGTTGAGTTGTTGAAAATCAAGAAAATGTAGACAAAACCTCTTTTGAAAGCGGAAAAAACGAACTAAGTCAGCTGAAACGAATAAAACTAAGCATGACATTGGGGTAAAATTAGGTCTTATTAGTATAAGGTATTCGATCGCAACGCAGGTAGGAGAGAGAGAGAGAGAGAAAGCATGCTTTATTATATATATAACAAAAGTTCTAATACAATATGAAGTCGAGGAGTCATTACAAGGCAGGTAGGTTAACTTATAATAACTCATTTGTAAGGCAGTTTACAATAAAACTGGACTCCCTCAGGACCACAAAATTTCATCAAACTAGATGTCATTGTACTTCGCTCGAGGGATCGGGAGATCTGCAATGAGCCACAATGACTGAAGGACCAGTTTTCAAATTGTGGACACAAAAAACAGAAACTGTTAATTGTCTCAAGTAATAAAGCTCTTAACAGGATCAGATCCTATCTGTAGTTGTACGTATCTGGAAAGGTTATTGAGTGCTGCTGAGATGACATTGGCCCGCCTGAAGTGAAAAAAGTCCTACTAGCAAAATATCAACTTTTAGGAAAATGGATGTTTAGGTTTTCATACATTAAAGGTGATTTACGTTATCGAAATAATGTTGTGCTTCGACATCCACAGCGGGTTTCTCGGTAAATCGAGTGGTAACGTCAGGAAACCGCGTGTTAAGTAATTGGAAGGTGGAAAAAATTCAGATCCGCTTCCGTCGGCAGTGAAAGTACGAGAACGAGCCGTTCGTCGTTTGGAGGAAAAAAATATGTCAACGTGTCAGAGACGTGTTTGAGGTTATTGACGTTGATGACGTTGCTAAGTCCTAACACCGCACACATCATCACGTTGATGCACGGAGCTCAGAGTCGACGTTAGTGAATGGATTCAATGCGCGTGGCAACTGTGATCTGTACTAACGAACCCTCGTGTTGGAACGTGCAGCGTTTTCATTTTTACCTCGTCGCCGAAACATTTTGTATGAATACATTTGGTGAATTAGGTAATTAATTGAGAAAAAGGCGGTGGTTCTGTGGCCACTCTTTGTTCATGAATGGGTAACATTGAATCACGAACATGCGATTGAGGGGCAAACTTTTTAAATGAAATTGGAGTCGAATTGGCTAGAATGTTTAACTTTCATTCATTATTTATTCATTCATTATTTATGATAATGGTGTGGATATTTGGTTGATGATTATACATGGTATGGGAATATGTCAACACTTCTCGTAATTGGTACATATCTTGATAAATTAGTTAGCAATTGATAGCAATTGACAGAAAGCTGAAAACACAGGTTACGTTTGGTAGGTAGGTTACAGTAACAAATTAAAATTTATATCGGTACAGTACATTAAATGAGCCCGATGATTCCGATACATTGATAGCATTGCAACACCGAAAAATTAAACTTTCCCTGATGTTTTAATGGAAGTATAAATTAATAAAGTAGGCGTGCATCACTTTTCCCAGTTAGCGTTGTCCTAAAATTATGAAATTTTTTAATTAAATATAAAATAATCAATTATTGATCCTGTTACGCCATAACATTATTAATAATTGTTGCCAACCAGGAGTAGCAGGTTGTTATTGGTTGTTATGTCATAAAAATATAGTTCATTCCGATTCGTGTACTAAACTGGCGAACCTCTTTCTATAACTAAGTTGCCACAGCTCCGTATTCACATACGAGTACATGTGGACTAACACATACAAAAAATAATCAATCGACGAGATGCGATTTGCAATTTTTGAATTTCCGCCACGTTTTGAGCACTTTGACCCCACTGTGCGGCGGCAAGGCCAGTCAATGTTCTTTCTGGGGAACAGCTGATTCAAACAACATTGTTTTGTCACTTCAAGTTTCTTGTTCTGAGATACTTTTCGCTTCTACGGAAAGAAGGACTTTATGTCATATATTTCGAAAATTTCGTGATGAATCCTTCCTGTTATTTCTCACTGTTGAACGTCGGTAGACCAAGTAGAAACCCCAGTATTATGCTAATACAAATTCGTTCTAACTAATGTTTCACCAAATATAAATATTTAATTAATCATTTTATATAAATAATTTAGTTACTTACCGACACCCCCTCCCCGCCACCCTTTTTCGGAAATTACTCATTGTTGTTTCTTTGTTTAAGTCTACGACAAATAATATGGAAACATCGATAAATCGATAGAATAACGTTGTTTTTTTCAAAAATCGTTGGATCGCCCCGGTTGGATTGGGTGCTTCAACACGTTTGAATAAACTCAAACCGCCGAACATGCTGTTGCTCGAAACGCTCGTTTCCAAATGTATGTGTTGCTGACTTTAATTTCAACACGGGGAAGACATAGCGTTTAGAGCGAACAGGCCATTAATAAGACTTACCAAGCACGCGATGATATTAAAAATATCGCGAGATTCCGATTCCCTCTGGGACTGAGTTTGATTTACAACCCCCGCCGCACTCCTCCTATCGCCTATCTTCCCTTCTCTGACTTCCGTCTCTGTGAAAATTTTCCGTTCTTGGTTCGCTACATTCTCTTTTTCGCCGCGAATCTCCAGGATATTTCCCGGCAGGTTTGTTTTTATCTGAGAACCTTAAAAGGGAAAACCGGGCTCGGGAGACCTGGATCTCGCTTCATATATTAACCCATAACGGAAACGGAGGTGTTCGGTGCGGTCTTTTCGTTGGAGATAGCGGATTACTCTTCCAGTCTAATACCGACAACGATAAATTATTGTTAACCAGATGGATAGCCCAAGCGTTGCTCGTATTTGTCATTCATTGCATGGTTTTCTGGCACACCTATAACGTTTCGTACAATGTAACTGTGAATTGCGTTTTCCAATTCTTTCTAGAAACCTTTGAGGACGTGGCGTTCAAAAGCCATTTTCGGAAATCCACAATAGCGTGTTCCTCCTACACCAATAAATTCTATAAATTGAAGATATCGCCCTTAAATTACGATTTAATATGCACTAACAAAATCAGAATTAGTCTTTTTTACCCAAGTTTCATTGGTGACAAATTAAAAAGGCAAACCAGGACCACTGAAGAAATAAGTTTTGAATATTAAAACAAAATGTGTTCAACATAATATGTGTTCAACATAAATATTATTTCGTTTGGAATGAATAAAATTTTTATTCATTTCACTCAAAAATATCCATTAAAAAATTGCCATGTGTGGTACAATATTAACGCCTCCACTCATTATCATTTGATATTGGCTGATTGTCCATATGATTGTTACTTTTCTCTAAATTCTCATGATTATTTTGATCCGTGTAATTCGAACTGAATAAATTGTTATAAAGTAAACCTTTTAGATAGAAAAGAACATAAGTAAGGCTATATTCAGTTCGAATTACACGGATGAATCGGGCATTTTGAGGTAATGTTTCTTATCTCATCAATTGTGTATGGGAGATTATACGACTTTACCCAATGGGCCATTCGAGCCACTCCGGGATGACAAAGGTTTGTGTGTAGGCTGAAGAGCTTGTTCGAGTCAAAGGCACAGGAAATTCTTGAGAGGGCGTCTGCAGCCGTATTAGCCTTGCCAGGACGGTAAACGATGTCATACCGATATGGAGCAAGCTCGAGGCGCCAGCGAAGTACTTTTTCATTTTTGATTTTGCTAGAGTGATTAAAATCAAACATGAACGAAACAGATTTTTGGTCCGTTATCAGCTTGAAATGGCGTCACTTCCTCTTAGGCCGTCATTTCAAGCTGATAACGGACCAAAAATCTGTTTCGTTCATGTTTGATTTTAATCACTCTAGCAAAATCAAAAATGAAAAAGTACTTCGCTGGCGCCTCGAGCTTGCTCCATATCGGTATGACATCGTTTACCGTCCTGGCAAGGCTAATACGGCTGCAGACGCCCTCTCAAGAATTTCCTGTGCCTTTGACTCGAACAAGCTCTTCAGCCTACACACAAACCTTTGTCATCCCGGAGTGGCTCGAATGGCCCATTGGGTAAAGTCGTATAATCTCCCATACACAATTGATGAGATAAGAAACATTACCTCAAAATGCCCGATTTGTGCGGAAATCAAGCCACGTTTCTATAAGCCGAATGACAATAGTTTAATAAAGGCCACCGCTCCATTTGAACGGATTAGTATCGATTTTAAAGGACCTGTGCCTTCCTCCACAAAGAATCGATATTTTCTCACGATTATAGATGAATATTCCAGATTTCCATTTGTATACCCATGTTCAGACCTCAGTTCTGCAACTGTCATCCAAAAATTGAATGACCTCTTCTCATGTTTTGGCTTACCAGCGTACGTCCATTCCGATCGAGGACCCGCTTTCTTTTCGGCTGAGTTTAAAAATTATTTTCATTCAAAAGGGGTGGCCACTAGCAGTTCAACACCCTATAATCCGAGAGGTAATGGGCAGGTGGAACGAGCAAATGGCACTATCTGGAGAGCTATAAGCCTTGCTCTCAAGAGCCATGGGCTAGAGAACAATCAATGGGAATCCGTCATCCCTGAAGCACTCCATTCTATTCGTTCACTCCTTTGCATTTCTACTAATGAGACACCTCATTCTAGAATGTTTAATCACCCGAGAAGAACGAGTAATGGGACGTCACTACCATCTTGGCTTACAACCCCCGGATCAAAGCTCCTCATGAAAAAGCATGTGATACGGTCCAAGTATGACCCACTAGTTGAAGAGGTGGAACTTCTACATGCGAACCCCCAGTATGCGGTCGTAAGGACATTGGACGGTCGAGAAACCACAACATCTCTCCGACATCTGGCTCCAAGAGGGGACGTCAAACTACTGGATTCTACCAGTGGGGAAGGAAGCGGCGAAGCATTGGAAGCGGAAACTCCAAGAGACCCCGAAGAACCTGTCAGCTTCGACAATGCTCCACAAGCAGAGGACTCACCACCAGATCATCCAAAAACCCCCAACGTTGGTCCTACCCCAGATTCGCTACTCCCAGACTCCGCCCCCTTACGCCGCTCGCAGAGAGAGCGGAAGGCCCCCAAGAAGTACCTGGACTACGTTCTAAAATGAAGTGGGGGAGAATGTGGTACAATATTAACGCCTCCACTCATTATCATTTGATATTGGCTGATTGTCCATATGATTGTTACTTTTCTCTAAATTCTCATGATTATTTTCATCCGTGTAATTCGAACTGAATATAGCCTTACTTATGTTCTTTTCTATCTAAAAGGTTTACTTTATAACACCATGTACCCTCTCTAAGTCGTTCAATTCTTCTTTTTTTCACTAAACATTACATTTAAAAAACGTTTCATGGAATGATAGGAAAACTACTAGGTTTGATTAAAACACATAAAATTTTAAGACGAATAAGGTTGACACGAGCTCGTCAACAAGCTTGGAAGATGCAATTGTTTCTCGGTCCACTTCTCTTGCAATCCTTCCACAGCAACAATACTTTCTTTGAGCTGTATGCCATCAGTTTCAAGAAAATTTATCTTCTCAATTTTCCATTTCCAATTTCGCTGTCTTGGCCGCAGCAATGCCAGGCAAAGGTAGGATGGTCTGTGTGATTATGATGTGAGATGATGGCGAGTAGTAATGGAGGCGATGGAGAGGTGATGGCGATTGAGAATTTAAGATTTGAATTGATGATGAAAAGTCATATCAAGCTGTTTAGATCAGTGATCTGTTGTGTGCCTTCTCTTCCTATGAAGAACATAGGCGTCCCTTTCCCACATCCACATAGGGAGGTAGGTAGCTTGTGAGTTAACATTCTTAAGAAAACAATTCTGGAGGAAAATCGAAGTTTTCGGTTTGATTTGAAATTTATGCTCTTAAAGCCATGCTGCATATTTTTCCTCAAAACGATTGGCTGGCCATGTAGGTAGGCAAAATATGCAATCGAATGCATTTATCTAGTGGATATGCTAATATCGAATATTTTATTCTTCAAAATATGCAATATTATGCAAAATAAAACGGGTGTTTTTGGAAACAGAAACACGTGAAACGGGCAGATCACTGGGTATTTCTTTGAAATTCGGCGAGGGAGGAAATACCTATGCATTTGTGTACAAATGCGCCCTCTAGTTGACACTGTTATCATGCTTACGTGAAGTTTTAAATTATTCAAAGTATTAAAGATTAGGGTCAAAATCGGTTAGCTGCCTCGAACTCTTAAACTTTTTCTATTGAATAAAAACTCCCGTACACTTGATCTATATGTCCAACTAATCTATATGGTGCTAATCAGTTGAGTGGGGGATGTTTTTATTCTGCTAATCTATAATATAGATTATGGTACCATATTATGGTACCAATCAGTTGATTGTATTCGAAGCCATACTTCATGATATTAGAGAGTTTTTGCCGCCTCAGTAGTATTGAAACTTATGCATAATCTTTTGTGTGTTCCTTCAATGATTTTTAATGTGTACCTATTAATTAAAAACTAGGTACCTACTTTAAAACATTGGTTTTTATTGTTTAAAACCCCTACAATATCTACCACACCAAACCACTTGTGTATAGAAGAAAAATTGGATTGGGGGCAGCTAACCTATTTTGACCAAGATTAGTAATCGAAGAACAGTGAAATTGAAGCGAAGCCGGTTATCAAATGATTTCATGAGATTTGAAATCATGAACGGAATCAGCGAGGAATATACATCGGCTGGATGATTTGATAAATTTGTGATCTACTTAAAAAATGAAAACCTCATAACGGGGAAATTTTCAGTTTTGACAATCCTACAAAATCGCCCATTTTTTGAGTTACGTATTTATCATCGGATGCCATCGATACCCAATAGCCATCAATTCCTAGGTGATACTAGTATATCCTATCCTACGTTTTATTTGGATGAACCACGGAGATGAATATTACTGATAATTCGACTGAATGGAATGAAGCGCATGGAATAGAATTTCAATCTTCTGAGTTGGAAAAGTGAAATGCTATTAAATAACATTCTGTCGGTCTGTCCATCGGTTAGAAGTTCTGACCAATGACAGACAGACAGAATCGCGATTTGCCGCGTGGATTTTCTTGACTCGGTAGGTACCCCTAGTATAGAGCCACGTCTTTTAAATTCTTCAGACATGGAAACTGGAAAAAGGATTCCTTTGACTCGAACGTATTTCGCACCTCGGGAAACCCGGTGAAAGGAAGGCGACATGTCGGCTTTCGTGCGTCTCTGTGTCACACACCGCCTCAGGATAAGATTAGTAAATGGATAGGCCGAAGAGAAGGTCCTGCCAAGAAGTTACATCGGCCTCCTGTTTGGCAAAGTTCCCCGATCACTTGTCCACTCTTTGCTAACGGAGCTGCCTTAATCTTCCCCGACCAGCGGAAAGTAATTAGCCAGTTGGCCACATCTCCCATTGACCCTCCTCGTCTTCTCCTGCGTCTTCTTCTTCTTCCGTTTCGCTATCAGCACGCCCTTCGGCAACGGGATTTATGCGCGGGCTGAAGTCTGATAAAATCAACTGCCTCGTGAAAGTCACTGATCTACAGTCGCCAAAATCGGAGTCGAGAATCGTGGAAATATTTTCTTTCGGTAGAAGCTCATCATGAATGGAACAGGAATTTCTTCATTAATGAAAATAGAGGCTTTGTGCAGTCCTATGTAATCAATAGAAAAGACGAGCCAAAAATCCACTGTCATGAAGCATGGCTATAAGAGCAAATTTTTGAAGAACTAACTGGTTTTATGTGAAATGTCTCCATTGAAGGACTTGATGCCCATGAAGAATATCCCAAGTACTCGTATCAACCATGTTTCTTCATCAAAGTGCTCCAATTTGAGAACGGAAAGGGATATCGCAATTCTGACGTCGCCACCGTGTTCAGCGTAAAAAAAAACTTTAAAAGACGTATCACTGGTCTGATAGTTTCATTTTTGGAATTTATGGGTAATTTGTTCCCCTAAAACACCCCAAAACCCCTGCGTCTGACGCGATTCTGCCCATTCTCGTATAAGCTTTTCAGCGGTACCTACGGTCTGAAATAGATTTTGGTATACATTTTTTCGGAAATGCTAGTTTTAAAAATTTTGGACCGAGAACTTTCTCCGAAAATTCGCTAATATTAAAGTAACCCTTTGTTTTGTACAAGAGTGAAACGTTCTAGTCGCTGCACATGGAAAAAAGAAATCCAGAACAAAATGATTCATGTAATGTTCAATTCATTGCAATGTTTGAAGGATTTATTTTAATATCAACATGATAAACAATTACACGGTTGTGACAGGTTCAGTACTTGAGTACGCTATGTATTTGCAGGATTTGTGACGTTTCGTTACGTGCTATATTTACTCATATCTACACTTTCTTTCGATACTTGAACTCTATACCGATGTTTAGTCTATATAACAAGTAGGTACTTAACACCTGGAAACCATTCCTGTCAAGTTATTCAATTTGAGGACGATTTGCTAACTCGGGGGGTGCCAAAAAACCTCGAAATTATTGGATTTTTTTCGGCTTTTCGCTCATAACTTCTAAATTAAGCTGTTTTTGATCAAAACGTTTATATTCAAAGTGGTTTAACATAAGTTTTCTACAATTTTGTATTATATAATATATAATTTTGTATTATATAATTTATTTATATTATAAACGTTTTCCCTACGTATAGTATTTTTAGTATCAAAGTAAGAGGAATTTTTAGATTTGGGAAAAAGATTTATATACACAAAATTGTAGCAAACGTCTTGTTCTATAGAACGTTGTATACAACTTTGAAAATGGACGTTTTGGTCGAAAACAGCTTAGCTTTGAAGTTTTTTTTTATTTTGTCTACTGGACTTGTTGCAGAGTTCCATATTCCATGGATTGTGAATATTTTACTACTCCTGTGCGTTTGTTGGTTTTCTATTTTCGATTGAAACAGCTCTTGCTATTCTCAAACGTCGAACAGTGTGACTGTGTTCCGTGTCAAATCATAACGTTAAGATCTAATCGAATAACCCACTAAATTGGTACTACTGTTATAAAGCAATGATGATAATTTCGTCCTCAACGACCACTCGTAACCGTCACAAATGAAATTTACCTCTGTCGAGCAGTTATCGAGTTGAGGACAGGCAACGTTGTTTCAACAACAGGTTCGGATTATAATAACAAAGCGTTCTCACTGTTCAAGCCGCTATTTCATAAACACGTGTTTTATTTTCCAAATGAGCCTTTATCGAATAATTAACCATTACCCGTGCGTCGCACTGGTCCACATGCATTATCGCTCTCTCAAGTGATATGATGTCCTCCCAATCACTCCCCATGGTCTCAAGAGGCTGTGTATCACATTTCAGCTTCCCATGGTGAAGAGAAGAGAATTCAGATTGTATCGTTCACGAAGCTGATCTTACAACCTCCCAATCACTTCCCGTGGTCACATGAGGCTGTGTATCACATTTCAGCTTCCCATGGTGAAGAGAAGAGAATTCAGATTGTATCTTTCACGAAGCTGATCTTACAACCTCCCAATCACTTCCCGTGGTCACATGAGGCTGTGTATCACATTTCAGCTTCCCATGGTGAAGAGAAGATAATTCAGATTGTATCGTTCACGAAGCTGAGCTTACTACCTCCCAATCACTTCCCGTGGTCACATGAGGCTGTGTATCACATTTCAGCTTCCCATGGTGAAGAGAAGATAATTCAGATTGTATCGTTCACGAAGCTGATCTTACAACCTCCCAATCACTTCCCGTGGTCTCATGAGGCTGTGTATCACATTTCAGCTTCCCATGGCGAAGAGAAGATAATTCAGATTGTATCGTTCACGAAGCTGATCTTTCAACCTCCCAATCACTCCCCGTGGTCTCAAGAGGCTGTGTATCACATTTCAGCTTCCCATGGTGAAGAGAAGAGAATTCAGATTGTATCGTTCACGAAGCTGATCTTACAACCTCCCAATCACTTCCCGTGGTCACATGAGGCTGTGTATCACATTTCAGCTTCCCATGGTGAAGAGAAGAGAATTCAGATTGTATCGTTCACGAAGCTGATCTTACAACCTCCCAATCACTCCCCGTGGTCTCAAGAGGCTGTGTATCACATTTCAGCTTCCCATGGTGAAGAGAAGATAATTCAGATTGTATCGTTCACGAAGCTGAGCTTACTACCTCCCAATCACTTCCCGTGGTCACATGAGGCTGTGTATCACATTTCAGCTTCCCATGGCGAAGAGAAGAGAATTCAGATTGTATCGTTCACGAAGCTGATCTTACAACCTCCCAATCACTCCCCGTGGTCACATGAGGCTGTGTATCACATTTCAGCTTCCCATGGTGAAGAGAAGATAATTCAGATTGTATCGTTCACGAAGCTGATCTTACAACCTCCCAATCACTCCCCGTGGTCTCAAGAGGCTGTGTATCACATTTCAGCTTCCCATGGTGAAGAGAAGATAATTCAGATTGTATCGTTCACGAAGCTGATCTTACAACCTCCCAATCACTCCCCGTGGTCACATGAGGCTGTGTATCACATTTCAGCTTCCCATGGTGAAGAGAAGAGAATTCAGATTGTATCGTTCACGAAGCTGATCTTACAACCTCCCAATCACTTCCCGTGGTCACATGAGGCTGTGTATCACATTTCAGCTTCCCATGGTGAAGAGAAGATAATTCAGATTGTATCGTTCACGAAGCTGATCTTACAACCTCCCAATCACTCCCCGTGGTCTCAAGAGGCTGTGTATCACATTTCAGCTTCCCATGGTGAAGAGAAGATAATTCAGATTGTATCGTTCACGAAGCTGAGCTTACTACCTCCCAATCACTTCCCGTGGTCACATGAGGCTGTGTATCACATTTCAGCTTCCCATGGTGAAGAGAAGATAATTCAGATTGTATCGTTCACGAAGCTGATCTTTCAACCTCCCAATCACTCCCCGTGGTCTCAAGAGGCTGTGTATCACATTTCAGCTTCCCATGGTGAAGAGAAGATAATTCAGATTGTATCGTTCACGAAGCTGAGCTTACTACCTCCCAATCACTTCCCGTGGTCACATGAGGCTGTGTATCACATTTCAGCTTCCCATGGTGAAGAGAAGATAATTCAGATTGTATCGTTCACGAAGCTGAGCTTACTACCTCCCAATCACTCCCCGTGGTCACATGAGGCTGTGTATCACATTTCAGCTTCCCATGGTGAAGAGAAGATAATTCAGATTGTATCGTTCACGAAGCTGATCTTACAACCTCCCAATCACTTCCCGTGGTCACATGAGGCTGTGTATCACATTTCAGCTTCCCATGGTGAAGAGAAGATAATTCAGATTGTATCGTTCACGAAGCTGAGCTTACTACCTCCCAATCACTTCCCGTGGTCACATGAGGCTGTGTATCACATTTCAGCTTCCCATGGTGAAGAGAAGATAATTCAGATTGTATCGTTCACGAAGCTGATCTTACAACCTCCCAATCACTTCCCGTGGTCTCATGAGGCTGTGTATCACATTTCAGCTTCCCATGGCGAAGAGAAGATAATTCAGATTGTATCGTTCACGAAGCTGATCTTTCAACCTCCCAATCACTCCCCGTGGTCTCAAGAGGCTGTGTATCACATTTCAGCTTCCCATGGTGAAGAGAAGAGAATTCAGATTGTATCGTTCACGAAGCTGATCTTACAACCTCCCAATCACTTCCCGTGGTCACATGAGGCTGTGTATCACATTTCAGCTTCCCATGGTGAAGAGAAGAGAATTCAGATTGTATCGTTCACGAAGCTGATCTTACAACCTCCCAATCACTCCCCGTGGTCTCAAGAGGCTGTGTATCACATTTCAGCTTCCCATGGTGAAGAGAAGATAATTCAGATTGTATCGTTCACGAAGCTGAGCTTACTACCTCCCAATCACTTCCCGTGGTCACATGAGGCTGTGTATCACATTTCAGCTTCCCATGGCGAAGAGAAGAGAATTCAGATTGTATCGTTCACGAAGCTGATCTTACAACCTCCCAATCACTCCCCGTGGTCACATGAGGCTGTGTATCACATTTCAGCTTCCCATGGTGAAGAGAAGATAATTCAGATTGTATCGTTCACGAAGCTGATCTTACAACCTCCCAATCACTCCCCGTGGTCTCAAGAGGCTGTGTATCACATTTCAGCTTCCCATGGTGAAGAGAAGATAATTCAGATTGTATCGTTCACGAAGCTGATCTTACAACCTCCCAATCACTCCCCGTGGTCACATGAGGCTGTGTATCACATTTCAGCTTCCCATGGTGAAGAGAAGAGAATTCAGATTGTATCGTTCACGAAGCTGATCTTACAACCTCCCAATCACTTCCCGTGGTCACATGAGGCTGTGTATCACATTTCAGCTTCCCATGGTGAAGAGAAGATAATTCAGATTGTATCGTTCACGAAGCTGATCTTACAACCTCCCAATCACTCCCCGTGGTCTCAAGAGGCTGTGTATCACATTTCAGCTTCCCATGGTGAAGAGAAGATAATTCAGATTGTATCGTTCACGAAGCTGAGCTTACTACCTCCCAATCACTTCCCGTGGTCACATGAGGCTGTGTATCACATTTCAGCTTCCCATGGTGAAGAGAAGATAATTCAGATTGTATCGTTCACGAAGCTGATCTTTCAACCTCCCAATCACTCCCCGTGGTCTCAAGAGGCTGTGTATCACATTTCAGCTTCCCATGGTGAAGAGAAGATAATTCAGATTGTATCGTTCACGAAGCTGAGCTTACTACCTCCCAATCACTTCCCGTGGTCACATGAGGCTGTGTATCACATTTCAGCTTCCCATGGTGAAGAGAAGATAATTCAGATTGTATCGTTCACGAAGCTGAGCTTACTACCTCCCAATCACTCCCCGTGGTCACATGAGGCTGTGTATCACATTTCAGCTTCCCATGGTGAAGAGAAGATAATTCAGATTGTATCGTTCACGAAGCTGATCTTACAACCTCCCAATCACTTCCCGTGGTCACATGAGGCTGTGTATCACATTTCAGCTTCCCATGGTGAAGAGAAGAGAATTCAGATTGTATCTTTCACGAAGCTGAGCTTACTACCTCCCAATCACTCCCCGTGGTCTCACGAGCGCTCTAAAACCAAGAGGATGGAAGTTCAAACCGACGTGATGTTTAGAACCTTGGCCAACTTTGCTTAACAGTGGTTAGACGTTTATTCTCGTTATAACGAGAAAGATAAATCTCTGAGAGATGCCTGTAGATAGGTAGACGCATATTCATAATTATTACTACATCACGTCGGAATGCTTGACAACGGAAAGAGGTTATCTGTATCGCCACTAAGGAAATCCTCGTTCATGATGTAGGAAGCGGGTGTTTGAAATCTAATATCGACAGAAACCATCCCTGCAACTTCCTGATCACAATTAAGCAATTCCTATCAGGTTTAGCGGTTTAGCCGTCTATAGAGAACTAACAAACAAACAGACAAACTTTTTAGAGTTTTATAATATAATAGATTATAAGTTATATAGTATAATAGATTTATAATATAATTATATTATAATAGATTAGCACCTGTCACTTTTTTCTTAGGTGGTATTCGTGAATATACCACTCTCCTGCTTTCCTCTGTCCATACCTTCCGTTGGATAGTGTAAAGGCGGGTTCACATGGAGCGGAAAGTCCGGATTGCGTATTGCTCTGTGATTGGTCAGCGTCGAAGGTTGGGAGTGTACTTCCATGGCGTTGACCAATCACAGAGCAATACGCAATCCGGACGGATTGAGTGATTCAATCAACCTGATCCTTATATTTAGCATGAGGAACGCCCTAAAAATAATCTTGAATGTTCCTGAGACAAATATTCTTTATCATTAGGAGTTAACCAAATCAAAATGGTGGTAAAGCGTCCTTGATCCACGCTGGAAGTGCATTGAAAAGCCTTGTTACAGCCCTCAGCTGTCTTTATCTATGTATTAATTAGAAATCTATGGAAAGCAATATTAATACCATCCTTACCATGCTGCGTGAGTTAGGGAGTGAGGGAAGGTAAAAGGAGCAAAAACAATGAACTTTACACATTGCGTCATATGTTTTCCATAACTATTAGCGCTCATTATCTGAATGGATTAGGGCCCAATCGAGAATAAAACCACCCTGTTGTTTTGCAACGTCTCTTTCAACCCTGTAATAGAAAAATGTCTATAACAGTTGAGGGAAGTGGAGATGGTATCTTTTCGACTAGACCGGATGTCGCTGAGGTTAGGGTGACCAGACGTCTCTTTCATAGTACCTATTTTTTATACCCTTTTCTCATATACTCTCTTTTTCTCATACTCGTTTCAATAAACAGAGAACAAAAGTAATAGTGAAAACCGCGTGCAGAATCCCTCTTCCTCTACCATCACAGTCTATGGCCACGTAAATGTTCTCTCTGGAGCCATAAGAAGAGCGAGGAAGTCACTACAATAAAATGGGATAACTACCATTAGAGAAAGCAGTAAATTTTTTTATTCTTGTTCTTATACATTGCCTGAAAATAAAAGTTCACGTAGAATCTACCCATAACCTTCTCATATAACCTTTTCATAACCTTCTTGACAGTATTGCCCAAATATTGGTATAATATACAGGAATATTATTCTGATATTCAGAAAATTATACTTTCGTTCCGAGGGCGTTCTGATAACCTAACAGGAATGAATGTGGTTGGTAGGTACCCCTTTTCAGTCTTTGGTGTGTTTATTTTGACGACGTCGCTACCTTCTTAGAAAATTCCTAGGCCCTGGGTATGAGATTCAAGAAACTTTTTGGGCGAAACCAAAAAAGTATACAAAAATCGTACCAAATGTCTTGATTATACTTAGGTCATTGTGATGAAAAGTTTTCCTCTGCCTTGCCACGGCATGTGGCAGTTACTAAGAACCTACTTACCCAATTTTGAAGCAACGATAACATGGCAGCCAATTAAATGGGCTAGAAGCTCCAATTTAAAATGGCTACCCTCACTCAGTTACCTACCTAGAATGGTTGACATCACTAGCAACAGTCACAAGTTAGTCAACACCAGACAGTAGTTTTTCTGTTAAGTCGATTTCAGCTCCACACTATTGCAATACCGTTCTGTTAGTCTTCTTGAATCTTACTTTGTTATCTAGGAAAGACTATGGGTATCCTAAGGAGGCAAAAAAGCAGGAAACTGGCACCAAGCACATGAGCTATCCCTGTTACAATAGAAGATGAGAAAAGTTGGGCCCATCCCTAGACCAGTAACTGATCGCACATTTTGCTGATGACCAGGCTATCCTGTCCCGGGCTGCTTCAGGGGAAGAAGCCTTCTCCAAGCTACAGGCGTATACCAACCAGGTTTGTACTTGGTCCAACCAATGGAGGACAAGACTGAATCCAGAGAAATCGGTCCTAATCTGCTTCACCTTGAAACGCAACTTCCACATCCCAATCTTCCATCTGCAAGGCCAGGTACTTCATCCTAAAGTCTCTGTGAGATATCTTGGGATCATCTTAGACCCGAAATTGACTTGGATCCCGCACATCAGCGAGACAGTCGCCAGAGTACGCCGTAGACTTGGCCAACTGCACCATCTCCTCTGCTCACCCCACCTACCACTGGATCTAAAGAGATTATTGTACACCTCCCTTGTCCGCCCTCTGTGGCTTTATGGCTGTGCAATATGGAACTCGGCATCCGCGTCACAAATCCGAAGGATACAGACTGTGCAGAACCGAGCCCTTCGGATCATTACAAGTTGCCCTTGGTTTGTTAGTAATGACTGCCTGCACGAAGATCTGGATCTCCCGTGGGTTGCTGGGATGATGCAGACTTCGTACACCCAGCTTGCCATACGGATGTCAAATCATCCCAGCCCCTTGGTGAGAGGAATTCTTGAGGACTCCCGTCCAACACGATCATCGCGACGCCTCAAAAGAAAGTGGCATTCGGACCTCTTGTGAGCACACAGCTAGTACCAAAGAAAGAAAAAAAAGAACTGTAACTATCTAGTCAACCTTGTTAATTGTCAAAAATAAAATATTATCTATATTGCTTTCAGCTATCATAGGATAGTTTTGATTACTGCGTGTCACATGACATGTTATATAACATTGTTATATTGTTTATGTTTATATTACTTGTAAGCTCACTTGATAGTGGTACTCCACAAAAAGTAAATAAAATTTAAAAAAAAAAAAAAAAAATCCCTAGACAGCTGGGCCTGAGGACTTCTTATACTGTTGACCTGATCATGTATTCTGGGAAATGATGGTGAATGATTTGGGGTTGTTCAGACCCCTTGAAATGCTTAGCTAGACCGTTGGAGATTTTGAAATTATTGAAAGCTTAGTCAATGTTTCAACTGTATAGTATACGTCTAGTAACTTCGCTCTGTTAGTTAATTAGTTCACTCTGTTAAGTGAACTTAACTAATAAGGGAGTTCAACCAAAGCTACAAAGATATCTCCCTGCACAGTATTATAGGATTTTAGTGTCTTATCTAACGGAAACGCACTTCAAGGTAAAACAGGAAGAAGAATACTCCCAATTGTGGGACATAAAAGCACTAGTACCTCTACAATACAAGTACCAATACAAGCTGTCACAGCGACGTTCGCAGATGACACAGCAATCCTGGCAGTTGGTCCCACAGTTGAGGAAGCCTCGAGAAAACTAAAGGAATCCGTGAACAGTATCCATCAATAGACCAAAAAATGGAGAATAAAACTCAACGAAGCAATGTCAACATATATTAGCTACCTTTACATGCAGGATTTGTGAGCCAAATACCTATAGACGTGAACTCCTAAATTGTCCCATATGCTGATACTGCTAAGTACGTTGGAATGACTCTGGACGCCAAGCTCCGCTGGAAGGAGCGCGTGAAGAAGAAGAAGGGAGGAATTAAAAGAAACAGACGATAATTATACGAACTAGACTTCCATTCAAACAACAAAAAAGCTAAAGGGGTTCTCATCTCCGCACTTCTTCACCCCAGTGACATTTGGGACAGGTTACAGGATGGGAATACTTGGCTTATCCATGTCTGTTTATTTGGCGAATTGAGATTCATGTGCTGTAATAATTGGCTAAGGTACGTTCTTACTGGTGAGTGTAGCTCACCTACTCACAGCAGCCCCTGCCAAAGCGAATATTATGAATTAATTTCCTGGGAATGTCGGTGTTGATTGAACGAAGGCTGGTGCGAATGACGGATTAACCTGAGAACAAAGACCAGAGCACATGATGAATGGGAAGGGCGGCTGGTGGAGGTAGTAGCGCTCCAAGGAAAGAGGTGGTGATGAGGTGAGGTAATTGATGAAGGGAACTCGAAGGGTGGGCGCGTTATGTCGCGGTTGGTTGGGTAAGCTGCTTTTACTGATGTAGCAAACTCCCCTCGGGCAAGGAGCCCTCTCAACTAACGGCCTATCGTCGTCGTCGTGTCTCCTTCAACTATATTGTTGCCTTCAAGACCGCAGCATAGGATCACCTGCCGCATCCCCCTCACCTGTCGAAGGTCTATAAGCTAAATTGACTCGCCCCTTCTTCCGGACAAAGGCATCCTCTCTTGATCAGACCTTCGCAACCCTATCACGGCGTCAATGGCTTCGTCTGAGGGCAGTCTCGTTTCCTCTCCTTTCTCATTAAGGAAAGGCCCAACAAAGGGAAGAAGAAAATGTCCCTACCTCCCTCTATCAAGCGTTAGGTGTGATAAGTTCGCACAGCCTCCGGTGAAAAATTGAGTCAATCTGTTGGAAGCATGATCAAGGAAACTAAAATGAACTAACAGGAGTGACACTACTGAACCTAGAGCTATTTTACTACCCTAAAACCTTTAAAAACCTATTCTCGTATTCAATGGGCTCTACAAAATCTATGTTTGACGTACGGAATGAAAGTCTCCTGATAACGCCCATGTAACAGGATTGTCTTCTAGGGGGGGGGGGGAGGGGGGGGGAGTTTCTAGATGATGAAACATGGGGGTTCCAAAATGGAGCGAATTTTAAGGTCTTCAGATGTGTTTATGAAGCAGTTGAAGAATGGAAATAAATTGGAACAAACCCACCAATTAAGTGAATGCTCACAGGTGACGTGATGTGAGGTAAACCTCTGGTTGATGTTGGTGGCAGAATCTCACATAACACAATCAACATCACTACCTATTACTGGTGAGAATGCTCGAGTATCTGTCTTCACTGAAGAATTTTAGTGGCCACTAGGTTGAAGAGAATTCAATCAGTTCAGCGCTTAAAGGAAATTGCTTTGGTGGTTCTGGAAGGTGGAGCTCCAAGAAACAGGAGAAGGGAAGGGAGCAGGCATGCTGGTGCAGGATCCTGACCAGGGGACGGTTTCTCTAGCTGGGCTTTTGGGGTCCAAAATTACAGCCCATTATCGTTAATGTCTGCCTGCAGTCAATATTATGTTCACAGTTGCTGTCATGCGCAACATGCACGAGAGGGAGGACACCTTCCATTTTCTCTGTGTCTGTCCTGTTCTGACGGAGTTCAGAGTCCGGGCGCTTGGTCGGTCTATGCTCTCCCGTGATGAGGCGATTAGGTTGCTGGACGGGGAAGGTTGGGCGCAGCTAGCGGCTTATTGTGCAGAGGCATGGCGGTACCGTGCCACATTGATTAGGGAGTTTAATTTTTGATATTGCTGTTTTATTTTATTTACATTCATCAAAAAAAAAAAAGGAGATATTATTTTTGGTCAAAAAGATCCCCCCGACGGACGGTTAAAAACCATGTCGGTTAACTGTTTATTTATTTTGTTTCTTAAAAATGTTGTATTTCTTGGATGTTTCTTGTAATAAACCTTTTCTTCTTCTTCTTCTTCTTCTGTCATGCGCATTCAATTGTCAGGCACCTACCCAGATTTTAATTACCAAGCTGAGAAGTTTAGATGTGGTTAGTTTTAATAAATATAGATTAGGTTATAATAAATATACGTTAGTAAGGATGTTAAATAGATTGAATTCCCTAGCTTATTCCGTAATTTTAAACACTTTATTTCTCCCTCCCTAGAAAAACCTACGATTGCAATGGCATCCATAATAATTTTTTCTCTGACAGGAAAGCAACAATCGACAGTCTTTCCATCAGTCCTTTGACAAAAACTGTAGATCACTGGGGACTCAGTGATCAATGTAGATCCCAGTGGGGAGTGTGTGTCATACATGTACTTTCGCATTAAAATTTGATTCAGGTGCCTTAGAGTCTAAATCAGGTTTGATGGTCTAAAATGGCTCACATGCTTCCGACAGCGAGTCCTTGACGAGCAGTGAAGGCTGACGAGTCCTTCACGAGCTGAGTTTTCCCTCTTACCTTGTTCTTCTCCTTCTTATTCAGTTAGGCAAGGCTCCAACCCCTCCACCTTCACCTATTGACTTGAAATTTTGCACAGAGCTTTGTTTTAGATTCAGTCAGTGCCTTTCAAAATATTTAACCCATTATCTCAACCCAAATTTTAGGCTAATATTGTCCATTGTGAAGAGACTACAGCCTGAGTAACTGGACCAATCGACTTGAAATTTTGCACGGATCTTCTTTATAACATGAAACAGTGGCATTAGAAAGGATCAACCCTTCATCTCAACCTAAGCAAATTTAGGGGAAAAACTGAAATTTATGGTAATTTTGACCACTTTGATGAGGTCACAGCCGATCAACTTGAAATTTGGTGTGGATAATAGAAAGACCTGAATGTTTCAAGTCGCTAGGTGTAAAGGGAGCGGAGTTATAAAACTTCAAAAACCCGGATCTTCACCCTTACCATGTTCTTCTTCTTCTTCAGTTAGGCAAGGCTACAGCCTCTCCTTTATTCTTGCTTAATTCATAATTTTATTAATTTGCTCAATTTATTAATTTAAAAAATTGCTTTTATTCTTGCACATTGCCTCTACAGGTCTTTTCAACATCAACAACAAAAACACGGGTGTTGGGGGGGGGGGGGGGACACTCCATGTAAAATCGTATATATTCTACAGCAGCCGGAAAACGTAATGATATCTACTTTCCCCGCCTGCCCTTTTCCTTCCAACTAAGGAGAACTAACTAACCACTACACAAGTTGGAAAATGCTATTTCTGAGTGTGTTGGAGGCCTGAAAACTCGCCCAAACCACCAACTCGGACTAACAAGGGATTTAACTAAAGGAGTTTTCGCTGATTTAAAACGGCTGACCCGAAAGTGAGGCCACAACTGCAATCGCCATGCAGTAAAGGAAGCTCGACAGGAATTAATCGGCTTACCTGATGCTGTGCTGCTCGCCAAGTAGGATGGCGAATGCGAGGGGATCACCGTGCGCCAACGAGGGCTGAAACTCGCGTGAAGTCCGCTAACTTGTGGGATTGAAGGGACCCTGAAAGATTGAGCTTTCAATATGGGGACCTGCAGGCAACCCTTATTGGGACGCATATACTATTTTGTTAGTTGCTTGTGTAAGTAACTAACAGATTTTTGTGGATTACTTCAAAAAGTCGGTCGTTTGATCATGCTGTGGATCTGTAGGTACTTTTTTTCATCCTTATAGACTTGAAAAGCAATCCCGATTTCTCATTTTTGAAAATTCTATTTGAAAAACACTTTACAGGCATGAATTACGATGTGAATATTGGTGCTCCATTTTCTGTGCTTCTTGCATTTCCACACTCAGCGAGTTTTCCCAACTACAAGTGTAATATTTTTCTCTTTCTTGTGACAAAGCGGAGCGGGGCGAGAGGAAGATGGAACTGACAGGCGTAGGAAGATAATAATCTGCTCGGGATCCTCAACCTTGAGAAAGAAGTGATGGAAAATTGTGAAGAGAGCGAGCGGTTCAGTCGGTCGGGGGCGAGCTTTACCATTGTGAGCTGAAGGAGCTGCTATTCTCTGCGCTTTTCATGTTATCGGATCAGTTCTGTATAGATTTCGTAGCAAAACTTTTGCTATCTTCCGAAAAAAAGGAAGCTTTTGCAAGAAGCGACAAAAGATTTACTTCCATCCTGATATCTAACACAAAGGGGGGATATCACTTGTATTCAGCGTTTCCTGTAGGAAAAAACATTGAAGGGACATGATGTTAGCCCACATTCGCCCGATATTGTAGAGAATTGTGTTAAGTGCTCAACGTACTCACAACTTCGGTAAATGTCCTCATTGCAGTCAGTCACTTCTCTCGAGTCTCTATGGAGTTCACTCGAGTTTCGAATTGTTGAATGGAGCGATACAAATCGAACCGCAAAGTTTTATTAGGTTTCGTTACTCATTTCTAGCTCAGTCTGTGCCTTCAGTATGTACTAGCTCTTATTGATGGTTGGTGGGGAGTCTACTAAAGGCCAATGTGGAATACACTTGTTTGGAGGATTAAATCCGTTCTATCTCAGCAGTTGATTTGAATTTCTCAATAAAAATATAATTTTTTGGATTCGATTAAGAATAGAAATTATTATTTTTAGTTGAAACCTCGTACTGCCCCTATTTGGACGCGTATAGGTACTAATGTACCAAACCTGTACCATGAAGACAATTACTGAAAACTATCGGCCGAATGGTAAATGAACGTGATAAAACCAAGATTAGACATTAAAATAACGCGATCTAAACTATTCACTTGAGCGGATGCAATATTGATTTGATGTGGGCTGAAATAGGCATGCGACATGACCAACTTTGACTCGAAAACGAAGAAAAAATCGAGATATACTAAACTTGCATACGACCTGAGCCATTTGTTTGGGCTGAAATGGACCTTTAAAAGACCAAACAACGAAAGAACGCCAAAAAATACAATTTTTGATTCTATGTTTTGATTTGGGTTGAAATAGGCATTCGACAAGACCAATGTTTGACTAAAAAAAATGACGAAAAAACGAAATTTTGATTCGATGTGAGCTATTCATTTGGGCTGAAATAGGTATTCTACATGACCAATATTTGACTCAACAACGATGAAAATACACGAAAAAATTATATTTTGATTCGATCTGATCTATTAATTTGGGCTGAAATTTGCCTTCGACATGACCAAGTTTGGACTCGAAATCGACAAAAAAACTCTGCAAATTCTTGACACAAGAGGTTATCATCTTCTTTGTACAGATCACCCTTCTGCCTAGATCACTAAATGAGGAATTATTATGAATTATTTATAATTTTTATCAAGTAAATAATTATTAATAATTATTATTGTTAATGAATAATAATAATTGTGATGTAGTTATTAATAACTGTTATTAATTATTATAACTATTATTAATTGTTATTACTAATTGTTGTTAATTATTAATAATTAACTCAATATCTGAAATCCTTGTGCTGTTCGTTTAATCTGGGGCACTAAGAACATTGCCCCAACACGCTGTCGCATGATTCACCCTCAATGATAATTCATAATCTACCATTTAGTGATCTAGGTAGACCTAGACAGTAGGGTGATCTGCACGAAGAAGATAATAAACCGTTTTGTCAAGAATTTGCAGAGTTTTCTTCTATTATATTTTCTGAATCTACGTATCTTGAAACGTTAACACTCAAATTTTGAGGGGGAGTTGAAAAAGGTTTTTCTTTGGTCGATTACAAGGGTTCATTATCGAAGATAATAAACCAAAACTCCACAAATTGCAAAAAAATTGGATAGAGAGGTTCGGTTGGACTGATAAGAAGTGCATTGTATTACATTTTGAGGTCACATTTGATTTTAAACAGCATGTTTCGAACGGAATGATACCTACTGAATTATTTGCATGATGCACGTTCCCATTAATGATTTCCTTAATTTCAACCCGATGAGTGAGAAATTAATGGCTGCCTCATTTAGTCAATGTAAACAAATGAAACAGGCAAATCTTAGCTTTCAAACATCCTATTCCTACAGTTTTCCATTTCATCTGATACATTTTTTTGTTTATTCTTCTACAGAAAGCTGATTTGGCAGTTGGCTCGATGACCATCAACTACGCACGCGAGAGCGTCATTGACTTCACAAAGCCCTTCATGAACCTTGGGATCAGCATTCTTTTCAAGGTTAGCAGTACTCTTGAGAGATTTTTGTGATATAGAATGTTCTGGGGTCAGATTCTTGGTACATGTTGTTGTTTCTTGGTTTCTGAGGTAGTTTAAGTGCATTGTAACTCATTTTGAGGGTTTGAAATGAAAAATGCAATGGTTAAAATTTAATACATTTCAGTATAAATAACGTTTAAAAGAGTCTTCCAGTGAATCTCAGTGCTAGGAAAAAATAATACCTAATTGGCAAAACACTTAGGTATGTAATGGAACACTATAAAAAACCCATTCCTTCCTACTTTATGGGCTGTACAGGGAAAAAAGGAAAGTCACAATTTGTAAGGCGCTCGCCGTAAAAGTTAGGAAGAGAAAAATAAGGATAAAGTGGCCGTAACATAAATATTATAACGAGTTAAGGGACACGGCAGATAAAGGGGGGCCTATGTTTATAAAGATATTAGGTTACCCCTAGCACACATCGTCCTTCCCCTCTCCACCATCTTCACCCATTCCACTTCTTTTTCTTCTTCTCGAGACTTCTCATCCCCTTCACAACTGCTGTTCCAACTCCAGTGTCACCTTTTATTGGTAAACCTTCTACTTCATCGCCGCGGGTCCCCTTTCGTGTGTAGATATGCAGTGATCTACGCTCTCCATTGATCCGGCTCCTTGTAGTTGGAGTTGATGGAGTTGATGGGTTTTTGATGCCTTAACCCTCCTCGTTTCTTCTTCTCCCCCGTCCTTCGTCTTCGTCTTGAAAAAACCAGAGCTCGGTTCGGATCCCCTTCAGAGACTTTGTGAAAGGGGAGAATCCCCAAGTGTTCCTATTAGTATAAGTAGGTTGGTAATCTCATTGTGTGCCGCTATACGATGATTTGGTTCAGTTACTAACCACAACCCGTAGAATTATCTGAATTTATGGGACCACCCACTATGTACTGTCGATACCAGACAAATTTCAACTTTCACGACTCCCAAAAAAACGTGCTATTGCAGTGGCTTCAACCGTTTCGGTACCTTCATAATCTTTTGCACTTTTTTATTCCACTTGAGCTCGTGTAAAGCCCAGTATCATGTAGTGTTGCATCGTGTAGCAATTGTAGAGTACTAAATGGAATATTTTCGATTCTGTAAGACTTTTTCCCATCAGGGCTTACACAGGGCCCCTAGAGAAAATGCAAGATAACGCAAATGCTGACAACTTCATGTGGTGTTTGCACTTGAACAAAATTTGTTCATTTAATGGTGTTATGTGGTGTGAAAACAAATGGACTCCCCATTGCACGTGTAGTTCGTCAATAGAACAGAATCAGACAGAAGGGCTATTTATTGAAATATTGAACTGTCGTGGAAGAATTCGACTCTTTGAATCCCCAATTTCGATATAAGATCACTGTTGCCTGTAATAGGTTCGAATCAAAGTACTAAGTACAAGACTTGTTGAAACACGAAACGGTTGAAGCCACTTGTCTTGTACAAGACTTAGTCTTGTGTTCTTCGAAAATGAGCTCCTCCAGCTTCAAATTGTATAAACTAAACAAGAGTTGGGTTTGGTTGGAGAATTTGAAGTATTTTTCAACAGTACCTACTTGAAGTTACATAATACCTACATGAAGTTAGACGTTTTCTAACTATACAAACGTTTTCTTTTATACTCCTCTTTCTTCCTTGTAAAGTACCAAAAGTTCTTCATGTTTGATTGTTGAACTTGCTGTCTTGTTTCAAGAAAGATTTGAAAGTATATGTTTTGAGCTATATTGAGTGAGGTTAAGGTACTTTAGCAGTTAATTCGCCGAGGATCGGGCAATTAAGTTAAAGGGCGAGTTAAAGCGCCTTTAACCGGGCGCTAATTATGTGTTGGTGAAAGGAGAATCGGGCTGATTCTGAACTTTAACCGCCATTTTCAATTCTGCATTAACTTTAAAGCGGCATTAAGCAGTTGGTAAAAGTGGGCATAAGAATGGTTCAAGACAGATGAAATTTGCAGTAGGTCAGACCAGCTGGTACTACTCCCTAGGACTGGTTCCACCTCCATATGTTCCATGTGATATATACAAATTAAAGAATGGTCAAACGATGTTGGTGCTCGTTTAGGAAATGTTACCCCATTTGCTGGACAAATTTCTTGTTAGTTACAAGATGAGTTGAAGTTAGAACGGTCATTACTCGGGAGGTCATGATGGATCGTACAGAACGAACAAAGAAGAAAAAAAATGTATCGACCAGAACCGCTTCACCCCACTTTCTCCCTATTATTCGTTCTTATCTTTGGCGGATTTCGTTTGTACCCCCGCAACGGTGATAATTCCCAAACAAAACTGGCGAGAAAGGGTAGAAGTGACGAGGGGGGAGCGGAGTGTCCTTTTAATGCTGCTAATACCTCCTACGCCATTCTTCATCCCTTTTTGTATCGTCATTACGCATTCCCTCAGCCCTCGACTCCCACTTATTCCGGGGAGATGGAAATAAGCCCGCTTTGTCCTTCAAACGCACCGTGTAAAATACCGTCCGAGAGCCTGTTCAGAACTTTGAGTTAGTTCGCAAACTTACAATACGCAGGGAGTTGTTGGTACTTCAAGCTAAGATCCACAGGTTACTTAAGCTGGATAGATGTCCCCATTAGAGAAAAATCGTGTTTTGATCACATAATGGTGAAATCGCCATCAATTGTTTTCAAATTCAACTACGAGTATCAAGTGAAATCATTCAAGTAATTTCTGTGCATAAGAAAAACTCAGAAAAAAAAAACAACAAAATCGTAAAAAAAGTAAAAAAAAAGAATTTTGTACTATTATTGTCTTTACCCATGGTTTACAATATGGTTCTTTCCTGAAAATTATACTACAAGAACGTCAACTAGTCCCTAGATGGTTCTATGACCTTAGGGATGGAAATGTAATTAGTGTAGTCATAATTGTGGAATGTGCAATTATAAATATTTATCCTGTATGATTTCCTTTGTATGAATAAAATAAATAAATAAATAGGTCGCACGGTTTATAATGTATGGTACACGGGTATCGGTGATCTAACCAATCTAATCGTTTCTCGTTTCTATTGTTGATACGGGCCTTGGACAGTCATGCAGCACTGAAAGCTCTAGTAGCGACCCAAACAAGGCCAAGACTAGTAAAGGAGAGCTGGGAAGAGCTAAACTGCCTGGGAGAGGAGTACAAAGACAACCCGATGTTAATGCAACACCACCAAAAAACACTATGAAAAATCCACAGTCATGCAGCATGTCTCTAAGAGCGAATTTTCGAAGAACATCTCAAGTATCAACCACGTTTCTTCATCTTCAAAGTGCTCTAGTTTGAGAACGAAATGAGATATCGCAATTCCGATTTCGCCATCGCGTTCAGCATAAGAAAACCTTCAATATGATGGGTCACTTGTCAGATTGTCTCATTTTGAGAATCTATGGGAAATTTTCTCCCCCTAAAACTCCCCCCCCCCTTGATTGGCCCGAATCTGCCCATCTAGCCCAACTTAGCCTCTCGATTGCTAAGACTGATTTTTCGTGCAAATTTGAACTTTTGATCTCAATTCTATCGAGAGTTATCGTCTCGTGACACATACATAAACATACCTATATATAAATATATAGTGTTATGATCTTGATGACTAGTGGAAGTATATGGATGCGTTAAATGACCAAATACTAGTCGTTTGTTTGAAGGTTTTTATTCCACGACGTTTCTGCCCAGGAACTGGGCCCTATTCATGCGGATATCTACAAGAGGAAGTAGAATTAATATTGTTATGAACAGCAATGTGGAGAACAACAGAGATGGAATGCTTATTATGTATGTTACTACTAATGACATTTGTTGTGCTAAGTGGGTACTTACATTACTTCATCTCATAATGTAAGTACCCACTTAGCACAACAAATGTCATTAGTAGTAACATACATAATAAGCATTCCATCTCTGCTGTTCTCCACATTGCTGTTCATAACAATATTAATTCTACTTCCTCTTGTAGATATCCGCATGAATAGGGCCCAGTTCCTGGGCAGAAACGTCGTGGAATAAAAACCTTCAAACAAACGACTAGTATTTGGTCATTCAACGCATCTATAAATACATATAGGTATAAATATAGTGAGAGAATTAAAGGACACATTCCTTAACAAAAATAAAGCATTAACAAACAACAGCACCAATCCTGAAAATTTTAACTACGCTACAGCCTTTGCCAAACACATAGCCACACATAAACATGACCCAGGAAAATTCAAAGGAAAATTAAATGCATCAAAATTAAATGCATTGAGCCCAAGTTTGAAAAAAGAAAAATCAAAGAAATGGCGTACATCTTAAAAACCAACAAATCCATGAACTACAAAAACTACGCGGAGCCATTTTGAAACATTAAGAGCAACGAACTGAGCAGTAGATCGGATACAAAAAGTCGGGTCTGCCGAGGACAGGGGAGAACAGTGACTGGGAGATCGGGACCAGGAACGGGAACGGGCGGTTGGGGGTAAAATCCAAAAAAGCTAAAATCTATTGCTTTCCAAAATCACCGCAATATCGGTCATCGCGAGTCAGGGGTAAGGCCTACCCATCCTTCAAGACGTAGAAGTCGTGCGGTTACTGTATAAACTCAACGTCGTCTCCAGGGAAAACTAGGTTTTTTCGATGTTTCCATCTGATTCATTAGTTCATGTTTGTTACTGATGATGTCCTAATCGTCGAAATCTATTTAACAATTGTACTCATTATTTTCGTGGAAATAGACTCCCTCACTCTATGCCTAGAGTCTATGGCTTCGCCGTTCATCCTCGAACGGAGGAAATTATTTAATACTGCTTCAAAACTTCATCTTAGCATCCAGAAATTCAAGCCATTACTTTAATGATACATCATGTTTTCACTCAACTTTTAAGGCCGTCAGGCCGGTATTGTGATAGTTTACTAAATAGTTTAGTCATATATACCCTTTTTGATTCTTCCTTGGCCTGATTCTGTGTTGGTTCGATACCGCTGGGGGTTTCTGGGTTCGATTCTCAGGCTAGTAACAAGCTCTACTTGGTCTGGGGTTTTGAAGCATTGAGCATAGTAAAAGCTATTAGAAGAAGTTGAGATACCCAACGTAGTTAACTCAAAGAAACCAATAGATAAAGTAGTTTCTTTTTGAGTTCCTACTGACTATTGTCCTGTATATTATACACTATGACGGTCAATGAAACAATTTAATTGACTTGAACTGTATTGATCTAGATAGAAGAATATAGTTGAAGATTTTGTAGCTTGAATCATTACCGTACATATAAATAATTGATCAACGTATTTATAACTAGTTGAACGGACTCACTGCAAGCTCTAAACGTTGTTTCAGGTTCCGACTTCTGCAGAAACCAGACTCTTCTCCTTCATGAATCCTCTGGCGATAGAAATCTGGCTTTACGTTCTCGCAGCTTACATCCTCGTATCCATCACAATGTTCATCGTTGCGAGGTTCTCCCCTTACGAATGGCACAATCCCCACCCCTGCGACGTGGACAACGACCTCGTCGAGAACCAATTTTCATTAGCCAATTCCTTTTGGTTCACGATCGGGACCCTCATGCAACAAGGGTCCGACCTCAATCCAAAGGTAAGCACAAACTACCTTTTCTGACCCATTCCAATGTAAATGGGGCCCCCTGAGGCTGGCGGGAATCCAACGCCCTAGGAAGCCGGTTCTCGGTTCACTGAACGTTGCATGCTCCTTTGCCAATATTTCCCTCTACGCTGACGTCGATAATACAAACGCTACTTCTATTCCAACTTCCATTTTGCAAGTACAGGTACTTGTATCTGAACAAGTACACGTTCTGTTTACCTGAATTCCCACTTACAAGCTTACTTTGATATCAAATAAAATTATACGTAAACTAATACAAGCAATTATTTAGTACCTGAAGACGGTGGCATTGCTTTGTAAAATTCCAGGGGGGGGGGGGGGCTCAATTTTCCCAACTGCTTAACATTGATTTCCCAACTATTTTTTATATTAAGAAATCAATTTCCCAACTATTTACATAAATCTACTAATTATTATACTGCACTGCACTCACACTCAATTCAGTATTTATTAACTTGTATTAACAAAACATAGCTATAGTTAATGTGACTAACGTGTAAAATATTCTTGAATTTCTTTTAAACACTAACAATCAACATAATTCAACTCACCTTTCAGCTTCATCGTTTGCACTTTCAAACTCGTAGTCTCGCTCTCGCAGACGAATCATCAACCCTGGACAGGATCAGGGTAGCCAATATACGTCCAATAAAGAACAAAATTTCTCTCAAACAAAATTCCAACAAAGTCTACTGCAAATTGATAAAAATAAGGTGTGTTTAGTCGAAGACTTTTAATCAAAGTTAAATGTAAGTTTCAGAAACGTAAAGTTTATTTGTCCAAGTCAAAAAAATTTCAATCTGACGGATTTTCGCAAATATTTCAATTTCATTTCATTTAACAATATTTTTTTTCTTGTATCACTGATTTCCCAATTGTCCCAACTCGTGGCTAGGAAATTCCCAAGTTTTCTCTTTCCCAGTATCTGAAGGGGGGGGGGGGCTTTCCTCCCCTCCCCCCTTTACTACCCAAAGGCGACCCCTCTGCCTGTAGACTGTATCCCCCCAAAAAACACTCCGTGTAAAAATCACCCCGCCTCGCAAATATCATTCTTCAGAGGCCGGAAAAAGTTATGATATCCACTTTCCCCGCCCGCCCTTTTCCTCATTAAGGAGCTAAGTATAATGAAAAGCTTAACCACTTCACAAGCACCGTACCCCTTTCGAAATCTCCCCTTGGCGCTATTGCGAGACGTTTTTATTACTTCCACAAGCAACTAATACTTGATGGTGGTTAACGTGTTATACAAGTATTAGTTGCTTGTGGAAGCAATAAAAACGTCTCGCAATAGCGCCAAGGGGAGATTTCGAAAGGGGCACGGTGCTTGTGAAGTGGTTAAGCTTTTCATTATACTTAGCTTCTTAATGAGGAAATGGGCGGGCGGGGAAAGTGGATATCATAACTTTTTCCGGCCTCTGAAGAATGATATTTGCGAGGCGGGGTGATTTTTACACGGAGTGTTTTTTGGGGGGATATCACATCTTTTTGTTGTTGAAGTGGGTCATTTTATAAAGAAGGTCTATGCAAAATTTCAAGTCGATTGGTCCGGTTACCCAGGCTGTTGACTCGTCAAAGTTGCCAAAATTAGCCTAAATTTCAGTTTTTTGTTGCTAAAAGTTTTTGGGTTGAGATAATTGGTTAAACCTTTCAAAAGGCACTGTCTGATGTTGAAACGAAGCTCTGTGCAAAATTTCAAGTCAATCCGTGAAGGTGGAAATGCCTAACTGATTAAGGAGAAGAAGAACAGGTAAGGGTGAAAAACCGGGTTTTTGAAGTTATATAACTCGGCTCCCTTTAAAGATATCGACTTGAATCTTTCAAAAGGCACTTGCTACACTTGAAACGAAGCTCCGTGCAAAATTTCAAGTCAATCGGCGAAGGTGGAGAGGCTGTAGCCTTGACCGACTGAAAAAAGTAGAAAAACATGGTAATTGGTTTTTGAAGTTATATAACTCGGCTCCCTTTAGACCTAGCGACTTGAAACTTTCAGGGCTTCCTAATATACACTCAAAGAAGACCCACACTAATTTTAAAGTTGATCGGTCAAATAGGAGCCGAGATATGGATACCTCGAAAACGCGTTTCGTGACGTCCGGTAAACATACACTCGGCACCGTTCGTTTTCTCAACTTCTTTGCTTGGCGGGGCGGAACGCTACCGCGTTCCTAGATTTAGTACATTTTAACTCTGGAATGAATGGTATATAATTCGTGACCACCAGAATTTTCGTTTCGGCTATTCAAATTATAGGTAATTAGGTGTATCTGGAGTACTGATATAGTGTTAATTTGAATGTGAAATAATTTTGTAATTTAAAAAAAAACGTTCTCATACAAAGGGCTATTTAGTTAGGGCTGACCGTACGAACTGCAGGCGGAAGTTTTCTGGCTTGTAACCGCTTGCAGATCGCGAGAAATCCCTGATGACGTGCACGGATTTTCATCTCACCCAATTCCATATTGTTGTTTGCTATTAACCCGAAGATGGCGTCGAATACTTTTGCTCCCCTGTAACGGTAGGATACGTCGTACCCGAGTTGAGAGTTATCGTATCGGAAGGATTATCTTTGTTCTCCACAAATCTCTCCCAATCCTATTATGAGATAAACCTCCTGCTCAAGCGTTTTCACCCCTGTCTTGCCATTGGCGAAATTTATTACGCGATCCCCCGATCTTTCCCTTTCATTTTTTTGGGAACAAAACCCTACAATTTATGTGCACTCCGCTCTATGGCCCAATTATCCACATATGCCATGCCCCCACAGTCCCATCGAGTTTGATTGCTATCATGTCGAGTTTTATGACTGTAGAGTGGTGTTGTTTTTATTTTGGTATCTTGCCTCCCCTTTTATTCAATCAATGAAATCGCTAGTAAATACAGGTCAATACATAAACGTCACGATACTTCAATTTTTTTGAAAAGACTAGTGCATGTACCTACCTAGAATTAACTTTAACGATTTAGAACAGGGTTTTTTTTTTCTTTCCCGATCAAATTAAGGTAATGCGTCAGAAGTCGACACGTTGAAGGAAGTTTGAACTTTGAGCTTACCTTTCACGTAGGGAAATAGTTTTTTCTCATTGCAAACCTGTTCATTGTGTACCCAAGATCCTTCCCTAAAAGACCTGGCAGCGGGAAATATTATTCAACATGGTTTGAAAAGGGAAAAAAAAGTTTTGTAAAAAATCCCAATGCTCTATTAGTCGACACCAGTGACCAACATTTACTTCAGTAGTCGACATGGTATTGTACTAGTAGTCGGCCTACATGTGTTAGAAGTCGACAGTATCTCTTGAGTCAGTAGTCGACAGGTTTCGTCATTCCATCGTTTTCACTTTTTTCGACTTCCATCTAAATAAAATACATTCAACTGTGAATCGAAACTTGAAAATAGATTAATAAGATGTAATAAACTAGTTATCAGACTCTTTATTTGCAAACAGTTCATTATCAGTCTCAAATTGCAATAAGTGCTTAAGTAAAAAGGTATGAAAACTATAGTCGAAAACTCATTGTCAGAAACTTGACATTACAGTTGGGCTTAGGTACCTATTTATATAGTTTTTGACATTTTCATGTCTTTGCTTTGGCACATAAACTGAAACTGGAAAAATTTGTTCCCTTGATTCACCCTTTCCCTCAGATCACGTCAGAACACAAGCGACCGGCGCACAGTGGGGCAAAAAAGCATTATTTTGGAAACAATTATCGCTGATAAATGCTTCTTATAGGAAATTTTATGCTGAATAAAAAAGGTCCTATAAACATTGGGTCGCAAATCAAGCCTTCCCTGAGTTTTGGTCAATAAACGTAAGAAACCATCTAATGTAAACCACATTTTTCGTATAAGCTTGAGATAGTTTGTAATATATTTAGTCGAAAGGTTGACACTCTTTTAATTATGCTTTTCTTGGAGTTATAGGGCGTCCAGCTCATGTTTCAAATTAGGTTTATCAATTTGAAAAAAAATCACATTTAATGCATGAAAAAATAAATAAAACCATAAATTACAAAAAGCAGACATTTTATTCATTATCACAATGATAAACGAATATATAAAGAAATGAAACGACCAAACTGCGAAAATCAAAGTATCCACTTGAAAAACACCGTCCAACCAGTAACTATACTTACTTCGGAAAAAGTCTTTTTTGTGGAATACCGCACGATATCGTGAATTAAACTGCGGCAAAAATGTCTTTTGGTAATTTCTGAGGATACAATGAACCTCATTTTCACTTAAATGAGGATACTGTTTCTCCAAAAATACGTCAAAACTTTCATTTCCTTCGAAAAGTAATTCAGTCAAAACAGAACGACCCACCGAAATAAGATACGACATTGCACTGTTCGCAATCAAGGGACTCCTCGAATCGCTGGCATGATAATATATGACACATAATATATGACACTCTATTGTTGTCCTTTGAAACGAGGATTGAGAGAGCGAAGTAAACACAGTTGCGTTTACACATGCGTCCAGTCAAAGGAAACTCTAGTCGATCACTTGGGTGTTTTTGAACTGTGGCCATCCCACTTGAAAAACCTCTGGAAGCCGGATTCGGTCGGATTCGGACACGTTTCCACCGGGAAGTTGAACCTCGTACTGTGTACTGTTGACCAAAATTAACGGCCCAACTTCGCCGAATGTAGCTCATATTTAAAACTTTAGCTGAATATCAATTACCGCCAAAATTGGATGTTTTATTCGTCGAAATAGTTCCGAAACCCTTTCGTCCCCCTAATCAATGCATTTCCACTTCTTTTGGGTAAGATTTCATCACAAAAACATGGAAGGATCATTGAAAAAATTTCATCTGAGCGTCAGCGTATGGTTTAAAACAACTCGTAGATTTACGTATTTCCACTAAATTTCAACATTGGACGTAACCTACAGGTTTATAATTTTTTTAATAGGATAAACGGCTGTTATTTTTGAGTTCTAAAACTAATTTACTGTGGGAAAAATAAGGTAAATTAGAAAAATTACACTTTTGGAAAATCGATTTTTTTCCACGTTTGCCCCACTGTGCGGCGGGCCACTACGTCAGAGCCTATGACGCATGAGCGTATGACGTCAGACGGCTGGCAGGAGGCCAACTAGTACGTCAGAGCCTATGACGTCAGACGGCTGGCAGGAGGCCAACTAGTTCGTCAACGCCTATGCCGTAAGAGCCAATGACGTCAGAGGGCTGGCAGGAGGATAACTAGTACGTCAGAGCCTATGGCGTCAGACGGCTGGCAGGAGGACAACTAGTACGTCGAAGCCTATGCCGTAAGAGCCTCTGACGTTAGACGGCTGTCAGGAGGCCAAACTAGTACGTCAAAGCCTATGACGTCAGAGGGCTGGCTGGCTAGGTGATCGGGTGGTAGCGAAGGGAGGTGGTGATGACGTCAGAGGGGCCAGACGGAGGCAGATATCTGAAACCCCCATTTCTTCCTCACTACTTTCGTGATCACCGTGAAATTTCCTTGAGGATCTCCGAGTTTCACATTTTTGTCCACCCAAATTGGTCAGTCTGCCCATCGACATCTAATAAATCTTTTATTGAGGAAAACACTTCAGTAAATAGCGTTATACAACGGTTGGGATACATAAAGATTGAGTAAACCAGAAAATGTTAGTAGATCCCTTATGCATTGGCATCCATCTGTGTGCGGGTTATCGGTGTAACTCTCACTCTCACAAGATAAATGTTTAATTAAAATCACAAGTTGGTAACTTATTATTGCAAAATGAACAAAATCACTTGGAAGAACTTGGCAAAATGTATCTCCTGTCCTCATCGTTGTCTTCCCCAATCAATACAGGGTTTACTTTATCTGTAACATCTTTCACAAAACACAGCTGAGAATCTTCTACTTTGGCCTTGAAAGTAGTGGCCAAGTAGAGTGGTTCTAGGAACATCGTTGTTTTTTGCTGCCTCCTTGATGCTTACTCCACTTCTTACGTCTTGAATAGCCTTAGCCATTCGGTTCTCTGTGTACTGGAGGAGTCGTCTTCCCTTCCTATTGGGATTGCATGTTTTCTTCGGTTTTTTGGGAGCCTCCTTCGTCTTCTTCTTCGTTGACGAGCCAGCCATTTTTTAAATTTCTGCCAGGAAAAGAAAATACAAAGTTAATAAAATGCCATCCTCTAAACCTTGAGACCATTCTGTGAACTTAGTTGGTATATTTTCGAAGAAAATACAGCTAGTGTCGACTACTGATGCACAGCAAATTCTGAAAAATTAATTAATTCTTGAAATTAAAACATTTTATGTCTTTACTATGGCACATAACTCAAAAAGTGTGACATTACGAATTAGCCGAAATTTATGTCAGTAGTCGACACCCTCCCCGAACCAATCAAAACATCATTGGATACGCAAATAAACTGAATAAATGTTGCCTAGAAGCAATAAACGACACAGAAATTTAAAAGATATTATTAAATGTCAGGTAATAAGAGTGAAATACACTTACATTTCCAGTCCATCCATAGCCAAAACGCCAACAATCAGCATAGAAACGTGGTCAAACGAACGATAGCAGCTTTGAGCGCTCTGGCGTCCTTTAAACCCAAGTGTTTCTAAGGCAACCTTATCTCTCTACACTAAGGAGAAATAGTATAATAGGAAGCAACAACTAAACACGTCAAACCATGTCTTTATCCTTAGCTTTTGCCCACTTTTGAAGAGGGTGTCGACTATTAGTGCAGTGTCGACTTCTGACGCATTACCGTATATTAAAACTGTTCCAACCGAATGGAAAGTTGCGAGGTCGTATTAGGGATATCGCCCCTGTTACATTAAACTATTTGATAAGTTACTGCTTAAACGTTTCAAGTCAATCATAGAAGAAGAAATTCAATTCCACGTCACCAATTTGGGGGGCTTGCGTCATAGTCTTGAGGGGAGCTGGGCACCTCTGAAAGCCCCCAATTTGTAATCTTTCAAATCCAACTTAAACTAATGTGTAACCTTAAGAAAAGTCAAACTACTGCGAATATCTGATACCTAATTCTTATGATCTCGTGTGTTTCAGGCGACTTCTACACGAATCGTAGGAGGGATTTGGTGGTTTTTCACGCTCATAATTATCAGTTCCTATACGGCGAACCTCGCAGCTTTTTTAACCGTCGAACGAATGATCACGCCGATCGAAAACGCTGAGGACTTGGCAGGGCAAACTGAAATAGCGTACGGAACTCTGGACAGCGGCTCCACAATGACGTTTTTCAGGGTTTGTATAGCCCTTTCAATCGGCACGTTATTATTCAATTTCATGTTGATTTTATAAAGTCTTGGAAAATGTAACGTGACACTGTAAACGGGTGAGGTTGAAGATTGGAGAAATCTTGCATGAATATAATGACTTATGTTGCTGATTGGTTGTTTCAAATTAATTTACTTTTCAACAAATTACCTGTATGCAACAGTCTGACAAGTGACACCTCATTTTAAAGGTTTTTTTGCCCTGAACATGATGGTGAAGTCTGAGATGCGATATCTTATTCCGTTCTCAAACTGGAGTACATTGAAGATAAAGAAACGTGGTTGTTACTTGAGATGTTCTTCACGATTCATCTGCTCTAATCTGATAACGAAATGAGATATCGCAATTCTGACTTCACCATCGTGTTCAGCGTTGAAAAATCTATAAACTGAGGTGTTACTAGCAAAAAAAGGAAAACAAATTTGTTTTAAATCAGTAAAAAAAAAAGACATTTTACATACACCCAGGCATTTCTTCGGAAATTCGCTCTTATAACCATGCTGCATGAGTTTTTTTTTTAATTTATAGTTAATTTTTCCCCCCTTAAAATTCCCCTAAACCCCCCTCTCGTTGAAAGTGGCCCGATTCTGCCTATCTACGAACCTGGGGTGGTTAGGTTGTGCTGTCTTTGTTATGATGATACCTGTTTTGATTTAGACTTTAGTATCTTGTTATATCTTATTAGTAAGAGGTTTATTTCGGTCGGTGTATTCATGTGTTGTTGCTACTGCAGGGGTTTTCAGACCCTCGGCGAGAAAGTATTGGTAAGCTCGAAACTGTTGGGTTGAGGGGGAAAGTTGAACGAGTTTGTGAAATACAAGCCTTCGTTTTATGAACTCAGGCGTGAACTCCCAACATCTCGAACCAACATTGCAAATGTGTCGATTAATACTGAAACAGTACTAACAGAGAGCGTGGCTGCCCAACAGCACAAGGACTAATCTAGATGGCATTTCAAGTTAGAGTTGGTGGTTTAGGTGGGGGGGGGGGGGGGTCACCCAAAAAATGAAAGTCTGACAAGTGATACCTCATTTTAAAGGTTTTTACACGCTGAATACGATCGGTCAGACAGAATTGCGATATCTTATTCCGCTCTCAAACTGGAGCACTTTGAAGATACTTGAGATGTTCTTCATGGTCATCATGTTCTTTGATGGAGATATTTTACATAAAACCCATTTTTTCTTCGAAAATTCGCTCTTATAGCCATGCTGCATGATTGAGGATTTTAAGAATACTTGCACTGGGCATGGTGAAAATAGGAACGGACTGAGTAAATAGTGGAATATGCGATGGGTATGAATCATATAGACAAGAGCAGGCAGTATTTATACGATTAGAGTATGTCTCCTGTGTTGGGGGGGGGGGGGGAACACTGATGAAGAAAAGGGTCCTCTATCTGATCCAAAAATTTGGGCCCTTTTTGATCCCTTTAAGGGCAGTAAATTTGGTCCTTTTTTGATCCCCGTTAAGTTGCCTTACTGTCTGGTTATACCTACTGGCAGTAGGTATAAACACCCTACCAAAGTGGGTTCCCCCATCGTCTGCCAGAATGCGGTCAGAAACCTTAGTGGTGTCAACAGTCTTTGTGGAAAAGCTCTGGTCGTGCGAATGAAGGGAGCAAACGATGCTCGATGTCATTTGATAATGACAAAATACTAAGCAAATTCGAGGAGATTTTGATACAATTTTTTTTTTTCCCCCTTCAAAAAATGGTATTTTTGTCCGCTCATGAACACTGAACTTATCGAGCTGATGGACTTGCAAAGCGGACGTTGCCTGAAGGGGCAGGTAGGATAGCGGGGCGAAGAGAAGGTTGAGACGAGCTTTCCAGGTTATCCATGGAAAATGGTCAGACAGGTTATGTTATACCCTCAAAATATCCATGCAGTAAATAAAACCATGCCTTAGGAGGTAGCGAGACACCACAATAAGTGTGGTAGGGTTTAATTATTATTTAAGAATTAAAAGATCAAAGTAATTCACAAACTTACTAAAGTTACTCCTACCCTAACCTAACCTACAAGGTATTTAGCTGGTAAGTAACGAAGGGACAAAAAGAAGTTACTGGAAGATTCATAATATTCTACGTAATGTTGTATTGAGATGAGAGCGCGTTAATTAACGAGAAAATGAGCTTGCCTAAAGCCTCTTCACATTTTCGGAAATAAATTAATTTCGTGCTCCGCCGAGTAGCAGCGTAATTTTCGCCATCCGATACCGTTATAATAACACTCCCCCCACCCCGTACGGTTGTCATTGCCGACAACTTTCCTTGTTAAAAGTTTTTTAATGTTTAGTTTGATTGTAGGTGATGTGTCAAGGCTATCGTTGTCGAGGTGTAAAGTGGAGAAATTGCGTTAAAGCCAAGTTTAATAACCTCCCGGCGGTAATTTGACGGTAATTTCGAGACATTGATGTTCGCGAGTTAATCTGATTCCAGGGTTTTCGTTTCTTGAAGAGATGGTAGGGAATTTGCAGATTTAATCGGAACTGGTGGCAGTGGACGAGCTGGCACTCGTAAGGTCAGGTTTGAATGGAAACTCTTCTTAGCATTATGGTGTAATGTAGGGTGTTTCATAACTAGCTTCAGGATTTGAATTGCCCGCCCTTTTTTTACGTTGTGAGGTTGTGTGCAATGTTATTTTTCATCACCTATTATCATTCTGATAGTTGATTACCAATTTTTTTGGTTTTGTTACCATATTATGTGACTTTGGCAAACTTTTCCATTGAACGTCCCAGTTCGATTTTGATTGACAGGGAGGGAGGACAATCTATAATCAATTCAGACCTTCTCATTTCAACAACTCAAATACAAGACACGAAAAACCGACATTATCGTTATTTGTTCCAGCCTTGCGCAGCCTAAGCGTTGCACTATACGCGTTTCTGCCTTTTAAACTTATTTCTGACTCATCTGGTTCGCTAATAAATGTTCCAGGATTCCATGATAGAAACCTACAAAAAGATGTGGAGGTTCATGGAAAACAAGAAAGTTTTCGTCTCTACGTACGAAGAAGGGATAAAGAGGGTCCTTGAGGGGAACTACGCTTTCCTAATGGAGTCAACGATGCTCGACTACATCGTTCAGAGAGACTGCAATCTCACGCAAATTGGCGGCCTTTTGGATACGAAAGGCTACGGAATCGCCACACCGATGGGTAAGGAAGTGAACAATGAACCTATTCACTCGCTTACCAGCTACTAGGGATGCAAGATCGGAACTATATCTTCGATTATAACATCAAATGATTTATGTCTATGTCTTTATGTTTAGGCGATGTCCAATTAATCGATATTGAATAATCGATGTTTATTTAATCGAAAGCAAAATTTGCAAAATTCTTTAATAATCAATTTTTAACTATTTATTACAAACGATTAATTATTTACTTTCTGACTAGGTATCTAAAAATCCAATGGTTTTCTTCGTCTGTAGTTTTGTTGAATTTTAAAAGAATGGAGATACGGGAATGCCAAAACGCATAAAATTTCATAAAATAGTATTGACATGGATATGTTTGACCGCTGGGGGTCATACATGAGACATATCCATGTACCGATGTTTCTGCATGTAGTCTAAAAACTCAACATCAGTTTAATGATTTGATTTACAATCATGGATTTGGGTTTTACTTTAGCCGGCTGTATCGAAGAAAAACTCAAAAAATTGAATATCTTATATAATGTATAGCTGGGATTAGATTTATAGTGACCTACTGTAGGATATGAGATGAAATGGGTGAGAATTTTGTATTATAAATTTGAAATGGACGAGAATTTTTTATTATAAATTGAAGGTATAAATAGAAACGATAAAAGTATCAAGTATGAAAGTAAATATAGATAAAATTATGAATCTTAAAAAGTTAGTAAGTATTTTTAACAAAAAGTAGTTTTTTAGGACTCCTTGTAAAAATAAGACCTTAGTACATCCTTCGTCATTGCTTACGCTCTTTCAATATCCTGATTTACTCGAAAACCGATTAATCAGTACCAATAATCGAATAATGCAAAATAATCGGTAGCTAATCATCAATTAAAATTAATCGATTAATCGGGGTAAATCGATGTGCACCCCTACCAGGGACCCCTATCACGAAAGCTCAGATCTAAGTCAGCTCATACCCAAAACGAAAAGATATAATTTCATAAGTAGTTCTGATATGTGTAGAGACAGAAAGAATTCGGGTATTCTGAATTGTGAGATACGAGTACAAGTTAAGCGGTTGGGGAAATGAGATGTGGATTTTGATGTTTGGAAAAGAAGGATATGAAAGCTGAAATTCAAATATTTAAAATGCTCATTGGAGCGTTAGAGAAACGTTAAAATAAAGCTCTCCCAAACAATGTCCTTCAGGGTGATCATTATTGATCGTGAATGTTGGAAGAGAGGACTGCCTGAGTTTAAACCAGGTTCACTTGTGTGGTACACGGATGGATCTATGATGGGTGTTATGGCTGGTAAGGGGCCCAAAATTTAGTCTGGCTAAGCCCTTGGGTCCTGTGGCCACGATCAGGCAGAAACCCATGCCATAGAAATATGTGCACAAGAGATTGCCAGAAAACGACTCGAAGGTGCTAGAATTTACTTTCTGTCTGACAGCCAGGCTGCTTTGAAGGCAGTTTCTGCCTTTTCGATTACCTCAAAGCTGACCTGGAGTTGCCTGTTCTGTCAATGCCGCTGCCCAGGGCAACGAGATGACTTTGCTCTGGGTACCTGGGCATGAGGGAATTGAGGGCAATGAAGAAGCGTTCGCCTTGCCAAATAGGGATCGGAGTCCTACCTACCCAATCGGTCCTAAACCCCAGCTGGGGTCACTGAGAGTTATATAACTCAGCAAATCAAGAAATGGGAGGACAACAAGCGTGCAATTTATTGGCAGAGCATTCCGAAGCAGAGGCAAGCCAAAAGGTTAATAATCATTTCCAAGAAACTTGCTAAAGCACTCGTGTCCCTGAGGCGCAAAGACCTTGGCAAGCTCGCAGGTCTCCTCACTGGCCATTGCCCTTTAGGGTACCACCTTCACAAAATGGGTAAGATCAGGACAGTTGAATGCCGACTCTGCGAGTGTCCCGTTCTTGCATCACTGAGATTCCGGCATTTCGAAAAGGGTGTCCCCTGCCGATATTGCTAAGGAGATGCCTGAAAATCTCCTTCACTATTAGTGACTAAAAGGCTACAAGTTAGGTTATAAACTAAGTTGGGGATCATGTCACAATAGATCTCCTGGTCTCAGTGACAAGGGGTTCCTCCTGTCCCTTTTCGGACAAAAATTAGAGACAGAAAGAATTCCGATATTCTGAATTGTGAGATAAGCTAAGCGGTTAGGGAAATGAGATGTGGATTTTGATGTTTGGAAAAAAAGGATATGAAAGCATAAATTCAAATATTTAAAATGCTCATTGGAGCGTCAGTGAAACGTGAAAATGAAGCTCTCCCATACAATTTCCTAGCGGCGGTAGTGGGGTTCAATTGAGTGGAGCAAAATACAGTTATACCTACCTTGAAAAAGGGTGTCTCTGAAAGGAGAAGAGATATAGGAATGGTTGTGAAATATAACGTTCAGAAGCCGATTTATCTCCGCGACCTCTATTAACGGGGCGTGATATGGACCAACCCTCGGTAACCTCCCCTCAGCTCAGAACACCCTTCGACGTTTCCCCTTCAACGTTTCGTATGGACTTGAGTAATGACATGAATCCGAGCGAACAAACTGTCGCAAACCGACTGGACAAATCGTTGGCATCGATCGATCCCTTCCCCAGGCCACTTATCCAGTCACTATTTCATTCCTTACAAACATATTGTCTTATTCGGTTTCTTCTCTCACTTTCGCCTTCAGCCGTTTTCTATGGGAGTTGAGGGCCCTTCCGAAGGGTTGAAAAACCTCGACAATCGTCTGTATTCATAGCGGAGTAAACAACACGCGCCGAAGTTACGAATAACTTTCGAGGGCTCTCGAATTCTGAAGTCTTCGCCCTCCTGTGACTGCTCGTTTGCTGAAAGAAGAGTTTAGTCAGAGTTTAGTGTTGTTCGTCCCAATCATTGAAAACGGAATTAGAAGAGAAGCTCATTATAATGAAGAAATAGTTTATCTAAGAAAGACCTGTGACCAAATCCACTCGTAGCTGTAAAAATTCTGATTTCGAACAGGGTCGCCTGTTGACAAAGTAAATTCAAATATTTTATATGATTACTCATAATTTTATGACAATGCGTTTTATTAACCAAGTAAATTTCACTTATTCACTTGATTATATTAGGTACTACAATCTAAGACTGATTTCATCTTTATACAGGGTGGTCCTTTTGTATATGAATTTTAATTCTTTATTTTGAGGGATTTTGAACAAACTGAAAATCCGTGGTTCCTATTTTTTCTATCCTTCATTCAACTGCTCTATTTTCAAATTTTTCCGACTGGGCCAAATTGGCCCAATGCACACCAACTTCGTTTTTTCAAATTTAAACCCCCTTTTTTTATTTTAGATTTGGATTCTACGTGGAATTTCATGAAAATTTGACCCCTCAACTGATTTTTTTCGGTCGCCCACAACCCACGCTGTGAGCCCGCCGAAGATTGGGCCTAACGTCAGATTTTGTGTAGGTAACCCCAAGAGTGGCACATGAAATTTCATTATTTTTTTACGCTTTTCGACCTGACAGGTTTCTGCAGTAAATTCGAAAAATTGGGATTTATTTGCCAGAATGCCCACCGTTTTTTAGCTGTCGTTAGACTGAAATCAAGTCAGATCAAAAAACGGATAGCACCACGTCAGTCAGCGTAAAAAAATAATTAAATTTCATGTGCCACTCTTGGGGTTACCTACACAAAATCTTACGTTTGGCCCAATCTTGGCCGGCTCACAGTTGGTTGTGTGGACCAAAAAAATCGATTGAGGGGTCAAATTTTCATGAAATTTCACGTAGAATCCAAATCTAAAATAAAAGGGGGTTCACATTTGAAAAAAACGAAGTTGGTGTGCATTGGGCCAATTTGGCCCAGTTGGAAAAATTTAAAATAGCGCAGTTTATAGGAAACACGGGTTTTTCAGTTTTTTCAAAATCTTTCACAATAAAGAATTAAAATTCATATTCACTAGTTAAGGACCACCCTGTATATTGCAAATAATTTATATTAATTTTCATCACATGGAGAATTAAAATTTATATTAATTTTCATCACATGGAGAATTAAAATTAAAATTTATATTAATTTTCATCACATGGAGAATTAAAATTAAAATTTATATTAATTTTCATCACATGGAGAATTAAAATTAAAATTTATATTAATTTTCATCACATGGAGAATTAAAATTTATATTAATTTTCATCGCATGGAGAATTAAAATACGCTTTTGAGGTTAGCTCATTGAGAAAAACCCTGCAAATTCTTGACACAACGGTTTATTATCTTCTTCGTGCAGATCACCTTTCTGTCTACTAACCATACTAACGATTTCCCGTAGGATCGCCCTGGAGAGACAGGATATCATTGGCCATCCTGGAGCTCCAGGAGAAAGGCGAGATCCAAATGCTGTACGACAAATGGTGGAAGAACCCTGGCGACACCTGCATCAGGAAGGATAAGAGCAAAGAGAGTAAAGCGAATGCTCTTGGAGTCGACAATATTGGTAAGTCCGCTGCACTTTATTTGAGAAATAGGAGTAGGTAACTAATCGTAAGTCTCAGTTCATCATACGGCGGTGAATGTTCGAGTAGGATGCTCTATTGGTGCAATTTATTACACTACTGAGCGTGAATGTATAAATACGTTTACGTGTTTGAAGGATATATCAGGCTGTGATTGACTTAGACTTTTCAAATAAATTTCTAAATTCACTGCATTAATAAGAAAATAGCCCCCTCGTCGTCCGATTTTTGAAATTCATAAAATTAATTTTTTTTGTGGCTAAATTTCTTTGATTAAAAAAACGAGTCGAGGGGGTATTTTTGGAAGGATAATAGACCGCAAAATGCTCCATGAAACATGTCTATGCAGGATCGTGCAGGTCTAATCATATCTGCAACCTCCCTTTCTCCCCTCCTGGCTACTCTTTCAGTCAGTAGTATGTAACATGGCTGACGAGAGTGACCTTGTATAAAATGGTGGTGTAAACGGTAATTAAAAGTAGGCCCTCTTCTTGCTGCAATAAGTAAACAGTTCTTTTTATCGAATTTTCAACGAAAGGAAGTTATTGCTATCGGTCCAAAATTTTAAAACTCGAAATTTCGAAAAAATGTTATACCAAAATTCGTTGATTCGATAGACATGGTATTGTCAAAAACTATCGATAAAACCCTGTTGGTCCAAAATCAATAATTACCCCCTCAAATATCGAATTTCATAATAATATACGAGTACCTAGGTAATGAAATATATCACGTTGTCATATACTGGCAGTTGAAATTTTTGAAATCTATTTTATAATAATCTCTTTTTCTCTTTAATCCGTTGGGTCTAACAAGTCAATTCTAAAGACACTTTAACACAGTAGGTAATTCAAAACTTTAGTCGGACAAAGGCAGTTTTCAATTAATGGGACTTTAAAAGTGCAGTGATCAAAAACTTGACATTTTTGTCGGTTGTACCTTGTGAGGTGGGAACGGCTCCGTTTGAAAGGATCATCTCGCATTCAAGGCTGATATTAACAAAACCTCGGTAACCGTCCGACCATGTAAGCTACATATCGAGGGTCTCACGGCAACACCCCACATCGTCACTTTTGGCCAAAATGAGTTATGCATACCATTCGAAGCGTCTTCCCCGGCGGATCGATCTAACTAAGAATAAGTTAACTACCTAAGTTACGTAACACTAAATCTCACGATTTATTTAACTGAATTACTCAGTAAACATAGTCATTGGCTGATGGTTTTTTGGCTTCGCTGAAAAGTTGCCCAAATGACGATGTGGGAAGTTGCGGTGAGACTCTCGATATGTCACCTTGATGGCTGTACAGGTGTTGAGGGCTGTGTATTCTCTGTGATGAGACAAGGGAAACGGTCAAGGGAGAATTGGTCTATATGAAGCTTCCCTTCCTCCGCAGACTCCCGTCTCGAGTAAAGGAAATTCGAGTCACATGTTATTTGGACAAACTTTTCTCCCTCGCGCTAACTTCTTTCGACCGCCCGAGGCCTCGAATCGAGACAAATTCCTGTTTGTTTTCGGCCGTGCTGAGCCTTGGGGCTGTCTTACACGACGAAAGAAAACCTACTCACCGGTTATGTCAAAACGTTACTTCCACATTACGAACACGTGACGGGTTTCCTCGCCATAAAGATAAAATGAGCCCAATGACAACACGGGGTTGTCCTCCTTCTATTGCTTCTCACATCCATTTGGGGTCTACTAAGTTGCTTCATGTAATAGGGGTGGGTAACCACTTCAAATAACCTAATACCAGATAACCGATTACCAGAAAAACCCTATAACTGGAAAAACTGTTGTGAGAACTTGGGAAAAAGGCCTTTGAGGGGCTCTTTGTCGCTGGCCATTCGATATTCCGTGATAATAGGTTGGCTGGGACTATTCCAGGTAATAGGTTAGGGAAAACGAACGCGTGAAAGGTGTGCAATCATAACTGTCGAAAAGTTATTTGTGTGAGTATTGAGTTAGTTTCGAGTAACAGCGCCCATCTGGTAATAGGTTGTGGTATTAGTTTATTTTGGTAGTAGGTTACCAACGATTCGAGAAGCTTTCCAGCGCCCAACGCGACAAGACCTCGAAAACGTCGAAACTACTCGAAAAATGTTGATTTCGAATCGAATGTTTGACGATTTTGTTTTTATAGGCAATAGTTATTGGACAATATAAATAGTTAGCTATGATTGATGCTATACGTAGTTCACCACCAATGTTCCTACTAACCCCACTATGTTACAGTTCCTATCATGTGAAATCCAATCTCGTCTAAACCGTGTTCTATTACAAGTCCCTCTCAAATAAAACCAAATCTCCCTTGAACAACTTACGCCTTTTCCTTCAGTTATAGTTTGAAAATTCGCTCATTAGGTCATGAAGCGCAACTAAAACTTCTTATTAAATAATGTTAGCTAACGATCACTAATCGTCCCGTGTATTAGGCCAACTCATGTTGTTCAATACGGCTGGACCTTACTACGACACTGAATATAGTGATATTCCCTTCAAAATGGGCGTGGAGGGGGAATGGCCCAGTGCTCGACGATGGTCGTAAATATTATTATTATGTTATGTTTCTCGCCCTAATCCATTCCGCGACCGTGGATTCGTACGAGCCCCTTGACTGACTAACCCCTAGACATTTGGGCTTAGGGGCTTAAGTCGTATGTTTTAACCAATTTCAATTCAGGAGACATCTCGATGCTGTGATTATATAATGTACAATAGATGCTATTATTGTTCAGTAATCTACGCAATTTGAACAGTCAGACATTTCGAATATGTGTCTACCCTGGATGTCTTTCCAAATAGTGGCCCATTCGCTACACCACTGGTGACATTCAACCGGCAGAAATGTCAGATTTACATCATCCTCCATTCTTTTGGTTTATTTATCTTACATTGACGAAAAAATGAAATCCTGATTTTCTAAAGCCCCTCAAAAAATGAAGAGCTCGTTTTTAGCCAATTAATCTTTCAGAGAAAATAGAGTATAAACCCAAGTGAGGATAAATGACCATTCGGGACCGAGATACCTCCCACTCGTCGAAAGACCACGAAGAATTGAACTTCAACTTTGATAGGATTAGAATGAAGCGATTTGTCACTGACCAGAATTAAATCATATCCATGACGTCAGTGACCTTGGCCCGAATGAATCCGACCGGATATAATGAAGTACACTGATATCCAACATGATCAGCGTTGATACACGCGAGTTGCCCGCAGTTGGGTTACAACGACTAAATTATTTGTGAAGGAAATAAGCTTACATTGAGTTTTCTTTCGTACATTTATCAATTTAATTTTATGTTTCAGGTGGTGTCTTTGTCGTCTTACTTTGTGGGCTGGCCATCGCTGTTGTGATAGCTATTTTCGAATTTTGCTACAACTCGAAAAAGAACGCACAGCTTGAGAGGGTGAGGTGTATTCTGTTGTGTATATAGCCCTTTGGAGTAGTGACAATATTACAACCGTCAATAGTCAAGTAGAATTAGAAGAGCACGCATATGATTGTTGATATGTAAAACTGTCAGTTTCTGCACGTTCGTATTATTATGTTCTTCACACTGTTTAAAATTTCCGTACCATTTGAGAAAAACTAGATAAGTCGGCTTATGCCCAAATTAGATAAATACTCTAGGGTACTGATATTGATGTCCTTCTTTCATTGGCAAAAACTATATGCGTAAGTACAATTAGCGAAGGTTAATTTTCATTTTGTATTATTACTGTTAATATTTTGGTTTCGGCCCATTACCCATTCATAGTAATGAACTAAATCATAACGAGCTTGAGGGTAAAAAAATAATAACAAAAATGTTTATTAAACTGATAAACAGTATTAATAATCCAAACAGGCCTATTTGTTTCGCATGAAATGGCTTTTCAACTCGACTAGTATTCGAGTCTAATGTTCGAGAGTTATGATTTTGTTTTGACATTTTATGTCTTTACTCTGGCACATAACTCAAACAAGATGAAGGATTTTTCAACGTGAAGATGTAAATGAATGCAAAATGAAGGCGCGGAATTCCAGAGGCTTATTAAAACCCGATCACCTAGCCAGCCAGCCCTCTGACGTCATAGGCTCTTACGGCATAGGTTGTGACGTACTAGTTGGCCGTCTGACGTCATAAGCTCGTGCGGCATAGGCTCTGACGTACTAGTTGGCCTCCGGCCAGCCGTATGACGTCATGGGCTTTGACTTACTAGTTGGCATCCTGCCAGCCGTCTGACGTCATACGCTCGTGCGTCATAGGCTCTGACGTACTAGTTGGCCTCCTACCAGCCGTCTGACGTCATACGCTCGTGCGTCATAGGCTCTGACGTAGTGGCCCGCCTGTCGCTTGTGTTCTGACGTGATCCGAGGGAAAGGGTGAATAAAGGAAACAAATTTTTCCCGTTTCAGTTTATGTGCCAAAGCAAAGACATGAAAATGTCAAAAGAATGTCAACTCCATCCTGTTGTTGATACAGTCGAGAATTAAATGCTTGCATACGAGTCTGCAACACATTGGGACATTTTATGTCTTTAAAGAAGTGATTCAAGAACCTTCGAACAATGCTACATCACCTACCCCAGTAGCGTAGGTAGTTGTTATACTTAATTGTAGGGTTCATAATAAATTATGAAGCTTGCATTCGTATAGACAATATAAATTATTGAGAATGATCACCTGTGTGTAAACAATTATTCAAACAATCACGCTCATACCGCAGCTTGTCGGCCACGCACTCCGCAGTGGTTAACGTAATATGGTTAGGTAAATCGAGAGCTATCCAACGAGTTGTGAACGATTTTTGTACGATGATAACTGGCGAAGATAAAGTTCCGTAGCACCGAATCGGTTGTAAGCGAAAATCATCAGAAATTTTCGTGACGATTTCGTGTGACGCTTTTGTGTAACGTTTTTCGAGTTATGTGCCTGAGTAAAGACATAAAATGTCAAAAGATAATAATAATATCGTGAATAACTACGTAATTGTTGGTATAAAATGGCCAATTCTTTTCATTTTTGGTAATCACTCGTAACTAGATAAGTGTGGGTGCAACATTAGATAAGTCTTAGCATTGTATGATACAATTAAAAAATTAGGAACTTATTCCATAATGAAATATAGAGATTTTCCGGAATAATGGATTTCTACTGGAATAGTTTGGATTTCGCAAAAATAATTTTGGACTAAACGGAGCAGGTTCATCATGGTGTGTTTGGGAATGTTATTGATGACAGTAAAAAATGTACACTGTAGCTGCTATCTCCAAAAGCACAACTAATTACCTATCAGAGGGAAGTATTAGGCAATTAGAATAATTCTAATTGAGAATTATTATTATTGTTTTAACCGAGTTAGTTTCCGCGATTGCGACCACGTGCGGCGTTGAGTGATGCACCATTTTGGAGAGCTCGGGAGTCGTGCGGGTTATTGCCTACTCTCGCACAAATAGACGCTGAAATTCAAACTTGAATTTCTCCGTGAAATCGATAACAAATCGCGAAGTTAACCAGTTTTAATCAGTTAATCAGTTTTCCTGAGATTTGACAGCTTCCAGTACGTTTTTTGGAAATGCAGTTAACGTACAAGTATATTTTAAATACCAATACCAATTAGGCCTGTCGAAAATAGAATTTTGATACCTGGGGTTGGTCCTCGATCTTAATAATACGTGGTCACTTAATAATACGTGGTCACATAACATAATATGTGGTCACAGTAATGAAACTCACCAAATCTCCTCCAGATCATTTACACTCTTTACTGATGCAGTACTGATCACGTATAGCATAATACCAAATTTCAGTTTCGTCCCCAATAATTTCGGTAATTTCACACCTCTCGCCGCGGTAGTACACGGTTATTCCATCACTTTCGCATGCGACCAGTGTATTATTCGATTATAGGAGTTCAATATGGAGGTTCTAATGAAGTTATAGAACGTCGAATAGTTGAATATGTCTAGTCCGTAGAGTAACTCTTCCCACTTTGGAGCTCTCCAATTATACAAAAGGGGATAACAGCATTGCACTTGGTGGAAAGCGAGGGCCTCGGCCGCAATTATTGTACTCCAACTCGAAGGAACTACCTTTGCAAGTCCAACTTGTTTGACACAGCAGGGAAACTTCCCCGTCCGTTGATTATGTGAACTCAAAACCCTCGGCTATGATTAATTACACTTGCCTATCCACGTAATCCGTAGGCTTTGCTCGGACGGGCCCTTTCCCCTTATCAAAACGCGAGGACTCCAACGGTTCTTAATTTATCTGGAGGACCCTCCGCTCCAACCGCTCATTTGTACGGAATGTTTCGTAGTGGAACTGGAGGACGCGTAAATACTTGAAATGATCTCAGAAACTGGTTCAAATGCGTTCATTATGTCCTGTTACGGATCACCCTTCTGTCTATATCACTGTTCTGTTAACAATACCCTAGTGGGTCTCTGTGAGTCCTTCCCCAGTGGAGGGTGTCGAAATTAAGACTTTTCTGAAGACTGGATCAAATATTTCCCAGTTTGAATTGAAGCCTAAAGTTTTTGATGGCTGCTTACCCCCTGTTCTCGCTCTGGGGATATACGATTCTGTGGAAGCACAGACCACAGAACCCTCTGGGTGGGCATATTGCCTAACCTACCTTGAACAAGGACACTCAGCAGCCATACATTACATGGTTGCAGAGCGAGAAATTTGGCACGTACGTGCTGGCTTTGCCTCAGTACCTCATCCACTATTTTTACAAATTTGAGGAGCTTTCCCACAAGGGACTTCTATAGTAGGGATCAAATCCATTTTGCGTATAAGCATTTATATTGGCAATTCAAATTCTTCACATTGTTCAATTTCTTTCACTCCTCCAATCCTCTATATTCTAATTTCCATGTTTCTACATTTCATTGGGTGAACTTCTATATTCAAATTTCTAAATTTCTATAACACCCCTGCCAATCTCCATGCTTGTAGGAGCATAGTTCTCCAAAAGTAGTAATTTGCAGTAGTACCATTACGATGGAGGTTTACCATACCTTGGAGTTTTCCAGTTGTTCTTCCTGGATTGGAACTCCATACTACTTTCAGTCCCCCGTTTTCTATCAACAACACCCTGGCATACCACGTGTTGTTTGAAGGTGGGAGTGTGATGGCTGCTGACCCCCTGCTCTCGATCTTTTTGTTCGGCCGTTCTGGTGGTATACCGTTCGAAATGTTGATGCACTGAAATCTTAATCGGTTCAGTTTTGATAACTAAGATTTTAAATGATCGTAAATGATCGAAAACAGCTCAATGAATCGAACTTTTCTCCCGTATTTAGATGTCTCTGTGACCGGGGAAGGACATAGGGGGGGGGGGGGGGGTTCACTTCCGGATCCGATGCAAAGGGGTGGGGGTATTTAGGGAAGCCGAAATATAAAAATCCGAAATTCTCCCATCCCTAAGTAATACTTATTGGGTATCGTTAGGTTCAAAGGGCGTAACTACAAGTGCGTTGCGGGACCCCTTCCGATGGTCCAAAAAATCCGAAAAAATTCCAGACATCTTAGTTTTCAAAACTGAACCGATTGAGATTTCAACGCATCAACATTTCGAACATTCGTGAAAGAAAAAAAACACTTCTACAGGTTCGGTGAGGGCCGTAAATGGTTAAAGCAACTTCAGTCGAGATGATCGAAGCCTTTCCAAGGGAATACCCGTCCGAATTCTACCGAAAGTGTAAAATCGTACAGGTCGTCGTGGATAACGTTATGGATAGGTACTAGAAAGCTGAAGGCCACTCTTTGGCAGAAGTTTGTTGATTGTGTGCTCGGACCAACCGAAATGTATTTGTCAAAAGGTCCATTGATTACAGAGGGCACCCCCACGGGACGGTCTGTACAAATATTGTTGCAATTTCCCAATAGATCATGAACAACGTTCTCAGAATGGTTTGTAAAAAGGTTTTCCGTTCCCCTCAAATTTTAAAACAGTCGTGCTCTTATTTGGAGATTACACAGGACATGATTGGATGGTTATATTCATCCGTAATATAACGTTCAATTCGTTTGAATTGGATTATGAGAGTATTCATGTCCGGCTGGTATTGAAACAAAATCCTGTGGTTTTTTGGATATTTCACAGTAAATTCTGGGATTTTTTCTTCGCAAGTTACTCCAATCTTCCCACAGAACCCAACGGGTGAATTGGGGGGGTTAAATGAGTGAATGAAAAGCCCATATTGACGCTCATTAGAAACGAAGGAAGTTATCTGTAGTTCGCCAACGAATTCGTTGGGATGTGAACTTAGAAACGTTTCGTTGGTGGTTACAAACAGCTTTCACGAGGGACAGAATGAAAAGAAGTGAAGAACGAGTTACGCCCCGTTCTTTTCCGAATAAATCAAAGTCCCCCTCGCCAATCATTTAAAGAGGGGAAAATCAAGTGGGTTTTGATAAAGCGGACACGGGCGGCCTTTTTCGGATCAAGCGGATGGAGGTGATGGGGCCAGTGAAATTTATCATGAAATGGGAGTAGAAATACCGTAATCAACTGGGCGGGTTCGAAAAATTAGTACAATAAATTTAGGTCCAGTAAACTAAACCAAGAAGTTTTCTTTATTTTTTAAACATTTACATTATTGTGCTATCACACTATCAAGTGTTACGATAGTAGAAGGTATACAATTCACAAGGAAGTTGAGGTAATAGTTCGTGCCATTGGAAGGCTAATGTTTAACTATCCTATGAAGTATTATTAATTCTAATTTATTAACAGTATGCAGAGCTTGATTTGCGACGGGGCGACGCACAGTGGTGGAAAATGATCAGTTTTGTTCAAACACCTGTAAATAGAGCTATTTGCCACCACTTCGTCAAAAAAGCACTGGAACTAGTTGAGGAGAGGTAAAAATGAACAATCACATCAAAAAACCGGTCTTCTAAATAGTTTATTTTGGTCGCTTACATTGCTGTTGCGTTGAAATTGAAAATAGGTGTGAATTGATTAATCAAATTTGAATTTAAAAAAAATATTACTCCAAACAAGAAATTAAATCATATTAGAGCAATGTATAATTATTTCTTTACTAAAAATAAAATAATTTTATCCCAAAATTCGCTCGTATGCCGCCTCAAGAATCCTAGAGATCTCATCAATATGAGTGGAAAATATCGTCCCACAAGGTCTAACTCAGTTTTCCCAACTTTTCAGGAGAGACAAAAAAAACGGATTTTCCAACGTAGTGTAGTATTTCGTCGCACCACGTATCCAACATTTTGACAAAAATGAGATTTTTACACCAGTCGATTCAAATTTTCTCGCTTCGTAGGCCAGTGATCTCAGTTTTATTTTTAAAGAATGCTTGAAGCGCTAAAATCGCTTAGATGTGAACACCACTTATCTACATTGATAAAACAATACCACGTCTAACAATCTCGCCTTGCCATCTCCCTCAACCGGCTTCGCCGTTCGTCCAACTCGAGCGAAGGAAATTATTGAATAGGTACTCATTATTATATTAAACTCACCTGCTTTTGAAGCAGTTGGTATTACATTATAATACCTTTAGGTACTTTTAGTATAACTTATTTTTTTAGCATGAACACAATTCAAGTTTTCGGAAAATTCTGAACTTGTTTTTATTAACGATAACTTAACGACTCTGTCACCTGTTGAAAGTTGAAATAGTAATAAATAAATAATGGGAAGTCCCCTACATTTACTCCCCCTCCAGGAACACATCCAATCAGAAATAACAAACTTCCGGTAGGCCGCCAGTAGGGAAGTGTACTGTTTTCCTGTTTCTTGTATTCTTATTTTCTTTTTGTATGAGGGATCGTGTTCCGCTGTATGTTCGAATATTACTCATGTCTTCTAAGTTGAGTTCGTTTGCTTCACATAGTTGATAAGCAGGTTTTATACGATGTATAGAAATGTTCACTTCTTTATTTCTTGTTCTCTTATTTCTCTTTATTTTCCTTTTTATTATTTCTCTTTTTTTCCTCTTTATTTCCTGTCTCATTTTTTCTTCATTTCTCTTTATTTCTTTGTTTAATTTCTCTTTATTTCTCTTTCTTTTATTTCCCTTTTATTTTTTATTTCTTTCTTTGCTCTTTATTTCTATTTTCCTATTATCTCTTTTTATATTTTTCTCTATATATCTATTTCATTAATCTTTTTTTTTTCATCTTTACATTATATCTCTTGATTATTCTTTGTTTCTCTTTATTTCTATTTTCCTTTTATTTCTCTTTATTTCACCATCTTTTTTTTGTTCTTTTTCTTTTTTCTTTTTCTTTTTTTTTTGTTTTTGGTTCGATATCGATTCTATCCTATTTTCGAGCGCTGTTCTTCGTCTATTGATTTTCTTTGCGTTTTGTAGGTACTGGTTTCTGTAGCGTGTTATTTTTTATTATTTATTTTATTTATTTTTTTTTTCGGAGAAGCTGACTTGGTTTCATGTCACCTAGTTCAAGCCCTGTCAACAATTTTTTAAGTTGCCTATCATCACTTTCTTTAAAAATGTTGAGCAGTCGTCTTTTGGCAGCTGAGTATTTCGCTGTATCATCGCTTGTGATGATATCCCAAATATTTTCAAGAAATTTTGGCTCCAGGTTTGCTACTAATTGATTGAACTTACTGGTTTCCGATCTCACTCTTTCGTTGAAAAATTGTGCCTCAATTTGGAAAAACCAGATTTCGGGTTTTTCAATCCAGAATGGGGGAAGTTTCAGTCGAACTACGTTGGCCTCGTCTTCATTTTGGTTGTTTGATCTGCTACCTGTTGCTGGATTCTGAATTTGAAAATTGTCTTCTTCGGCCATCACGTCGGGGTCACCAATTTTAGGTACTTTTAGTATAACTTATTTTTTTAGCATGAACACAATTCAAGTTTTCGGAAAATTCTGAACTTGTTTTTATTAACGATAACTTAACGACTCTGTCACCTGTTGAAAAGTTGAAATAGTAATAAATAAATAATGGGAAGTCCCCTACATACCTAACTGTATATGAAACTCTTACTATACTATCAATTTTGGTGAAGAATAGGGCTAACTCCATAATGTCCACTCGTTCGTTGTGGTTAAAGTTCAGTCTCACTCTCTTTACTCGTCGATCTATCGACTCTGAAGAGATATTGATTGTTTAGAAATCGAGTTAATCTTAAAAGACGAGTTGATGAACTCAATATCTAAAAAACTAAAATTTAATTTTTAAGAGCAAGACAAATAAATGTATCGATGATTAGGTGATGAAATGGGCAACACCACATATCTAACGGTTTTTTTTTCTAATTTCAATGTCAGGCTACTGAAACCTCTTACAAAATGTGTGGTACCTCCTAGGACCTAGACAATCAAAAATGGTGAGAAAAAATGACAGAAGTGCCAACATGTTAGACAAAAAATGTTTTTTCGTCCTCCTGAAAAGTTGGTAAAAGTTAGTTACGTAGTGCTGCCTCTTAAGCGACGAATTTCTATGATTTGCAGTAAAGGTCAAACCAATGAGCTAGAAAGACGGACCGAGAAATTTCGCGTAAGTATCCGTTCCTAGCTCATTTTAACGATTATCGCAACGATTATCGTCTGACCATCCAACGAGTGTGGATACGTATATCTAGTATGAGTATGTGATTATAGGTGTGTACATGAGTATGTCTTCGTTGATGAAGTGATCGTGGCTCGGCTAAGATTGAGTTTAGCGAGTTCCGGTGGTGCAGTTTTTGGCTAGCAGCGTTATTGAAGGGTTCTACTAAGTCCACCACAAGTGGTACGCTGAGGTCGGCGTGTAATGTGGCGTTACCGTCGAAACAGGGAGCACTCGTTATTATTTCCAAAATGAGATTTTGTACCAAAACGAATGACTAGAGGTGTTCAATTGTCAAAAATAAGGTAAGCGCAAACAACGTGTAAATATGTAATTTTTTCATTTTGTTTGTTCCCTCAGAGAGGCGGAGCTCAGTCCCTGTGCGCAGAAATGGCGGACGAGCTTTGTTTCGCTCTCCGGTGCAGGGGCTCACGACAGCGGCCAGCTCTCAAGAGACAGTGCTCCAAATGTGCCACAGGACCGACATACGTTCCTGCAGTACCGCCAGCACCGGCTCCACCACAGCTACCTCCGTACAACCAACAGCAGGTAAGGAGGTATGCATTGACTACCACACCAACACACTTTTCAGCTGCTGCAAACCGCTGCTACTGCATTGAGAATGTGCATTGAGGACAGCGAGACCTTCTTTTATCAGGTAAACGCAATCAAAGTAATTAACTACTTTCTCAAAATTATTAATGATCTTTGGTGGTACCCAAGGTTAGTTTAATAGTTACAGGTTGAGTAAAAATCGTTGTTTACATATCGATTCTGGAAGGTCACTCCACTTAGTTCCGTCCTACGTCACTGAGGTCTCGATGTAAAAACCTTCTATTTGTTTTACATCAGATCTTATTTCAAATTCCAATAACTAGATATAGAGTAAACTAAATATAGAGTAAAATAACTTTTTTTTAACTATACGATTCACAAAATTTGTTATATTTAATATCATAATTTTAAATTTGTAAAAATTATACCTTCACGAGAAATGCTTCATGAATTTTACGATTAGTTTCTAATAATTAGAAAAGTAGTGCTCGCACAGAAAGGTAAACGTTGTTCGTTATGCAGCATGACTTATTGAGCGAATTTCCTAAACTCTTACGAAATAGACTACTATCAATCTATTGAACGTGATCCACAGAATATGATGAGTCACACGCCCTTAACTCGCTCAATTTTGACCCGATTCGAATGGGACTTGCTTCAATTAATTTCTCGGCCCAAAATACGTGTGAAATGACAAAACCTTCCAATAATGTTGTTTAAACAACAATTAAAAATAAATTTTAATAACCTAAAAGTTAAATGAAAGCTTTTGATTAGTTATGGATTGACTAATTGTCATAACACAAACAAACAATAATACATTCCTTACATTCAAAGAGAAGAATAGGCAGAAGACAGCAACGTTCAATTAGCAAAACCGAATTATAACTTTACTCTTCACACAATCACAAATGCAAATGACAGTAGTTAAATCGTGAACGGCAACTTTATATTATATTATAACCACAAGATTCAACTAAAGAATGGGATGCGCGGTAGCCCACTGGGCTCAGACCTCAGTGACGTATTTGTTCACTAAAATTTACTCAACCTTTTATATAATACGAACGTTGGGTGTTACCGACTTTTGGTGTCCAATTGCTTGGGCGAATTCAATGTTAGGTACCTACCCATGTATTGAATAAATAATAAAACAAAAGAAATGAAAACCAAGTATTACCTTAGTAAAAAGATGAAAATATGAAAATTGCCTAATGGGGTCAACTGGTATCTCGTTGCCGTCAGGACCTTTCATCCTGCTGTCGAGCCAGAGGCACATTCTCAGAGCTTCTAAATAAAGCCGCATGAGTTCGCCTGCTATTCATACGAGCTAATTCCACTCAATACCGCTATTTAATACATGAATGCGGCCAGAATTTTCAAATTCAAATTTATAACTTTAATTGTTGACTTCACAGTGAGGCCAAATCTACCACACAAAACATTCAATTACATGTTCATATAGCCCAGGCAAATTATATATAGCCCAGGCAAATTAGTGCTCAGCCTTCCGAAAATTGCTCGAGTGCTGGAAATCGTTTTAATCTCTCTTGGGGGTCCTGTATAACGAGTACATGAGTTTGCGACGGTTTCTAAAGTGTTCTTTACATTTGAGAACATAATAACCGCAACATGTTCGCACTTTTTCTAGTTTCTCGCTCATAACTCGAAATGTTAGCATCCTACAGAAAGTTGTAATCCTACAAGAGGTTGTGTCATAGCCGCGAAACACCTGTGATTGATCTTCGCTGTAACCTGTGATTGATCTTCGCTGTGCCTATTCATATTAATGTATTAAAAATATTTAATTTCTCCTCATTCATCAAATTTTGAAGAATGAATTTTGAAAAATTTAATGCTCTTTAAAAAGAAAGGTGTGGCATATTCTGTATATACGCGAAAAATTGAAGAGGGCAAAAATTTCGCCGTTTTTAGGATTTTAAATCCGAACCACAATCTATAAACCTTCGCAAACTTATATCGCTCATTTGCTGCAAATCAGATGCTTCCGGGTACTCGAAAAAAACATTTCAAACTTGAAATGGATGATTTTTTTTCTTGATTACCTACCCCGAAGCATGAAATTTTGAAATTTGGAGATTGTTGGACATTTGTACACTATTGCAGCTAATGAGCGATATACCCGTTATTCAGGACCCCAAGAGGGACTCCCAGCTCTCGACCAATTTTCGGAAGGCATTAACTTTCCTGGGCTAATAAGCATTTCGAGGGTCTCAAAGCAACTTCCCACATTGTCATTTTGGTGACTTTTCACCAGAGCCAAAAAACCATCTGCCAATGACTATTTTTACTGACTAATTCAGTAAAATAAATCTTGAGATTTAGTGTTACCTAATTTAGGCACCTAACTTATACTTAGTTAGATCGATCCGCCGGGACGAGACGCTTTGAATGGTATGCATAGGTAGGTAACTCATTTTAGCCAAAAGTGACGATGTGGGAAGTTGCCGTGAGACCCTCGATTTGTTCGAAATTTCTCACAAATGCTATCAATAATTTCTAACCAACATGCTTTCAGTGTGATTTCGCTGCAATATCTGCTTCGCTTTTTCTGCAAGCTTCCTTATACACAGAATCCTACTTTTACTTGATTCTTATTTTTGTATGATTCTTGTTGGTCAAAAAGAATGAATCAGTGTAGGTACTCATCGAATCAGAAGTGAATACCACTTGGTTGGTAATAACTACGTCAACAAGTTCAATAATCACTGTATTAGTGTGATCCACTAATTTTCATTATTGAAGATAATAAAACAAAAACCATAAATTCGAACCTATAAATATCCTTGAAATGTACCATTTCAAACTTGAGTTCTGTTCATTTAACTTTCACTGGTAAGAAGCTTTGTATTCAAGTTATGGACAAACATTTTAGGGTAAGAACTTGAAATTCGGACCATAAAATACTGAGTTTGTTATTTATTATGGTAACATGTTCCTGTGATGCGATGTGATGTGGTTAATAATGTCGAGGTGGATCCCCACAGTAGGTAGGGTGACGTTGAGGTGGGACCTGCTGGAGGTGCTAGGGTGATGGAGGTTCTAGTATTCGTAGTGGCAGTGAATTCGCACTACATGGTAGCATTCGATTTGACTTTGTATTTGGACTGCATGACTTTGTCATGGACTGCATGACGCAAAAACGCACAATTGCACTAAAAATGACTAACTGACAGCTGGAGGTACGCCGAGACCTGGACATATTGCTAGCCAACCTATTACCCACAATACATCACGGGTAACATGGGGGTCCTCAATCTCACGGTATTTGGGATATAGTTAAACCAATGTCTCCGCTAAGTTAATCATTAATCCTCCGATGAAATGTTCGTACTGCGATTGAAATACGATTTTCCCTCCAAACGAACAAATCATTCGAACTGATTTCACGGAATCTCGAGATTCCATAAATGATGATTGTGTTGCAGAGATCCAGCCTGGGAGTTCCCCTAGATCTTCCTCCTCACGCCATTCACCTCAACGTGTGATGTTCGAAACATGCACGGAATCCACTCGAAGCAAATGTGCCAACCAACAACCACAAAAATTTATTTAACAAAAAACTGCGCCAAAGTGCAACTGAGACTTCATTTACTGTAATCCCGAAACGTACTGTGTTCTACAAGTTCGATCCATGTTTGGTAAATCCCCAAATGATCACACTGCACAAGGTCAATTGGTAGATGCTACTATTTCGTTCCAACAAAACCAACTTACGTGTTTGTTTTGCATAAACATTTATGTGTAGTTTAAATTGACTTGAGACAATTTTCAAATTCCATTTTTTCGTTGAACGTGTTTTCCTGGTCATTTATTAAGACTACAAACGAAATGACAACGTAACGCAATTCATCCACGATTTCGTCGGTTGTTGAACTCACCTGAATACATTCCTTCACACGAAACTATTTACCTACATTAGGTAATTTGTATAAAAAGAACTAATTTATTGAAAGCATTTTGTTACCAGAAAAAAACTATGTAAGTAAATCAATTATAATTATTAGTCCGATGGTGTTGAATGTCGTAGGGCCTTAAAAATAAGAGTGATTTGTTGTTTAGATTAATAATTTAAAAAAAAGAATAAATAAAAGGACGGACGAATTCTGAGTTTTGAAATTCATTTCAATTGCCCGAATTTCAGTGACAAGGGAATTAATTCAATTTGGGTGCACCCGGTTTTGGAAGCGTCTGAAGAGTGGGGATGGGTATCGAATACATACGAGTATTTATATCGAATATTTATCACACATCGATTTTGTTCTTACGATGTTTACCACACATCGATGTACCTGCAGTCGCCTCCTCTGTTCCTGCGGAGAGGATTTTTTCACAAGAGGGTTTGGTTTTGAACCCACTTAGAAATCGCCTTTCCGAAGATATGGCTGCAAAACTGCTTTTTTTGCATGTGGCCAACAATAGACATTGGGAACACAGGAAATTGTCATATTTAATTTTTAAAAATAAGAACAAAAATTACAACAACAACAAAAAATTGGCAGCTAGGTAAGTACCTACTTGTACTTGGGTAGCCTACAGTACCGTAAGGCACTTTCGGAAAAGACATCGATGTTTTTTGTATGAGGTTTTTTAGACACCGATGTTTGCAGTAAAAAATATTTTCTAACTTTTACCCATCCCTGCTATAATGAAGAGTAACGGAACCCTGCACTTGATGGTGGTACTTCTCGTTGATGTGAATTTTTTATAAATTAATTTGCAACAATAATTACATATCGAGTTTAACAAACAAACATAATACGCTTTGGTCCATTTGGACGTTCAGCGGTAGTTCCGTTGTTGCAAGTACATTTATTTATTTACTTGTATTCATAACTAGTTAAGATCATGGTATTGCGGAGGGAGCCTGATGTTAGTTTATTGTCAGCTTAATCATTATATTTAAATTCGCTATTAAGGAACCCTGACGTAAGAGCACCATTCCTACCAGTTAGGGCCGTATCTCCAAGAACTCTAGCCCTAGACAACTTGGCGCTCCCGAAACACCTCAACCGGGCTTATCCTAGAATCGGGCAGTCCGCCAGAGAATGCTTTGTCTTCTCTTTGACATTGAAGTTGGAAAGCTCGAACAGATGGATTCGGTCCCGGATGAGTATTAGAAGTATTTCAAGTTACTATTTTGTATTATAGTGTTACAAAATGAGTATTAGAAAATATTTTTTTCATCATTGAGATTAATTTAATTAATTATATGTTATGTATGCATCCTAATCATAAGCAACAGAAATGAGGTATGTTGCTTACCCTACCAAACCAATTTTTACCTGATCTTGACTAGTGTGCAAACTGAATGAGACTATACGAGGGAAGGAAGTGCTGGCGACATATCACACTTAGCTCCACACCACGGTAACCAGTTACAAGTTGATGTGCCTCATACGGACCTCCATGTGTACGCATATAGACATCTGAAAAGGCAATGGCAAGATGTTTACGACAGTGCGGCCATTTACTGGTAAGAGAACCCTCGCTATCCGTCCAACCTTGATGTCTGCAAGAGCTGGACAGAAAATCGATTGGAATCATCGCCCGCATCCACTCCAACCGTGGATATCTACTCCCAGCATATCTGCATTGAATCGGTCAGCGTGATTCTCCCTGTTAAGACGACTGTGGCACCGGCTCTGGTACTCTGCAGCACGTTTTGTTGGAAATATCAAACACATGTGGCTGCCAAGGGAGGAATGTTTGACAAGGCCGTTAATTTAGTTAATTTTGATATAGCCCGCAGTAATAGGTTATTTTAATACATTTCGAAATCTGTATTCAATTTAATAACTACAATATTTTCAAACCGAACCAATTGGGCAAAGTCAGAGAAAAAGGTGATTCCACCAATTTTTCATCAAATTTGATGAATATGGCCAACATCTTCGAATCTCAATCTGAGACGTCCCAATCTGAGTCAGCCATCAAATTTTATTTATCCAAATTTTTCACACCACCGCAACTAGACAAAATTTTAATTTTAATTAAATTTCGAAATTTTGCGACAATACCTCCAAGCTATTTTATTCCCGTTCCCAAATTTCCGTAATTGTGAGACCTGTAAGTGTGGTATGTGGGCAAAGTTTCGATTTGTATTCGACCACAACTTTAGGGTAGTACTACCAGTTGATGCCCTGCCGTTTGTTTGAGATCCATAAGGCAATTCACTTTTAGCGCTAGTTTGAAGATTTAATTTGATTTTATGAAGTAAACTATCGATTGTTGGTCACTCTAGTTCGAGGATCGGGACTCGATCGAAGGAGTGACACGAGGTTAAAAAAAATAATGACTACTGACTGATTTAAGTTAGTTTATTATAATTGAGTATTATCTGAAATAAGTAAAGCTATATGTACACACTTTTCCCAATAATAATCATCACGCCTGAATAACTTGATATTGAAGCAATTCAGTATTATAATAACAGCATTCGTTTGGAGTAAAATTGCAACCGAATACAGCCGAATTTTATAAAAAATATAGAATAAAAATTATATTTTCGTGTAAGCTTTTTTGGATCATCTGCAAAGCTGGTTCGGCTCTTGAATGAGCACGGCTATCAAGCAATGTATCCGAAGAAGTATAATTGAAAAATCATGTCGTGAAAGTCGAATCACAGGTCTGAGGTTCCTTCTGTGTAGTGCTGGGTGCCAGGCGGAGCCCTGTAGCCTGGGTATGTGCTGTTGAGAGCGTGTTGGGCGAAGAAGGACGAATAATCCTTTTTGACTTTCCTAGGTCGACAAGCCGGCCCTTTGGCGAGGGCGAGCCTGGCTTGGTTTTCGGCTTCCGCCTGCTGTTTCACCGGCTCTGGCGGCCATTTCTGATCGCCTCTCATTCTCTGTCCGCCGTTGACGGTCGCTGTCGCCGGTTGAGAGACGTACACGGGCGATGGCGCTTGCCTGATCGGAGGCGAAGGTCGGAGCTGTACGACGGTTTTCGGGGGTTCGAATTTGATCGGTTGGAAGACCGGAGGTTGATACGAGGGGTCTGACTGCTGGTTCTGGTTCTGCAGATGACTCGGCTGTTGTCCCGGAGCTGGAGCTTGTACCGGCTGGAACCGTCTGGCGGCTTGTGGACTCTGAGGGACTCCCGATCTTATGGGCGTAACGCTCTGCGGCAACTGAAAATCAAAAAACAAAATCAAATCAACTCAAATATCAACTCAGTGCACATTTCATGAATTGAGGCGGAATTTGCACAAGGGCAAAAAATGTGAATTTTCAGGAATTAAAAAAATTTACTTTCTGCATACTTAAAAAAATTAATTGTCTTTAAATTATCTACTGTACTGTGAGATCATATTCATGTACCAATATGATTCAATTAACTCATTCATGAGATGCAAAATTCAACATCCAATTTCTTTACCGAGATCTCTCTCTTGGGTTACACAAACTTGATCTGTAAAGCTGAACTTCAACTTTTTGGTAAATATAGATTCTCTCATCTATAACTACCAAAAAAATTAAAGTTTAGCTTTACTGATCAAGTTTGTGTAACTCAACGATAGGCACAGCCCGTAAGGTTGGGTTAGAGTCGATACTTTGGCTTAGGAGTGCAATAGGCAGAGGCAATTGCAAATATACAGAGTGTAGATATAAAAAACGAACAGAAATTGTGAGATTACAATCATTGTGGGTATATGCTACTCATACACTTTTAATGTTGCTGTAACCCATCGCTATCAACCAACTAAAAATAATATTATGTTTCTTATAACTTGATCTAGTTTGGGACGTGTCTCAGAACTGTACAGGCACATTGTTGAGAAAAAGTGAAATCTAGAAACCCATGCCCTAGTAATTAACACTAGTTTAGGTTTGGAGTTCATGACTCTACCAGGTAGGTGATAGCTGAAACCTAGTAGGACCTCACCTAGCAACTCAGGTGCAACCTCCGAGCGAATACAGGGCCTAACTCTCGAGATACGCGATGTAACCAACAAACCTGGGCAGAACAGTACAAAATAGCTCTAATAATAGCTGCAAAGTTGTTTTTAATTTTTTTTTTTTTTTTTAATTTGTAGGTATTCATGAGTTCTAACTCAAATTTGGGCAATCCAATGCATAAATTCAGTGTATTTACATGAAAATTTATTAAAACTACTACTCATCCTGTCCCAACCCAACATGTACAACTTTGTTAATATCTGGTGCCTACATGTTTCAAGATTCTTCCATTCCCCTTGAGTGGTGTTGTTCCTCGAACTCTACAGTCCCTAAAACTCGAGTGAAATATTTTTATGCAGCATGATTCGTGTTTGTCCCGAGGATTTCAGTCACTACTTCACGACCACTGTTTTTATGGAACAAATTCAAATATCCGGCTTCACGGGAGGCTGTTGGCGGATCAGGCTGTCACCATCAACATCAGGGTTCCTCAAAGGCCTCCAGTTGAGTGTTGACTTTCGGCGAGTATTTATGTGCAGCGAATCGTGGTAGCGTTTTTTCTCCTGTCTCAACTTCACTGGATGTTTCTTGGGTGAGTTTCAAAGATTATTTTTTTTCTCTTTCTGTCTGTTTTGTATTACAAAATAAATGAGCGTTTTTCCTTTTTGAAAAAGTTGCTGTGATTGGGAAATAAATCACAAAAACCTAATGTCTGTCACTACTTCACAAATTGCGATTATACTCTTCGAGTTACGATACTAGATTGCTTTCTTTAACCCTTTCTTGATTAATTATTTTGAACAAGTAACTGTGTGAAATATCAATTCGGAAGGGGAAAATTAAAACCGAATTTTAAAAAAACCAAAAGATTACTTTGTCAAGTGGAGCTTTCATATTTGTGACTTCATTATCAGGAAAAATCAGTAGATCACGAGCAGTTTACTTTTTTTTCATAGGAATACTGATATAAGTCACTAACTTCTTCATCTATGTATATAATAAAATCGTGTCTGTCTGTTTGTTTGTTTGTCTGTTTGTTTGTTTGTCTGTTTGTTTGTCTCATCATCAATTGAGAACGGCTGAACGTAGAATGTTGCGGCTGGTACCATTTGACGCAGACTTTATCTGGGAAGGTTTATGAAAAATCCGCATCTGTCCATCCGTTGAAACGTTATGAATGAAATACTACTAAAAAACGTGTTATGAGGACGTTTATGCTTATAGCTTTTGAACGGTTGAACGTAAATCCGATTGTAAGTAGTCTCTGGATTCAGCTCGACGAGTACTTTCAAGTGGTACTTCAATCAGGATGTTAGTGAGAGGGGGGGGGGGGTCTACAGGCATTCAAAAACTACTTGACCGATCTGAATGAAACTTAGAGAAAATGTTGAGTGAACATTGGGAAGGTTTCAGACCAATTTAGGAGGGGGGTACAGGTTATGTGGGGGGGGGGGGGTCTACTGGCAATCCAAAAACTACTTGACGAATTGGAGTGGAACATTGAAATTGTGTTGTGTGATCATTGGGAAGGTTTCTGACCAGTTTGGTTTGTTCTACCGTTGCGAAGCGCGTAGTTCGGAAATAAATTACTTCGCCTTCCCAAAGTCACAACTTCATGTTCATATCATTACTTAATTTCTGCAATTTTGAGATTGAGAAAGATTTAAGCTTGGAAAATGATCAAATATGGCCACTTATTGACATATGAATCTGGAATAAAAAAATGAAGCCTCACAACCGACTTTTATTTTTGGAATGAAAAGGTAGTCGGATTTCACGTTTTCCTGAGAATGGCCCACATATTGAAGATAGTAAACCAAAATACGTTTTGGGTTTCGCTGTCAACAGATTTTGGCCTTGACGCCTAATGAGTATTTATTAAGTCTTAGATCCACTAAGTTTTGTTAATGAGCTTTCACCTCATTTATGTGTTCGTGTCATTAACAAGAGGTTGTTGCTCGTAGTCAACCTACATCGAGCGGTCGGAATCAACTGAGTCCAAGGCACTTTTTTTTCTCGCGTTGTATTGACCAGAAGTTGCCGTACGGACTCCCAGCTGAAGGTAATTAGGGCTAATGTCCTTGGGGTCCGCGATGGAAAGGGCGGGGATCGGCTGAAGAACCGTCCGAACATTAGGGGGTTGATCGAATGTAATTAAAACACATAATTAAGGGCTGAAGAAGTAATCCGCACAGAGCGAGGGGGCCCCAAGGGCAGGTAGGCCACAAAAGGCGTTCCCTGATTTTATTGTAACGTCCCTTTAAACCGAAGTTGCAGTTAATTGAAACAACGTGTCAATTGGACCCGTGGGTTTTAATCCTTTCCGCACTTCACGGAAATAATTAACATTCAACTTTGAATCAGCGGGCGGGACTGCAGCTTGCAACTCGGGACTCTCATGCATACGAAACGAGATTCGGTCGTTCTCATTATTTAACTAACAGCGGCCTCGATGAGCCAAACCATTCATTTGTTTATGTGGACCGAATTTGTTACTACTCTTGACTCGGAATTCGGTTCGGAGAGCGTTTGAAAACTGACTTCATCGTCGGTTTTACTGTTGGCCGACGCAGGAACTCCGTTGTGGTGGTCACATGGTAGCGCACTATTTAACCCTTCGCAGAAAATGAGGTAAACACAATAGTGACTCTGGGAAAACTAAGCAACTACACAGAATAGAGCGGTTTTGTAATGAAAATAGTGAGGCCGAGGAGGATCCTAGAAACCTTCCACGTCCTGGGTCAAACGCAAGTGGTGCAAATTAGGATTGAAATGTGTGAATCGCCGTATCTCTCAAACTTTGAATTGAGCGGTTGAGTTATACGAATTTAAAGGTGAAACAGAACACAATCATCTTCAGACACTCTTGTGATGTCGAGTGTCTCGTTCTGAGGGACGTTTGGTACATAACAAAGAAGGTATTTTTAGATCTTTCTTGGTACAACATGATTTAAATCAAAGGAAGCCTACAAGTAGAATGCTGCAAATTTGTACAGATCACTCTTCTGTATACAATCTCTGAAAGGGGGTGCCAAAACGGTACGGAATAATTTAAGGAACGGGCGAAAATATTAGGGTCGGTAACTAGGTCAGTGATGGTCAATAATTGAACTCAATGAATTGAAGTTGTTGAAAACTCTACCGTTTTATATGGAATTTGCGAGATACGACCTTTTCAAAATTTCAAAATTTATTTTGAACCCCTTACAGTTGAACTAGGGTTACGAAAAATGTCAAGGATCATCACCGGGCTGGTCCGATCGTGGTCGGATTCTCCATATCTTAAAACGTAAACCACCAAATTTTAACCCAATTATTTCTAAGTCGATTCCACTGGTTTATTATTATTGAAGATAACTAGAAGACCAGAATTTTTGAATTTTGAACTTCGACAATAATTATGTTCCTTCCAGATCAGTGTACATCATTGAGAAGATGTGGACACCAAGAAATCTGATTCAGGTAATGGTGATGTCTTGTAAGATTCCCTGATTTCCGTCAATGCTCTATTCTTCGGCTCTATATCGCGTATAATATCAAGCTTGAGAGATCCTTGATTCTTTCCTGTACACGCCTACAAGCGCCTCCTTGATCACGTTAAAATAATCTTAACGTGATCAAGGAAGCGCTTGTAGGCGTGTACAGGAAAGAATCAAGGATCAAGTTGAATTATTCAACTAGTGCCTCCATAATTGAGTGACGTAGCACAAATAAGGGATGGATTGGTATCTAAAACTGGTGCTACATTGATATATTTTTTTTTAAATCCCGAATCGTTCATATTTCGGGACAATTTATAATAATTTTAGTGTCTTAGGTAATAATTTGTACTTCCATATTCAATATGGATTGAGTGCCAATGAGACAAGCTACGAGCTCGTACAAGCATTATAGCAATTTATAAATTGTCCCGAAATATGAATGATTCATGAAAAATTTTGTCTTCTTCCAAAAAAGTTCTACCCGGTTCGTGTTAGGCTCTTGAGGTAATGGAACTTTTCAAAAATGCATGCCAAATCTTCAAATATTTTTAGGATTTAATTTTAAATAGTCTCGCTTTTAAGCAACGATTTTTTTTTAATTATTATTCTTAATCCGTTTCACCAGATACCAACCTGTGTTTGTGCAGACTGCTGGTTATCAGAATCTGTCGACGGTTCTTCGGGTGGAGGGGGCCAAGCCACTCGTTTCAACCCTGCAACAAAAGATGGGATGAGAATCAACATGGTATTTTAAAGCTTCGCAAAATAGTTCCACAATAAAATCAACGGTACGTTTCAGTACGGAATGTTAGGAACAGAATGGAGCCCACAATGATATTTCGATTGACGATGGTCGGTATCATGTTTATAACACAGACAATTCCAACATCTTTTCCATAACGGGAGAAGATTCCTCGAAATTGGGACAACTCCAAAGGACATGATTCTCCTTACAAACAAAACAAACCAGTTGCAACTCCGGTTTATTTGGGACAGAAGCCTTCGATTTATCCCTGGTGACTAACGTGGTTCTAGGCTTACAGTACGACTTCTGATGACCCCTTTGCATTCAATGTCAATTTCGAAGTATGGGTTTTAGAATCCGAGTGGTTTTGCTCAGCTAATTCCAGACCTAAATACCTATTACCAACAAACTTTGTGAGGTCGTCAAAAGAAGGAAATTCGTTATCGCTAGAAGCCGTTTGGGGTAATTCACGAGCCTGAGAATTGTCACATTTTATGAACAAATGAAATACAATAAATCCTGCCTTATCGGGAAGTCCTGGCATGTTAAACGCTGATATTTCGAAGGTCCGGGATAGAAAAATTTGGAGCGACGGAACTTTTCGTTTCGTCTGTTGAATTGGCTTGAAATTCAGAAGTTCTTTCAAATAAGCAGAAGCTAATTGACGCTTTTTATCGTAAGATTCAAGGAGAGCCTTCCAAGCGATGGGATACTTAGTAGTGGTTTCGGGACCTTCGATACAATAGCATGTGCTGGACCCGAAACGCTGGAGACTAAATAACTAAATGTGCGAATAGGATCCATTTTTTGATCCTCTTGAACATGGAAACGTAGGTACGCATCCTTGAAATGAGGCCAATTGGCGATTCTTCCGTCAAAAGAATGGATTATTAAGACGAGGACAAAATTGAGGAGTCACAAAGTGTCATATTATACCAGCCGGAACCCCTCCTAATGATGACTGATGAGCTGAGGCAGCAGCCCTACCCTTGGCCTTATCAATCTTATTTTGTATGGTAATAAAATCAGAGTTCGCCTTATAGAAATAGCCTTTCACGGAAACCAGAATTTTCTCTCTTTAAGGAGTTGGGAAAACATCTGGTCCCAAGTATCTTTGAGCCTAGCGTATGTTCTGGACAAATTCAAACGCATGCCTCTAGTCGAATCCTTCATCGCTTAACAGTGTTGCATCGCTCTCCCATTCAGGCATTCGTTGCCTACTTTTCGCTGATCACCTGAAGATTTTCCACCATGTTAAATCACCAGCGGATCGTGACCTGTTACAGCTGGCCATCCATCTTGAGGAGTGGTGCTCCACGAACTGCCTGTTTTTGAATTCGAGTATGTGCTCAATTGTCTCCTTCCACCGAGTATTGCAGCCGATCCTCTATGACTACATGTTGTGTGGTGCTGTCCTCCACCGGATATGGCGGATCTGATGGGATGCTGACATTCTCCAAACTTGGGTTTCCTCAAAAGAAACACCCACGAATTTACCAACTGACAGGCTATTGTTATTTTGTACATACCCCTACTATTCCTCCTGGAGAACGCTTCCCCCGTATGGTCGCCTTATAAAGCAGTCCACAGGTACAATTAGGAGAGAGTACAGAATAAGTCCCTTCGGTACATCGCCTTCAAATTGAAGATCCCATCGAGCGAGGTTGACTATGGCCACATTCGCGGAGTGTGCAGGCTTCCCACCCTTTTGGAGCGACGTAGTGTGGCGGATTTGGTGTTGTTTAATAAGATAATCTACAGCCATCTCTTCTGTAACTTTTGATGTTGTACAGCCTCGCCGTATAAAAGGCCAGATCACCGAAAATAATCCACACAAAAGAACCGTCTTCTACCGCCTAGTCTCTTCTCTGACCTCGACAAATATACGCTTCACACACTTTATTTAGATCCAAGGGTAAACTTTTATATGAGACCCGTTTAATACATTTTATATAAATACACGATAGGTATCGAAAAATTGGACGGAATCCAGTTGTGAAAGCAAATCTTTCAAGTAGCCATTTAGTGTCGAGATCGGAGGACTGCGACTTTTCTGATTTGCGATTTAATGTTTTCCGCGTAAACAACGCCCTCATTGGTTACAATACTCATAAAATAGTCAGGTGAGGGGCGGAATCGTCGGTATTTCCATTGGGGCTCGTCCAGTATATTTAGCGCGAAGGAATCTGCCGACGGCGAGAGGGTGGCAGCTCGCCAGGAGGTCCTGGCTGCCGTCCTACGACTGCCGAATGGTCATTTTCACGGAGTTATCTCGGAGGGGAAAGGTTTGGTCGTATAATTAATACATATCGACGCTTCCTCTCGCCCTGAGATGTTTACAAACAACGCAGGAAATAGATTGAACGACGAAGTTCAAAAACGTCGCAGTCGTCAAGATGTGTACGCTCTGTTCACATCGCCTCGTCGCCTATTGAAAAAGTAAGCGAGCACCTACTAAAGTCACTAATTGTAAAAGGTAATTACTACTTGTACACTTATAATTGTTATTGAAAAAGCAAACCTGTTTGGGATATCGAACTATCTTCAGTAACAAACAATAGCGATGGTGGTTGGAGTTGAAAATGATGTTTACCACCAAAAGTGTATTCCGTTCTAAGTGGAAACAACCAACGTTCCAATAACAGCGTTTTCAAAAGACCCATCCGTTGCTCTGTATACTTTGATTTTTTATTTTTTTATTTATTTTTTCTGTGATTAACGGATATCGTTGTTGGGCTTTGATATGAACACAGATATGAGTCATCCAACTCAAATCAACTCGCCCAAACGTCAGCGTCCCTACAAATACTATTCAAGAGTGAAAATTGAAAGTGAAAAGTGACACCTCGCACCAAGCTCAGGTGCGAGGTGTCACATTACTTTCTTGGCCCGTATTCAGTTGGTAGCAGGTTTTACTCGTGTGGAAGAGAACAGTAAGTGACGTATCTCGTGCTTTTAATAGGGGAGATATTTGAATACCACAACAATTTGCATCGACAAAATGTCAACTCTGGTGTACCCCTCCCATCAATGAACCACTAGAATAGACCAAGACAAAAAATTGTAAATTTTATTGGTACCAGCTGTATATCAAAGTACATTAGATAAGGCATCAAATTGTGTAAGGACCCATATTTTGGGTGACTTCCAGAAATGTTTTTTCAGGCTGATCACAATACTCATCTCCCACCCCACGAGTTATTACCAGGACGTAAATGTCACTATCGTATGCTTCGAGTAATAATAACTCATCTAATGAGGGGTCGAGATTTCTCTCGAAAACAAACTAATACCAAAAATGTTGCAGATACAAATTCGATTTCATTTCGATATTTCAATATGAACACACTCGGTTACCTGCGAATAGAGATAGATCTTTTTAGTCATGATCACAATGAGCAAATATTCGGAGGAGAAAAAAAACTTTGTTGGGCGTCGTTAAATACTTTTCTTTGGTAGGTAGGTATAATGTTTACACCCATTGCCCGAAACAGGGAGTAGAGAAGGTAGAGGGGTTGTAGGGAGTTCCGAGGAGGGGTATGGAGTTCAAACCCATCATGTCTGCTATATGAAACTCAAGGTACCGCTGACAAAGAGAAGAACCTGGACTTTTGAAGCAGTTCATTCAGTAAATACGAACTTGGAAAAAAATAATCGAGTAGATAATCATCGGAAAATAAATAGATGGGTATTTCGAGGATGAAATAAATGGGTAAATCTCTATGGAGGAAAAAACGTCTTATAGGTCCAATTTAAAAATTAAGTTTATCAGTGAGTGGATTTGCTCAATACTGAACCATAAATGACAAGTTGCTTGGAACGTCGAATCTGCGTCACCATAATGCGGACCCAAAAGAGTTTTGATAAATTGAGCACAAACTCTGAGAATAGTCCTGTCTGAGGGCGCTGATGAATGGACTTAAGGAATCACTGTCACCAAACGCCACTCGAGGTTTCTCGGAATGTGACAGATACAGAAGGGCAAACAGACAAGAAGTCTGGGCAGACGACAGAGTGCGAGTTAAGTTGAGGTATTTATGGACGGTTATTGTCAACGTCGCGGATCAACCCAGTGAACGAAAGGCAAATTGAAGAATTCAAGTGATGAGACAATTGTGTAAACATGTAGATAATTGCGTATCAAAAGTCAAATTACAACTGTTGATTATATTCAAGTGATGAAAAGACTTCATTAGCATCGTACTTTTCAAGAGTCAAGTTTTTTATTGGCAATATTTACGAAAATTGAAATCCTCTTCCTTTTGATTTCACCGCGCTATTGAGAAGGCCGAACGCTCACGGTGGACAGCTGGGAGCAAGATAAGATTATCCGATAATCAATTAATTTAATATCATTGCGAGTAAACCTGTTTGGCTTCAAATGTGGTTTTATAATGGTGTTCGTTTAGTTTACAGAAAGACTACCCTCGGTATTTTTGCAAATCTTTTGTCTACAGGGAAAGGCAATATTGTCTTTATTTCATCCTTAACCACAAGACATATTATATATTTGAATGACAGAATAAATAAAGATATATTACCTATATAAATATTTATATTATATAATAAGCAACACTGAAGTATTGAGCACCACATTATATTGCCCAGCCAAACACGTTACCCTACGTACATCGATGACTAACACCATTTAGATCTGTGATACTAGTGTACAAGTTATCTATCAACCTGTTATATCCAAACTCCGGCCACACTTTGTCTGCCAAGGACATTGCTGAGATCTCCAGCAGAGGATCCAGCGAACTTGGGTGTGATCTACTTGTTTTCTAGACACCTTCTATTTTCGGGCTTCTTCATCGTACTTTACCATCTTCAATTTCTACCTCTGCCTGTTGTTTTGGGCACAACCTACCCTCGATACCATGATTATTCCCTGTCTTTCTGTGAAATCTATATCTCTACCATTCTACCTGTAATATACATCATCACGTTAATGGTCACTGCTAGTTGTCTATGTTTATTCCTAGTTTACATCGCAATCTCCAGTCATTTTTACAACGTCAATACGAAAAATCCCCAGCGAAATAAATATAATTGATAATAAAATAAATAATTATTGAAAAGTATCAGAAATTCTAAACAAACACATATTGCGCCAATTTTCGAAGCTATGTCCTAATACTACTCTGAACCTATTATATAATATTATGTTAAAATTGGTCCAATATTACCTAAGTGATTTATTTGTTCAAATGCTAATATTTGATCTAAATTTGAACATTTTGTACACCTAAAGTTTTCGTTGTTTGAATAAATCTTTCTGTAAATTTACTTCCTCACTCAACTCATTCCATTTTAACAGTTTTTAAATGGTGAAAAAAGTCTTCAAATTGAATAATAATAACTATTCCAAATTGTTGATTTTAGCGATTTTTTACGTATATTTATTTGTATTCAATGATATTTTGAAGAGATTTAGGGTCGGTTAGTAAGCAACCCGTAGTCGCACAATATGAATATTTCTGCACGTGTACAAACATGAGAAAATCTAGGGCTGGATTCAGGAAGCCCTGAAAGAGACATAGGATCCAAAGGTGTGGCAACGTGGCAAAGTTTCGATTATGAATTCGTACACAACTTCGAGGTAGTGAAAAACGATGTAATTATAATGTGGAAGCCAATTAATAGCGTGTCATCACGAAAAATCAGCTAATAATCTATGTAAGAGACCACCCATTCGTACTTTCACACAGTTTTTCTAAAAGATAGTTGATCTTAGTATTTTGACCAAAAGTTTGATGGTTTGCAATCTGGAATTGAACATAAATTATAATCAAGTTCTGTGTAGGCAGTCTTCTCTCTCATTCAATAATTTGGAACATTCTGGAACATTGTATTAATCAATTTGGGTAGCGTTGAGACATATCTTGACTTTTATTCGAATGTTCAAGTGTAATCGGAACAACTCAGCAAACGATCGGCAAATGGTCCAATTTGGGAGCAAGACTTCATGTTCCAACTAATTGACAGTGTCGAACCTCCTCCATTTCGGCGGTCCACGTGTGGACGAACGATTGGGTAACATGGCATGCATCATATAAAGTGATTTACCTCGACGATTAATAAAACGAATCACTGAAGATTGTCGCGCGAAAGCACAAAACTATTCTAAAACGTGGATGAGGCGACCGGGAGCTCGGCTAATTTCCTTTTGGCTGATGAAGGAAGGGGTCGGACCTTGAGGACGGGAGGGAGACAAGTCAAACCTTATGGAGAGGGTAAAGAGAACAATTTTTAGATATGTCCCCCTCGAGGACTCATTGCACTCAATCATTCGGGTTTTAGAGCTCTCCGCCTACCGTGGAATTAGGTGTGTCACGGGGGTTTCCTAAAAAAGAAAAGATTTCCGATGCCGATCTCACCCTCAGTTTGTCTCCTCATGGCTCGAGGCGGTTATTTTTTGAAAAGCTGAGTAATGGAACTGCGGGCCAACATTCCGCACTAAATCTGATCCCGTTATCTTCGCACTATCATTATCTAATTCTCATTCCCTTGGTTTTTTTCTCCACCTCCTTTAATGTCCTCGAACCGAGAGATTTTGTCGCCACCCAAAAAATGTAGATATATCTGTATATTACGAGTGTATTCCAGAGTTTGTGTTATAATATAACACACACCTGAATCTGGAATACACTCACAGAGTCTCGGGGGTTTAAGCACCACGTGGGCGGTAGTGACAAAACGTGGGCGGAACATTTTCCCACAACTTCTACTCTTTCGACGGTTCAAACCCAATAGTTTTTTATTAATCGACGATTTTGGCGACGATTAATCGATGTTAAATACAATACCTGTAAGCCATTCAAACATCGATGGTTTGTTTAAGTTATTTCCGTAGGAGTACCAGGATAGGTAACATAACAGAGTTAAAACGTGTTAAAACTTTTGCCAAGGGACCAGATGGTGGTGGCTGTAATAGATTTTTCTGGGTTCCACTCTTTCTTTCCAACAAAAACCACTGCCTAACTAAAATTCAAAAATCTCGACTGAGTTAGGAATGTAATGTCTAACGAAAGTCAATCATCAGTCAAACTTCCTATTTATCTCATCTGAAAGACGAGTTTGGTCAATGATAACTATCTCATCCAAAGGGTTAACGGGTACAGTCGGTTCAAGTTCAACCATTTAATTTATCGGGTTCAACGACTGAAGATGCTCCGTCACTTGTAGAGGTTGTAACTCACGCCTTTTCGTACTTTCCCGCTCAACTAGAGGAACATTTGAAAAAAAGCACAAACAAATCAACCTCAGTCCGTTATACATAACGGACATGTAACTCTCCGACCCCCTACAAAATAAAGTCTACACAGGATTTATATGCTTCAGATTCCCTCGATAGAGCTCAGACCGAGGAGGCCTAATAAAACCACTTTACTGCTCCGCTATTATTTTCTCTTCATCTCTCTTTGTTGAGAGACCCCTCTACATAAATATCTCTTACAAACGAGGTCGACACTACATTCAATTGACAAGAAAATCAACTATAACGAATAAACTCCTTTATATATTTTTTTTTCGCTCGCTCTCTCTTCATATTAAACGTAGGTCAGCGGTTCGGGCCGCAAACAGAAACAAATTTATGAGGTTTTTGTCTTTCTTCTAAAATAAAAGAACAACACTCCGCTATTTTCTCTCTCTCTATAAAGCGAGGAATATGACTCGATTTTATTAGAAGATAATCGCAGGGGAAACCGTAAATTACCAATCCTGTTGACCGTTAGCCAAAAAGTTCGTTCAACACCGAAATCATCCCTCTGACGATAAAATGTTTTAAAGTGACAGAATTTCACGGTCATTACGACAGACTTTATAACATCTGTATAATTTTTGTTAAGTGGACTTTTTTCGTAGTCCTTTTTCTTTGTTTTTTTCATGTCAAGTAGGAATCCTTTACCATTCATATAATATTTCGAAATCACTTGATTTCTGCCGAGGGAAAGAGAAACGACTCATATGAAAAATAATTTTTCAGATAGCAGCTCTAAAGATGTCCAATGAAAACCCCTCACAGGTACCCCAACCATTATCCATAACCATCTCTGACGACCATCTCTAACCATCCTTAAGCCTCTCTAACCATCCTTAAACCTATCTAACCATTTATAATCATCCCTAACCATTTATAACCATCTCTTGCCATGCCTAACCATCGCTTACCATTTCTAACCATCTCTAACTACTATCTCTAAACCATCTCTTACTAACATTAACCATCGCTTACCATCTCTAACCGTCACTATCGATTTCTAACCATATTTAACCATTTCTTGCCATCCTAACCATCTCTAGCCATCCCTAACCATCTCTAGCCATCTCTTACTAACATTAACCATCGCTTACCATCTCTAGCCATCCCTAACCATCTCTAGCCATCTCTTACTAACATTAACCATCGCTTACCATCTCTAACCGTCACTATCGATTTCTAACCATATTTAACCATTTCTTGCCATCCCTAACCATCTCTGGCCATCCCTAACCATCCCACACATCCCTAACCATCTCTAACCATCTCTTACTAACATTAACCATCGCTTACCATCTCTAACCGTCACTATCGATTTCTAACCATATTTAACCATTTCTTGCCATCCCTAACCATCTCAAGCCATCCCTAACCATCCCATACATCTCTAACCACCTCTTGCCGTCCTTAACCGTCCTTTCTTCTCTTGGATCATTCCAATGGTTCATTAATAACTGGACACGAATTGTCTCCCAGCGTCCTACGCGTACACCCGTGTGACCGACGTCTGAAGACCGTCCTGACCTTCACAACAACAGGAGAGAGTCATGTTTTTCTGAGATCGCTGGTACGAACGCACAAGTGACAACAGCTTCAATATTTTCTCGCGATAGCATCGGACCAGCGAATTGCTAAAGTGAGGGAATAAAGTGTGGACTCCTATTATACATACGGCTCAAAATAAGCTGGCATTATCTCAAGTTATTCAGACTGAAATTACCAACAGAATCCTCGCAGATGTTGCATTTAGCATCTTTTCAACTACCGCTTAGAGTGGGATAATAAATTATATTGAAACGTATAGAGTTCATCTAGCTCTGGCGGAATTAATGGAATGAAAATTGATTTTTGAATAAGATTTGGAACTTGCAATACCGCGGGAAGTCAACTTTTTTCGTTTTCACGAAGTATTTGAGTCGACAATTGCTCTTCTTGAAGGTCCATTCGAACTCAAATAAACACGTCGAGTCGATATGAAGTCAACTTTTTTCGTTTTCACGAAGTATTTGAGTCGACAATTGCTCTTCTTGAAGGTCCATTCGAACTCAAATGAACACCTCGAGTCGATATGAAGACGACTTTTTTCTTTATGTTCGATGTATTTGAGTCAACAATTACTCCTCTTCAAGGTCCATTCGAATTCAAATAAACACCTCGATTCGATATGAAGTCGACTATTTTCGTTTGTTTCGATGTATTTGAGTTGACAATTACTCTTCTTGAAGGTCCATTCGAATTTCTGAACGATTTGGCATTTTTTGGAACGCGCAATGCAGAGTAGATACACACTCCATTTTCATCAATGACTCAAGTATGACTCAATGCTCGTATTCCACACTTTGATACGTGTTCTGAATGGTAGAATGAGCAAAACAGGAAGAAGTAGCCGTATGAAATACCCAAGTAACCAGAAGAATAATATAAGTAACATGAAGAATAACCTTCTTCATTCTTCTTCCATTTTGGTCTCCAAATGAAGGGTACAGGGGAAGAAGGGTACGATTCCAAAATTGGAAAATGTTCAGGAGAGCAAAAACTAACGAAACCATCTCATGATACGTTGCCAAGGTATGAAAAAAAAGTTATTAACTATTCCAAACCATCATGGAATGAAATCGTTTTTCACTAGTACCTACCTACCACGTGAAACTACTCCCAGAAAGACTCTAGAAGGCATTGAAACCTCGAAATCGACAAATAGTGGAATTATACCCTTCTTCCCCTGTACCCTTCAAATGTTATTGGATGTTATGAAAAAGACGACTCCATCAACGATTCCATTTGATGATTTTTTTGCTGAATTTTCCATTAATCGAAAAGCGGTTGGCATCTCTATTGCCTCATCAACGACAACAAACGATCTACCACCCGCATTCGAACGACAACAAGATTATCGATTTGATTCTCGGACTACGAAATGTCGGCAATACCAAATGCGAGAAGCTCCTCTAATGGACGTTCCATGTAGGATAAGGACTGATAAGACGCCTTCATCCGGGCGGCCGGAGTTGATTCAACCGAAACGATCTCCGCGGTCGAACGATATCCCTTTACACGGCTTATCACGGTGTTAAGTCCCTTAATCCGGTGATCGTATCGACGAGGTGATTTTGCGATTTGACAGGAACTTGGAAGTGACTGCGGTGGTCGTAGAGACCCGTGGAGGGGGGGGGGAGGGGAGGGATGTGTGCTGACAAATGGCCGTATCTCTTCTCTCTGCATGGATCTCGACCTCAGCATGTACACTATTCCTCTTCTTTTCAAACCTTCACAGCGACTTTTTGAACTCCCAATTCCTATTCGCTTCTCTAATTTTATGTTACGAGTACGATTTCCTCGAGGAAAGGGGTCCTTCGGGCGATCTTCGTCAGCTCAATATACTTTGAGAAAATGTCAGCTCAATTTCACGACCATTACGATAGACTTTATAACAGACAAGCCCACTTTTCGTGTCAAGTAGGAATTCTTTATTTTGATTACAATATATCAATATCACTAGATTTCTGCCATATGAAGGAAAAACTCCCAACTGTAAATTGATCTTTCAGGAATCACCATATAATTTGTCTAATATAAATTTCCCCTTATCATCCCTAACCTTATCGAACCATTCCTAATCATTTCAGACGATCATCTCTATCTCCTGACACTCTAGCCATCTCTCATGTTGCAATTTTCCCAACGAATAGGCCAAATAGAATTTTGATTCCCCTTGAGGTTCCCTAATCATCCCTAACCATCTCGAACCATCCCTAACCATCCCGAACCATCCCTAATCATTCCAGGCTATCATCTCTATCTCCTGACACTCTAGCCATCTCTCATGTTGCAATTTTCTCAACGAATAGGCCAAATAGAATTTTAGTAAACTTAACATACTTTGGGAAACCAAACATTTTGAATGAAAAAAATATTTAAAAAAATAATCCCATTGAATCAACAAGACCAACCAAAGATTCAAATTCGAGCGTCAGGAACAAATTAAAATCAATCAGTGGAATCCATGACATGCACACATTTAATTGAATCGAGATTGTTACCCATCTCGAGCCCACTAAGTTTTCAATTCCATTCGGGTTAAAATACCTCTTCAACTGAATAACAACAATTTCAACGAGGTACCTCAGACAGGCATCAGACGGACGCATCGAACTGCAGGTCACACTGACAGACACAGACGGCATTCCTTGGACGGCTCCCAAAAGGGAGGACGCTCACAAACGTCTATCAGTGGGACGGACGAACCGTTTTCATTACCTGAAGGCTTTTTCAAAACTACTTGTACAGTTGTGGGAGACTCGCGAGGCGTCCACGGCAGACGTTTTGGCGGGTGGACCGACCATTTTCGCACTGTGACGGTCTCAATCGCTTTAATTGGGTGAAAAAGCGAGTGATCCCAATATCTCTCTATCCAGTCCTTGTACGGGTCAACGCCACCTGTGACTGATAGAGTATCGGGTCATTTAAATTCGCTTTCATTTTCTTTTGTTTCGTTCAAGTAACTTAGGATTTCGAGATGTGATCTGAATATCGCCGCCTAAGAAGCAACACCACGTATCAACCATTTTGGCCAAAATGAGGTTATAACTCGTTCTTATTGAAATTTTCCCGCCGCGTAAGATGGTTAGCATGAATTTGCTCTCCGTAGACATCTAATATGAAAAAACTTTGAAAATTATTACAGGATTCAACTTGGTTGGGCACTTCTTTTTTGCTTCTCATGAAAAGTTTGCTTGTTACGTGGTTTAGTTTCTTAGGCGACGATAATTTCCAACACTGCAGTTCTTCATTTTCTGAAGATTTTGAGATGTTTAGAAAGAACGGTATGGTTTTTAGTTCACATTTTATAGAGTAGAATTTTTAGAATTTTTTAAGACCCTCCGGAGGCTTTTACGACCAGCCGTTCGTTCACAATGACGGCTCAAAGTTGGAGCAGATCAAAAGTTGTCAACATGAGGGTGAATCTTGAGGCAGCCTGTCGGGTCAATGTTCATAATTAATAATCAATCAGTCAATAACACGTTTATTGAACAACAAAATGAGCAATCAATTATTTTACAAGACGTGATGCCGTTTTGGTTCTAGGAACCGTCAGCGGGAGTACCGTCATAAAATTATACAATCCTGAACTAACATAACTTTTAAGTAATATGTAATAAATACTTCAAACAAAACATATAAATTATTAGTGTGAACAATCGGAAGGGCGCGAAGGCACAACAGAGCCGGTGGTCGCCTATTGGGTATTCCACCACATATTAAATTTGTAACAAAAAGTCATTTCAATATTAACATAATATATAACTTGAAATATAATCATATCATCAATGTGGACTCTAACTACCCTCATAATTAAATTCTGAGACGAGAAATTCTCTATACCTCCATGCTACTCTATAATAGGCACAAAGCTTAGACCAGTTCTTTCCATTAATCATAATTAATAATAATTTACACAATTTCATAATAATTATTAATAATCATTAAGTGATCCAGATAGAAGATAATAAACCGTTGTGTCAAAAATTTGCAAAGTTTTGACATGAGTATCCACGATTTTGTGGCGAGTAGTTTAGTTCGTATGAGCTCGTTCCTAGTAGCCGGACGGCAAACGTACCGTTCAGTAGGTTGTGCATAGGTTCTTAGGACTGCATAGAGATTTAGCCTAAATCATTTAGGGTCTTCATATTTCAAATGTAGTCTCGTACACACCGAAATCCCTACCCATCATGAACTATTTCAAGTGTGTTTACAACGAGAGATATTCGTCATGCACGAAGTGCGTTCCAAGTGATGGTGCAAATATAAATACCGGTATTCCTGCCGAGAAATGTGTCTGTTGCTGTAAAAAGATATATCGTGCATTACAAGACGTACGAGACATGAAACTATCGTGGCTACACTCTAGAAGCCGAGGCCAAGAGTGAGACGTCGACAAGATAAAAATTAGGCTACAAGGTAACAGGGTGAAAGGAAGGAGTATTTCAATCCGTACCGGCCCACTAATAAATAGGCCGCCGTCTCAGAATAGAGTCTTTTGTCCGAGTTATTTCGAAAAGGAGAGATTAATTTTCTATAAGGTCCAAAATTGGAGAAGGGGAGTTATTTTTACAGTTGATAGGTTTTTCACTTGTTGGGTCAACGACGCCTATGGGAATACCGTCAATGCACTGGGATGCTCTTGAATATCGTCCAAGTTGTGATGAGTGGCGAATTAATAGATGGTTGACTCATCTCGCTTTCGTTTTGTGGACTCCCATCGATAGCTATTCGACGAACACCTGGTCGACTCGATATTCAATCGCAATGAAAAGACTTGGCTTACAGACATTAGTTATGTCTACAGCACACTGTTTATTTTTCATTATTACGCGGCCTAACCGGTAAGATTTTCGTAATTCATCTCACAACACGACCGCGTTCAGTTTGATACTCGCCACCACATTCCAGATCTTCATCTTGACTGGGGATTTTGACACCCAGCGGGGGAAAGTGAGGCTCAACCTGAACTAAATAATAATTAATTAAACTATTAATTCACTGCACAATTTCCATGTTGGCGATAAGGCCCAGCGGATCCTGGGGTCATCGAACCAGCAATTTCACTCATTCGTGTGACAATGCAAAATACAAATATCGTGAAAAATCGCGGGACCTACGAGGTTTGATCAAAACGTTCCAGGACATTTTGAATTGACGCAGAGGGCTGCGGTTGCGCTCATTTTGTCACCGATTTCTAGCCAGACAGAAGTTACAGCTGTTTTCTTGTAGTGACTTTTTCGTGTTCTGCGTTTTGGTGAGTTGGTGAGGATGGACTCAAAGGAAGAACAGCGTGGCAACGTGAAATTGGGAAAATCGTTTGTGGAAACTTTTCCACTTCTTCGACTGGCCTACTCAATAGGAGGTGGTGTGATGAGCCATTCACAATGTCACGAGTATTTCAAGAGGTTTGGGAACATCGTGTGAAGATGACCCTCGTGTGAACATCGTATGACCCTCGTTCAGGAAGGCCCTCAACGTCGACTGAAATCGTTTTTGCTACCTTGAAAATATACCTACGCTATCCTTAGAAATTTGCGCCAAAAAAGTCGGCAGAAAAGACCAGATCGCCCACTTGTACTAACCACTTAGCGACGGCGTTAACTCTGACGCCCGGAGTATAACGAGCATAACTGCGATTTACCTTTCACCAACAACGAGTTGCCGAAAACTTAATGAAACGGGCTGACGCTCTCAAACTCTCGTCAAAGTTAACTGGTCGACCCTGGACGAATTAAGGGTTTGACGGGGCGTCAACTGCCATTTGTATTTTGTTATAGGTAACACATATGTGTATATTATGTATAATGTCAAACTTGACGAATCCTTGACGACGACAACAAATTGACGGCGACGTTAACTTGACGCTTGGTGAAAGGTAAAGTTCTGACGGCCGTTACGATTTCTTCAGCATTGACGGGCGTCAACGGTAGTTAACGAGCGTTTGGTGCAAGTGCAAGTCCTTCATCACGACAACGCGCCTCGCCACACAGCCCTCCACATTCATGATTTTTTTGTCAAAAACGTCAACCCTTCCGCTTTCCCTTTGAAGATGACAAAATGGAATAATTTAAATTTTTGAACTTTTTGATCACACCCCTTATGTTTATTTCTTCTGTGTACTCCCTCTACACAGCCCGCCTTATTTCGAACTCCCAATTTCTATTTGCTTCTCAAATTTTACTTTGAAATTTTCTCGTCGAACAAGACCCAACCCTCAAATTGGAGGAAGATATTTTGTCGTCTTTTTAATTACTGGAATACCCCATTCAGGATGGTTTTTACTTCACCGAATTCCTCCTGTGGCAATATGTTGTACGTCCCTTTGAGAAAATACAAATACCACCTTCAAACGTGGACGCTAGAAAAAAAAGCACTTTACGCACGAACGTAACTTGGAAGTTCAATTTACCGCCGAAAACATTATAACGTTGGGTCGAGGAGGACGGAAAGAGACACGACCCTCTTTTGTCCCTTTAGTTGGCCCAACGATCCATTACTATTACATGGATGAGAGAAAGGCCGCTTTATGATACCCGCAACTCTTCACCTCGTGGCCCTCTCATAAAAAAACTCGAACCCTTTACCCTTTCTCCGCCGTCCCCCACCGTCGTCGCCATTCATAAAGATGATGGAATATTAAAGCGTTCCCGGAGTCCGACCCTCCGAGCTTCAGCTCCGTCCGATCGGGAAGCGATAATTGAATACACGGAGTTGAAGATTAATCGAATAAAAGGTTTGGACAGTTTACTGATTTATTTCCTTTTTCCTCGGGTTTAAGACTTTCGACCCCGCTGGCGTCTGTACAATTATTCCTGACCTACCGGCTGGTTGGTGGGGCTTCTAATTAATGGGATTGTGCCAGGAGGCGGTGTGAGGTGAGTTTCTTCCAAGTGAACTGGGTATAATATCGGGGACTTGACGGTAGGATCTTTGACTTCGGAATTAATTATCCTTATTTGAATTTGGCTCCTTACGATCAGTTACGATCAACAACGACTTTAGCCTTGCGAGAAAAAAAGTACGGATCCAAATGATTCATTCTTAATCACACTGGGAGTTCAAATACGCTCGTACGAGAACTATTTTGTTTAAATCATCGCTATAGTTACTTCACTCTTTTAATTAATTTTGACCTATTGTGGTTCATAGATCTATCGAAACTTTTCATAACCCTAGGTCAAGGGGAAGGGGTTCAAAACGAATTTTGAAATTTTGAAAATTCCAAAACTCGAAAAGTTCCCATCAAACGGTATGTTTTTTATTTCATATTTAGATAGAGTTTGTTCCGTAGAATTTTTTAAGACCACACGCAGCTTTGTACGACCAGCCGTTTGTTCACAATGACGGCTCAAAGGTTGAGCCTGTCAACACGATCGTGAATCAAACGGTTGAAATACAATTTTCATACATACTAACAAGCTGTTTGGAACATCATCTGGTTTTAGTGATGTCGAGTTTTTTGTTCTGAGGTACGTTTCGTGCTACGGAAATGAAGGTAATTTCGAATGTTTGTTGGTAGGTACTTCTTTTTATAGAAACATTATTACCGACGTAGTAATTAAAATCCCAGAGTTATATCGGTACATTTTATTTGTAATTAATTCATCATCTCTATCATTCAGGTTCTGCACAAAGCAACCCAGGCGATTCCAACAGCCGGATATCGTATTAATTAATTATAATTAATAATAATTATTATTAATAATAAATACAAATTATTAATACCTAACAATAAATTATAATAATTTTCACTAGGTACCTACCTCCTTGATAAAATTATTAATAATTAGTGATAATTCATAATAATAATTAATCTAACATTTAGGATCTAGACATTAAATTTTAGACCTAGTGATCTAGACAGAAGGGTGATCTGTACAAAGATTTTAAAACTGTTATGTTTAAGGAAGACACAATTTATTTTTAAATGTATTTAACGAAGGAAGTGTTGAGTTGAGCAACTTTTGTATGAAGAAACAATTTTTTTATGATGGAAATAGGAATTGTTAAAAAATACTTAACTCGACGGTAATTTGATATTTTATATAGTGGAACTGTTGAGAGTACAAGTAGATTCAAGATTACGATCCGTATTTACTTAATGCTTATTAATATTAGTAAGAAAGAAATGGAGGTTTTAAATATTTGGCTCCCGTTGACCCCTCTGACGTCATCCATTCCTGCCGGTCCACGTATGTCATCCATTCCTGCCGGTCCACGTACGTCATCCATTCCTGCCAGTCCACGTACGTCATATCTTGTGAGGTGTTCTTGCCAGCCACTTGTCTAACGTCATCCACCCCCCCCCCCTGCCGGTCCACGTACGTCATATCCTGTGAGGTGTTCTTGCCGGGCACTTGTCTGACGTCATCCACTCCCTGCCAGTCCACGTACGTCATATCCTGTGAGTTGTTCTTACCAGCCACTTGTCTGACGTCATCTACCTCCTGCCGGTCTACGTACGTCATATCCTGTGAGGTGTTCTTACCGGCCACTTGTCTGACGTCATCCACCCCCTGCCGGTCCAGGTACGTCATCATATCCTGTGAGGTGTTCTTGCCGGCCACTTGTCTGACGTCATCTACCTCCTGCCGGTCTACGTACGTCATATCCTGTGAAGTGTTCTTACCAGCCACTTGTCTGACGTCATCCACCTCCCGCCGGTCCACGTACGTCATATCCTGTGACGTGTTCTTGCCGGCCACTTGTCTGACGTCATCCACCCCCTGCCGGTCCACGTACGTCATATCCTGTGAGGTTTTCCAATTTCTAGTATGGAGGCGACGGTCATATCTAAGAATTTTACTGATCTCAACTTCTGAAGCTGAGATTACCGATTTTTATCCATTCAGCATCATCCTTCATACTTCAGTCCTTCTGGATCACGGACGGCTGGCTGTGAAACCTTTGTCTTCTGCCAGTTCTACAGAGATCAAAAATGGGTACAATATGATGGGAACCCCTGGATCACGGACGGCGGGATTTAGGTCCTTCTTCTCTGTGTGCCATCCGTCAATTCCGCAACTTCTAAAGCTGAGAGTACCGATTTTGATTCATTCATCTTCATTCTCCTCCATAATTTTCACCTAGATTGGCTCCCGGGAGTTCCAGCATACGATAAATAAAGAGCGAATGACCATACTAAAACCTATTACGTTGCTGGAAATAGTACAAGAACACAGGTAAGAACTTGATGTCAATATGTCGGATTTGTTGATGATTGACTTTTGTATTTTCTTTGTACGGAAGACATAGGTAAATAAAATATTAACCAGGCAATGAATTGGGCTTTGTAGAACGCAACTATTAACTCGTATCAGTTAACTGGAGGAATATGAACTGTCTTTTTGAAAAACTGTTTCAGAGAATGATATCAAACTTCAGGGAGACGAGAAGAAAACCTGGAGATGGGCGCGCTGAGATCGAATTTGGGCGACTGCTGCGCGAGAGAGCGTCTTTTTACCGGGTATTTTGGAAGCTTTGATAAATATTCGTATTCAGTCGGAAGAACCGACCTGATTTATTTACCCCAACAGGATGTTCGAATTGATGTTAAAACGATAACATCAAGCTTGTCCGAAAGATGAGGTAGAACCCGCTACAAGGACCCGAGCTAAATCTGAGCCTCCGCCCCCCACTAGCCAACCTCCGGGGAATTGCCAAGATTACAGTAAAAAGAAAAATGTAAAACTCACAGTTTATCACCGATACTGTCGCCAGAATAGAAGGTTGGAAACGTCACAGGACGTGTTTAGCTCAAGGGCGCTATGTAACAGAGAGGGATGCACGGAAGCGAACCCCTTTTTTCACTACTACATAATATTTAAATGTACTTTCGAATATCGATGTTTTTAACACACAACAAGATGATGTTAGCGTGCATTTCAAGTATGAGGAGGTACATTGTTTAAATATACGATTCAAACCTTTCAAAATCGAATTTGCCTAATCACTTTGCAGAAAACTACAACATTTCTTCACCATTAAAAACGACAAACCAGAAATATGTGCCCCCCCCCCCCCCTCATCAGAATAGACGAGTTTCAGGACACGTAGAATTAGAAAATCAAATTTCAAAAATCCAAAAATGACTCAAAACTTGGAAATTTGAAACTCTCAAAACCCCTCAGTCAATACATAAGGGGTGAAAATGCCAACCCTTATTTTCACCCCTTAAATTGTAGTGAACTTTACTACAATGGAAACAGTGCGACTGTGGGATTTCTGTGTGCGTGTACTGGACATTTAAGGACTTACTGACAGGACCTCAGAGAGGGCTTGCGGCCAAACCAAGATTCGACTCAAAACCGACGGAACGAATTTAAAAAAGTTGATTTCTAAACTAATGGAAGTATTTATTTAGGATGAACACTACATCTAAATTGAATTTAATGGAAATTTTCAATTTTCATGAACAAATTTGAAAAAGTTGGTTTTTGATTTGGTCAGAGTATTACCATTGAGTTGAAAAGACCCTTCAATCCGTTCAATCTCAGCAGGGGATTGGTGAATTTTCAAATTGAAAATTGATTCGAGTTTCTTTTGGGAAATAAAACACGGCTGCCGTAAAGGTATACAATTAATAATATGAATACACCTGTTGCATTGCTTGGAAGTTCTCTTGCTATGAAGAGCAGCAGTTCGCAGCATTTTCTCTGACGAATTCGGGTTCTTAAAACGGATCGAGTGGGAGGCAGCCTCGGCACATTAGTTTTCTCCCCGTTCCACGGCTGGCAACCGGACTGAGATCAATTATAAGATCATTAGCGGGCAAAATTGCTTCCACCGCAGCTAAAGGGACGAAAGCTCGTGAAATGAAAAAATCATCAAACGACGCGAAAATCTGCTTTAAGTGTAATCACCTCCGGTTTTCCACTCTGTCGGATAAGCATTCGAATGGACGCTGTGATAATGACGATATTTAAATGAAATTGAAAATTACTTGAAGCAATCAGCATTCAAGGAGATAAGATTGAAATGTGTGCATAACTGCTAATTATTTAAATTCCCAAAGTCCACTAGTGGAATTAAAATACACAGCCGAAGGTATAATTGGTTTATAATGTTCGATGATTTATTCGAATCGATGATCTACTTTTCTTTTCATATGACAATAATTTGTATGAAGAAATACTCTCCAAATAAATAATATAATATTTTTTGAAAAAATTATATTTTAATTTTAAGTGCATGTAGGTACTTATCTTTTTTTTTCATTAAGTATGTTTATTTTATGAAAAATGAGTACCATGCAGATACTTAGGAACACCATGGTAACAAGTGTGAGCCACATATGGGGGAGGGGGCAGTGGTTGTTGTTTTTTTTTTTTTTATTTACCATTATCCATATTTAGACTAATTTTTGCCATATTCTGATTAAAAGGTTCGGATTAGCCGGACTCCGCTGTACTTCCTTCATGTAGACTCGAAAAGCACCTGAGAACTCGATGTGACAAAACATCAGCTTTCCCTCAGTACGACAAGCGACACCAAGTTCTACCGTTTGATTCACAGTCATGTTGATGATGTTTTTCTCAGTGATACCTTGTCTTGCGGAGTCCTAAATATGTTTATATCGTCCATTCTGGGACATCAAAATAAGGACTCTAGTGAGATTCTACTAGTGAGAGGTGGCGTTGCGGTCGCCTCAAAAGAAAATCCGTTCCTGAGGATTCAAATTCAGGAGTCAATTTAAATTTGGACTTTGATAGGTTAATTAAATAATAATACCTATATAATTAACTAGGTAAGATAATTGTACATGCAAACGAGTCGAGTAAAGCCAAATCTGTTAGTATCAAATTCCATCTTTCAATTTCTGTTATTGATTTATAAGTTATATCGCGAGGGCGAGGCCGTGACGTGATTTATCCACGGTACCTACTCGAAGAACTAGTAGGTACTATTTTCAACTGTTCCTCATCACCATCAAAACCACCTAATCACCTGCATCAATGCTCGCTCGAATTTCATCAAATATCCATGTTGTAGCAGATTCTGCATTATTGTACCTCTAGAGAGGTATTGCAGTCGTGTTGCACTTCATAAAACATACACCAGTTACCTCCGTGGAACACGGTCCGTAACAGTCATCGACAGCCCTGACCGAGAAAGACAACAGAGCAGGTCACCAGTACTAACCACCCTCGATGAGCAACTTTTTTTTGGAAGCCAAGAATAGAAATGAGTCACTGACAAATGTTGGCCGACGAAATGTAGACTCCTTTTCAACCCGATAATAAACTTCTGACCCTCAAAATGTTGGCCGAGGTGTGAATCACCAACCTCCGAGATGAGATCTCCGAGCATTGATAGGTGCCCTGCATCGGTTTGTCGACGCCCCAATAATAGACCGACACCGACCTTGCCCCTCGAATAATAGCCCTTGGCTGTTGATGAAAACAGGCCTCTTCATCCGACCTTCTTCATTTTGCGCGGACGTCGCTTGATTTCCAAAAGCCGTAAGTAATTCTATTTTTTGAAGAGTTACGGGTATCGTTGGATTCACAACGGCATCAGTTTTAATACTCACGACACTAAACCAGTGAAAAACCACGAAAATCGGAAAAGATAGGCTGATCTACAAACGCGGAAACGTTCCGCCCCGCCAAGCAAAGAAGTTGGGAAGGACGAACGGTAGGTACCTACCGAGTGTATGTTAGGTACCGGACGTATGTATGGTAGGTACCGGACGTCACGGAATGCGTTTTCTATGTATCCATATCTCGGCTCCTACCTATTTGACCGATCAACTTGAAATTTGGAGTGGATCTTCTTGGTGTAAATACTCGTAATAGAAAGCTCTGAAAGTTTCAAATCGCTAGTTTCAAAACCCTGTTTTTCGCCCTTCCCTTTTGGTTTATTATCTTCGATAATGAACCATTGGAATCGCCCAAAGATAAAAATTTTGTAGACCCCCCTCAAAATTTGTTGGTTTACGTTTCAAGATACGTAGATTCAGAAAATCGAATACAAAAAAATCCGTCCGACCGCCGTACGCCGTCCGCGGCACTTTGCCCAGTACGTCATATCCTGTGAAGTATTCTTGCCGGCCACTGGTCTGACGTCATCCACCCCCTGCCGGTCCACGTACGTCATATCCTGTGAGGTGTTCTTACCAGCCACTTGTCTGACGTCATCCACCCCCCCCCCCCTGCCGGTCCACGTACGTCATATCCTGTGAGGTGTTCTTACCAGCCACTTGTCTGACGTCATCCACCCCCTGCCTGTCCACGTATGTCATATCCTGTGAGGTGTTCTTACCAGCCACTTGTCTGACGTCATCCACCCCCTGCCGGTACACGTATGTCATATCCAGTGAGGTGTTCTTACCAGCCACTTGTCTGACGTCATACACCCCCTGCCGGTCCACGTATGTCATATCCAGTGAGGTGATCTTAACAGCCACTTGTCTGACGTCATCCACTCCCTGCCGGTCCACGTACGTCATATCCTGTGAGGGGTTCTTGGCGGCACCTGTTTGACGTCATATCTTTTGACGTAGTTGGTCGCTTGTGTTGCGACGTCATATTATCTGAGAGATAGACTTCATATCGAATCGAGGTGTTTATTTGAATTCTTCTTCTTGGATGATTTGGCATCAGACACGCCAGTCATAGCCATTGGATTTGTGATTCAAAGCAACCATAAAGTGGGTACAGCTTTCGTACGAGTACGCAACCACGAGGGACACTTTGCCCAGTTAGCGTTGAGTTAAAATTACGAAATTTTTTTTATGGGTTCCGACCAACCCCACAATGGTCCTCGAAACTTTTCATGACCCTAGGTCAAGGGGAAGGGGTTCAAAACGAATTTTGAAATTTTGAAAATTTCAAAACTCGAAAAATTCCCATCAAACAGTATGTTTTTTATTTCATATTTAGATAGAGTTTGTTCCGTAGAATTTTTTAAGACCATCCACAGCTTTGTACGACCAGCCGTTCGTTCACAATCACCGCTCAAAAGTTGAGCCTGTCAACACGATTGTGAATCAAACGGTTGAAATACAGGTCAATTTTCATACTAACGAGCTGTTTGGAACATCATAATATGATATAACATCATATTATGGCTTTAGTGATGTCGAGTTTTTTGTTCTGAGGTTGGTACGTTTCGTGCTACGGAAATGAAGGTAATTTCAAATGTTTGTCGGTAGGTACTTCTTTTATAGACAAATTATTACCGACGTAGTATTAAAAACCCCAGAATTATATCGTATTAATTAATCATAATTTATAATTATTATTATCAATAATAAATACAAATTATTAATACATAACAATAAATTATTATAATTTTCGCTAGGTAGGTACTTGATAAAATTATTAATAATCAGTGATAATTCATAATAATAATTAATCTAACAATCTAGACATTTACACCTAGTGATCTAGACAGAAGGGTGATCTGTACAAAGAAGATAATGAACCGTTGTGTCAAGAATTTGCAGAGATTTCTTCTTCTTATCCTTCTCCTTATTCAGAAATTAGGTTAAAGGTTCTTGACTACTGGTATTCTAAGGAGTGATGTTGGGAGTATCAAGGGTTGGTCCAAATAAAACAATTTTTCTAGGCCGACGTTTCGCAATAAATGTATTGCATCTTCAGGGCTTGGGAAAGTTGAGGGAGCTATATGGAGTGGAGGGTTCATAGTGGGTAGGTACGATCGTCAGGATCGTCAGAATCCCAAACTTGCACATACATACTGAAAAGTTCTTTATCAGTAACTCGTCCTAAAATTAGATGCAATATGTGAGTTGCCCTATAGTGTTTGTGCCCTTCCACATGCATACTTTGGGGCTCTGTCGATCCTACCTACCCGCTATGAACCCTCCACTCTAAACAGCTCCCACAACTTTCCCAAGCCCTGAAGATGCAATACATTTATTGCGAAAAGTCGGCCTAGAAAAATAATTTTTCTATTTGGACCAACCCTCGATACTCCCAACATCACTCCTTATTCAGGAAGTCAAGGCTACAGCCTCCCCACCTCCACCGATTGACTTGAGTTTTGAAGAGCTTCATGAATAATTATTCGTTATAATCCATTGGAATCTACCTCAGCGATATAGGTATAATTATTATAATTATTATACCTATATTGCTGAGGTAGATTCCAATGGATTATAACGAATAATTATTCATGGAGCTCTTCAAAACTCAAGTCAATCGGTGGAGGTGGGGAGGCTGTAGCCTTGACTTCCTGAATAAGGAGTGATGTTGGGAGTATGGAGGGTTGGTCCAAATAGAAAAATTATTTTTCTAAAATTATTGTTGTAACCAAATTATTATTAGGTCGACCCTTTAGACAATTGAAGAGGCAATCAATCGAATGATCAAATAGTTAGCACAATCAATTTTTAGCACAACTTTTTAGCACAGTACAATAATTGGATTCTACGTATCTTTTTCAATCAATCAATCAATTTATTCCACAATGTATACCTCAAGGGCGGGTTGTGGGGATTTATTTCTGAAAATAGTGAACCAAAAAGCTTAAATTGCGTATGATATCGGTGAACGCCGTTAAACACATGAAAAAACACAAACAATGTTTGGGGTGATGGAAGGTACTTTCTGTCGTGGGACAAGATCCGGACGTTTTGGAACTTCATCCCTTCAAGGAAACGTTTTCACAAACAGGAGGATCGTAAGTGAGATTTGGGAAGGAAACCGTTTTAGCAAAGTTAGGAAACCACTTGATGAAAGTTACATTGCTTTTGGGAATAGGTACCCTTGAAAAAACTTAGTCCCGTTTATTAATTGTCTTTTAGTTTCCTTTGTTCGCTGAAAAGTTAAATGAGCCCTTCCCGCACTCTGTGGGACCTCCCTGAGGGTCGTCTTATAATTTAAGTTCGGCGGGGGATCGACACACGCTCCTGCCCTCGTTCCTGTGGGAAAACGCCTCATATGAAACGGCTCCCTGAAATAGAAGGGGAAGGAAGTATTCCCTCAAGTTAGTAAGCAGCGGTTACGGGTAATGAATATTCACTCGGTCCTCGGAGACAATATACAGAGGGGAATCATGAAAAATACCGCTATTACCGCCGAAAAGAGGAGGAATTCATACTCGGCGAACAGATGGACTCAGCGGTTTTCCGGCCAGTTGGTTTTTTTTCCTGGGTTTTAATCGCTGAAGAATCTTTTTAAAGGACTTTTTAATCTTCCGCAAAATGTTATCTCTCTCTTTACAAGAAATTCGAGTTTAAATAAAGAAGTTCAAATAAACTTTCATTCTGAATTTCTAGTAGGACTTGAATTCCCACTCTGAAGGACACGCTTGGGATCACTCAAAATGTCGGTTAGGGAGGGGTAGTTCGTCGGTGAGGGGTTTAGATATGAAAAAAAAAAAAAAACAGTCATGCAGCATGGCTATAAGAGGGAATTTTCGAAGAAATAACAAATTTTATGTAAAATTTGATGTTTGGAACATCTCATTCAAGTATGGGCAATCTTAAACTTATTGGGTAATTATAGGTAGGTATTTAAGTGTGAAGCTATTCGGTTCCTTCTACTATGCCTGTGATTAATATGGCAGAATGGGCGTTAATTCATAAGGTTATAAATGCGAATTAATTGGTAATACTTGAAATCATAGAGTAGAACACCCATTAATTCCATATTAATTCAGACACTTTTCCCGCTTCTTGTTGTCTGAGCCTGGGTTACCGGCCCGGGATTAGTATTCTACCTCTAACGAAAAGTTGCCCATTTCCACCCACTAAGTTAATGGCTAAACTGGCCAATCATTGGGTTTTCCGTCTTGATACCATACTAATCCAAACTTGTGTTATATCGTCGTAATACGTGATATATTGGCGACGAGGATGGGATCGTGCGGATTTAGTGGGAAGGAGTTTACAGGGAATTTGAAAAACTTGTGCAACCCTTATTGCGAAAAACACCATAGATTACGCAGGCTCCTTCGAGAATCACAACTTCCTCATTTGCATCGATGTCAAGACCAAATGGTCATATGACGACATTGACGTCATCCGTACAAGTTTCAAATCTTCGCAACATTGTCTTCTCTCTGAATAAACTACCATTATTACACCTGATCTTAGTTTCTACTAAGGTACTTGAGGGTAATATGCCCAGTGTTGGTAATATGGCCAACAGGCTCTTCAGAGTGTAGCACTACAGATTGTAGTGAGAGAATACCTACATCTTGAAGAGCGCGTTGCCTAGTGGAGCTGTGCAAAAATTGATCCAGATTTAGGAGAGTAATGCTGTTTTAAGTGACAAAACGCATCAAGGGCCACTCTTATTTCTCACAAAAGTAGGTTTCTCATGTTATTGGTATCTAGTGAGTGATAATGATGGATTTCACCAGTGATTATCATGCTTTCAATAGGTACACTGGTTTGAACATAATATGTTATTATGAGACGTGTTTTTCCAAAACTTTTACAGAAGTTGTGTTCACCACCTGACCCAAACACCAAAGACCCAAACCTAGTTCTGCTCAGCGGGTTCAAAGTGATAGGTATGCGAATGTGTACAGCTTGTGGAGGATATGTCCACAAAGAATAAATCGGCCTGACCAAGGAGGATAAGGAACCATTCATCTGTCCCAGATGGTCAATTCAAAAACCACTTCTTCTTTGTGTTTACATATTTATGTTACCAAGTCCTTGACTATTTTTTACAGTGTAGGGGTTCACTACGATTAGCCATAATACCCTCATGAGTACCACCATAATACCCTCATGAGTACCACCATAATACCCTCATGAGTATTCCTTTCATTGAATACACGGCCCACAAGATTCCTCCCCCCCCCCCTCCCCGGTTAAGGAAGCCACAGTACCTTCAGAAATCTTAACTAATAGATGATAATTAGTATATTATCAAGTTACTGTATGACATTACACGCTTGTAGCAACCTTAACTCGTATTGCCATGGCGCAATAATATGTTGATGAATTCTGACTATCATGGATTCATCGAGAGAGTCAGTGATGAAAACCCATAACTGAACAGATCTCGTCGAAACGTAAACATCAAGCTGAATACTGTTTAAATTTATAACTGACACGTGTTCGTTTATAACTTGGTTCGAGTCAAGGGGATAATACGAGTGAGACGCGCCTGCCAAGAACAAAGCTGATGAATCATTTTTTGAAATTAGTTTGATGCATCAAACTGGTTTGCAGTTGCCAATTGTTCTGGCCATGATCCATGTTGTGGTTTTCTTTATAGACCCTCGAAGAGTGCGTTCAGTATTGCGCAAGCCGAATTACAAATTACAAAAGAAACATTATGATGAATTCTCAAAGTCACTGGTGTAATAATAATAATTCAAACTAATATAACAAAAATACGAGTGTTTTGCTGCTTGTAAATAGTTTTTGTTATTTCGTCATTGTAATATTGGGTTGAGAAATGGATCGGCAAAATGAAGAGGTGAATATACAGGAGCACGTCTAACAATTGAAGGAAGCAAAACAGTGAGCAAAAAGCAGAAATTCGATAGAAATTTTCGATGAAGTAATATACCGTAGGCTTTCAGGTTAAAAGAACTGCGTTGATTTTTTGCTATTTTTGGGTTATCGCAGTTCTAGCAGTAATTTTGTACACTCTTTCGATTGGTTTGATCCATTTTAACGTCAGATCAACAGGAATCCAAGGAAAATCATGAAGATTTTCTGGAAAAGGGCTGCCTTTCACCTGTTCATGAATATGCAAGAAAATTCTTCTTGAGGATGTACGTGACAGATAGTTTCTTTGCTTTTCTATTATGTAGTTTAATGAAGTACCAACGTACTTATATTTAATACATTGTTTCATAATAAAGATAATGATAATGATGTTTTTCCCCATCAGCAGTGTGCAATGTCCAATGCCATGATCTCAATGGATATTTTCATTTGGAGTTCTCATACCTCGCAACGTAATGTAGGGCATCGAGACGATTGGGCTGGATCCCACAACTGGAGGATGTCGATGTAGAAATTCAGTCGAAATGTTCAAGTGGGTGCTATAGAGGCATACAAATGCCTGTAATCGAGCAAAGTAAAAGTTGCCCCGTTCCATAACGAAAAACGCAAGTACGTGGCTCAATTGCTGTTGGAAAGCACGGTCATGGCATCAAGTAGGTCCTTGAACTTCTGTATGATAGAAGAAGTCGTCTTAGTGCGGGGAAATGCACTAAGGTAAGGAATTCTGTTCAGAAATGAACCACATTGGTTGACAAAGTTGTTTTTTGGCTTTAAAATTTCAACATGGTAATGAGTCTTTAGTCGAAATTCCATTAATCTGCGCACTCTTCTATAGACTCTATTTCTTATTTCGTGCCTCTCCTTTAAACCGACGGTAACTTTCTCTAACTTAGAAATCGTAATTTCCTATTGAAGCTCGTGAAGATGTGTAAACTCTTTTTTTCCAGTTTAAACAGTCCGACATCCAAATGAATTAAAAGTCTACAGCATAACGCAATACATACGGTATGAAGCCTATCAAACGCCCTCGCAAACGCAGGATCACCCTCATGAATAGCTGTAATGCCTTCTGAGTCTTTGCAGATCTCGTACCGGTAAGTATTCGCCAATTTCTACGTACACGTACATTTAGTGGAATATTCAGTATCATGACTATGAGTACCTACAAACGTACGATATTTAGCTCACCTGGTCTCCCGCTCTTCTCTTCCTCCTCCAACATCCTCAGAACGGCGGAATTCGCAAGATTACCGGGTTTGGCAAGCTGATGAAAGTCGATTCTGCAAAACATGATTTCAATTATTATTTACAATAACATCTCGTGGGTATGAAATAAATGAAACATGCGGCAGAGTAAATATTCATAAAGGACAAAACGTGAATTCTGTGAAATCGACTTAACGGGAAGAAGAAGAAGTGGCATTTAGTGAAAGCAGAATATTTTTGAAGTGAACTTCCAATAAACATTTCTTAAATGGAAACCGTATTTTCCAATATTACATCACTTACTCCTAAAGACCGAGTTTGAAAAGTGTCCCGTGAGAACATTATTTTATAATTAATCCAAGAGCCTCGCAGATATTTTTGCTGATTCAAAGCTTATATAAAAAGATAAGGGTAGGTAACTCCTCCAAAATTAGATTTACGAGTGCTCAAGAAGATAGAAAAAAGTCCAAAATAAAAATGGAAGGAAAGTGGAAAGAGGTTAAACACGGGAGGGAGTGAAGTTGAAAATTAATTTAAAGGGTGAATCCCCGTTCTTTATATCCAACTCCGGAAACGGACTTGTGATTCATGTTCCGAAACTTTGTGATGCTCGCGTCGACACTTCAGAGTTTTATTGGAGGCCTGAAAGTAATTTCATTGGACTCGCCCTTTTTTTCCTCTTCCCGTCTGATAATGTAATCCGCAACTTCGCTCAAATCAAGTTAACCACGGGCCTCTGCGACTGAGTCGAAGTTTCGAAAAGCGGAGTCGAATGTAACACGTTTCAAAATGACCAGCCGCAGTTGTGTTCGAGAAATAAAATACGACATTTCAACGACGATACAGAGACGTTTCCTAGATTTTCTATACGATGAAAATGTAAAATGGTGTAATAGTAAAGTAATTTATCCAAATATTTTCAAAAATGGTTTTTGAAAAACTATTTTTGTCAATTTTAAAGTTGAGGCTGTAAAGCCCCTAAAAAATACCTTCTTCAAGTTTTTATTCTGTTGGCAACGAACTTTCCAGAACGTTCCACCACCTATATAAACCGCTTTTTTCAATAAAACATTGTTCTTATTCTATGTACAAGTGTGCTGTGTACCTAACCCCGTTCAAGACATTACAGAGGCGTTTCGCCTTCAAACGGCAGATCGGGTCACCTCCTCGAACAAACACACAGTACTTCGTTACCACAATGCCAAAAAACGCCAATCTGCTTTTTTTGTCATTTAATGCATCTACGTATGTTGGCTCTGGCATGGTGTTCCAACTAACCGACTCAGGGTACCCAAGAAGTGTACTAAAATAAAAATGACCCAAAAAGATTATTGGCGCTTTTGGCGTGGTGGTAACGATTTAATCTCACTGTCCAAATTAAGGTCATTGCAGACAGAACAGTGATCTACACAGAATATACCTAATTAACGGTCGAAACATTTTGGAGCGTTTTTAGTGACAATGCTCAGAACAGTGTAACTTAAAATACCGCGTGTAGTATCGTCACAACGAGTCTTGCGTGTGTAAATTTGTAATTATTAACCACCACCTTTCAAGACTCTGCATTATGTGCAACTTTTATTCTTTATTAGTTATCAAGGCAAATTGTTGTCTTTCATTTTATGGTTCTCCACAGCCCCCAGTAATGTTTTATTCGATTGAGGGTCGACTTTTCACTGTCAACCAGACACCTACTAATCAGCTGATCGGCCCTACCGAAGCCCTGAAGTCTCCTATTTATTCATCTGTGGGCGAAAAACTACTAGTAGTTACATCATTTCCTCAGCAGCTCAGGCATTATGCAGAAAACTTATTTTACCAACATTCATTTTTATTTATTCATTATTTTATACATCTATTTGTTCATTTACTTATTTAGATGCGTTGAATGACCAAATACTAGTCGTTGGTTGTGAAGGTCTTTATTACACGACTTTTCCGCCCAAGAACTGGGCCCTATTCATGTGGACATATGTTGAGATGAAGTAAATGTCACATAGGGGATTTTGAACACATAGGGGAGTTCAAATCCCCTATGTGACATTTACTTCATCTCAACATATGTCCACATGAATAGGGCCCAGTTCCTGGGCGGAAACGTCGTGTAATAAAGACCTTCACAACCAACGACTAGTATTTGGTCATTCAACGCATCCATATACTTCCACTAGTCATCAGGATCATAACACTTTACTTATTTATTTATTATTTTTCAGTTGTTTGCCAATTAATAGAGATGCGATTATGCGATTTGAAACTATTGTATGAAGAGTCAAAATTAGGATTTAATCCCACCTGTTATAATATAACTAATATAACAGGTGGGATTACATCCTAATTTTGACTCTTCATACAATAGTTTCAAATCGCATCTTTATATTATAAAGCCTAGTAAACTTACATCAACGAATCCCCAACACAGTTTGCTTTTGGACAGTTTTACGAATTTTTGATCCTGAAGCAAAGCTGAATTTTGACTACTTTAACATTACATTGGTGGAAATGATCAAATGGCTTCTAGCTTTCGGAATTTCTTTTGATTTGGTTAGGAATCAGATAAAAACCTGGAAAATTAACGATCTAACGTATATGGTAGTCGAAAAATAATAGGTTTTTTTTTTTTGTTTAATATCATGTTTCACTACCCACTACCCACTGCATTTCCAACAGTACCAAAAGCATTCTGAAAGCAGAGAACTCTGATTGTATTCGGTGAGTGAAATCCGTTTTGATTTCATGTTTGAACTAGTGGCTCATCTTCAGTCTTGTCCATAATCAGCTAAATAAATCATATATCTGGTTACTAGTTTCATTCAATAAATAATAATATCGTAGTTTTATTCTATTGACTTCTTATTAATTAACAAATAATCATGTAACAATTTGGCTACGTAATTATTCAATTTCTTTCTCCGCTGTTTATTTTCTCGTACCTAATATTCATTAATGCTATACAAACAATAATATTGGACCACGATGATGTAAACTTACTGCCCCGATTGAATTAAATTGTTACGTGACTATTGAATTTTTGTTGACTGACAATTTATCCTTTTGTCAATTTAGTTACGTAATTGTTCAATTTTCTTTCTTATGTTCATTACTGCAATTAAACAAATAGTAATAATTTTTATTAAAAAAAAAAAAAATCGATAAACCCAGTGAACAAGTATAGCTCGTATGAGCCAGTATTGTAAAACTTACAAAAGTCAATATTTCAACTAAATTTGCTCCAATCATCAAAATTCTTTAAAGTCAGGAGAAAATGGACTGCAGATTCGCTTTCTACATGTTCAACAACACACCCGTACGAAATTTGAGGCCGTGCAAAATTTCCTCCCAGTGCGCTGTCCCCTCGTGAAACGCACTAATTGGCGTATTAGGAGGACATAAAGTCGCGCTAAATGGCGTTCAAAACGCGAATTTCTAACCCAAGAAGGCAAATGAAGAGCACCCACCTTGATTGAAGCTCCATGATAGCCGGACGTGGAATGAAAGCTTCGATCGACCGTTCTCGGTACCGTGCGAAGTCCGTTGAGTTCAATTGTTATGAACTTAAGAAGAGGTAGAAAAGAAAAGAAAGAAGAAAGAAAAAAACTCAATTATGAGGAGTCGGAGGCGTGTGAACTTATGGAGCGCGGGATCGTAAGTGGAGTCTTCCCGCGGGCTTGTCCGGCAGTTCGCGAGTATATTTTTGGGCCGTCGATCCAAACGGCGTTCCCCTTCAGTCGCCCGTACGAATGGACGTGTGCGTCGTGGTAGATCGTTCGGGATGACCTGGTGTTAGTGGGAGTTTTGACTTCTGTGACCCCTTTTGAACGGACGAATCTAAAAACCTCTCATTCACCGGTAGTTTGGAGGGTTTTTTGAGTCACCGGTCCGTCTCGTTGCCAAGTACATACCAACCGAAATACGCATCGGACGAAGAAAACCATCTCAGGGTCAGGAATAAGGAAGACAAAACCGAACGAACACCCCTTTTGGGCTTTTTCAAACTACGGAGTCCTCCTGTTAGTTGAATAACATTTAATGTTATTCCGTTAGTGAGAATTTGAATGATATAATTCGTGTCTCTAATAGAAACAACCTTATTGAGAAGAAGAAGAAACACGACGATTTACAATGCACATATAATTAACAAATATAATTAGCGCAACCACTACGACATGGTTTGAGTAACCGGCTGCCGGAAGTACAAAATAACATACATGGAACCTTCAGCTAACTGGCTGAAACGTTATGCAACGCCATCCCAATCATTACCTCCTAAAGCTAATTTTAACGTTATTCACTTATCGTTAACTCTATGAAGCTGTAATTTGGCATGTAGCCTCCTTAGGACTAACGCTTTAAGCAGCATAGGGCCTGGATCACCTAAGTGGCTCCTGAAGCTAATTTCTATGTGATTCGTTCTATGAAGCTGTGATTTGGTATGTAGCCTCTTTAGGACTTCAACTTGACGCTGACCAGGCCTAGGATTAGCTGAGTGGCTGCTAAAGCTAATTTATTATCCCCCGAAAAACTAGCATAAATTGATGTATATTGCCGGCCTTGATGGCTCAGCATCTATTGCCCAGCAACATCCTGGCATTGGGTTGCTGAGCAATATCGCCTGTCAATGTGTTTTGACTAATATTTTACGGGGTAGATTTTTCAGTACTTGGCCTGTGATAAGATCGTATCCGGGATCTGGCAAACGGGATCTGGCTTGTTGAGGGTGATCAAGGAAGCAAGAACAAGTTCAGAGAAGTACCATTGTGTCATCAGACTGATGTACTGGTACCAGTGAGGAACATCGGACGAACAGGGTGTGATCCTTCTTATCAGGAAGATCCCACCTCCCACATATGTCAAGGATTGTTGTGTCAAGGGTTGTTGTGTCAAGGGTTTCATAAGTCAGCCGAGAGTGGAATTTGGGCCAGCCGTATGTGACATATAGGGGTGCATTTTATTTTATCTACATTGGAAGATTATATTTATTTAATTTCGTTTTTAGTAACCAGTGGTGTTTTATTTGAAGATTGTGAGAAGTGTGCACTTATGTTGTAAGAAGTATGTGTCTATATTTTTGTATATATTATTTTACAATAAATATTTGTCAACGCCTAACATCAACGATCGGACAAGAACCAGCGTGTTCAACGCGGGTTCAACTTAGGAATCAAAAAATTTACCTATTTACGGAAACTGAAGTGCGAGTTGAGTAAATTTACAGCACCACAAGACGTTGGATAAGCCGCATTCGGAATTGTATATGGAGCAGAATAACCCAATAATATATTGGGTTATTCTGTTTCTAATACAATCTATATTACATAGAATAGGTCAGCAATATCCTAGATCGCAAATTTGATTGTGAGTTTTAGCTCGGACACCGGTTTTGCAAGAACTATTTTTATCACTGGTGGAGAAGGACAGTTACTTGTTCGATTTTCGAGTATGTACAACATTTTATAAACGACACAAATCAAGCAGCAGGGATATTTTCAATTCCCGCAGCTCAAGCTCCCACTCCACCCCGTGGTTTTCACGGTTTCACTAGCGAAGTTCAAAAAAAAGGGAGAAAAATAGAGAGAATCTCTCTATGAGAAAGTCATTGGGGATGATTATACTTTCAGATGGGCCATCACGCCCGCTTGCATTGTTGCCAAAAACCTTCTTCTCTCCCTTGAACGCTCAAACCAGTACATTTTTAAAAGTTCACCTTCTTCCATTCGAAACCTGCCGGTCGGTTGAAATGAAAAAGTTCGCTCTTTAGATAACTTTTGACGGGGAACAATATGTTGGAAACATTTTCCTTGAGTTCTTCAACAAGTCAAATCGGCGAGCGAACGTTCTGCTGAAAGAAACCATCCACAAATCCTTTTATCGTCTGAGGGTAATTCAGAAAAACACTGAAGCCAATAGTGTTGAAGAGCTTTCAGTTTCCAAAACCACTCGGAACTCAACAACCAGACGATTGTTCTGCCCGATGTAAAGCCTTCTGCTAGGTAAATGACAAATACTTAGGTAGGTGCCGAATCATGTTGAAGAGCAACGTGTCGGCAGTTTTTGGAACTAATCTAGGTCAGATTGGCCTAGTCATTCGCTTAGTTGTCTGGGCAGCTTGATAATATCATATTATGGTAGACTCTACTCAGCTTGAATTTAAGGTCATCTAGGGGTGTAAGGTCATGAGCCCCCTGCAGGCAGATTCGCGAGACCTTATCTATAATAATAATTATAATTATTATAGACCTTATCAATTATTGATGAGGTAGATAACTCTCAGCAGACTGGTGAAACAGTTGGAGAGCCGGAATCAAGGGTTGGCGAACGCCTGTGTTGGAGGGAGAAATTCGAAGAAGTATTGTGGCCATTAAAAAATTAAGCGACTAATGTCTGGAACAGTCACTTCTTTGAAGAGTACACTGATGAGTACATTGAACTCGGACCCAGTGCTCCTTCTTGCTGCCTGGGCAAGATGGATAGTGAGAGGGAGGACTCCAAATCTGAGAGGTGTGAAACATAATACATTTGTCTACTGTTCATGGCAAAGGATTGAAAGACTGACTTTGGGAAAAGGATAAGTACGCGGCTGTTGATGAAGCAACTGGTAGAGGGCGGGGAAGGATTCTAGATACCAGAGCCTAGACGTCTGCATTCTGGAACGAAAAATCGATCCGCAAATCGAAAATGGGCATGCTCTGAATTGTGGGTGCTGAAAGATGTTTGGAAACCCGTCACAACACGTACGACTTTTCTGCATGATGCAAAGTCTGCTGAGCAACTACCTAGTAGGTGACGAATAATTTTGAAGCGCAACGTGGTGTCACCTTTTGGAACTACTCTAGGCCGGAACTTTATGGATTCGGCACCTGTTGATTATTTACCTACTCCTTCCCAGGGCAGCTTGATATGGCAGCTCTCTACTCAGCTTGAGTTTAAGCCCAACATACCACCGTTTGTCGTATGCTTGCGTGATGTCGAAGAAAATAGCGGATCAAACCTTCTTTTCTTCAGGCTCTTGCTCTATCATACTGGCTATGCTGCGCACTCGATCAATTATGTACTGTTTTCGTCTGAAGCCAAACTCGTGATTCAGTATGAGTGGTCTTTGTTCAATAACCAGTAGAAGCATCTTGTGCTGGAGCTTTTCGAAGAGTGGAAAGCAATGGCAGCAGAGAAGTAGACCTGTATTAGGTCTACTCTTCAGAAGGTTTCCCAGGTTTAGGGAGCTCAGCTTGTTTCCACAAATATAGATATAAACGCAACGAAGCACTTGATATTTTCGTTATTTGGATCACTGCTTTAGGTGGTAGTTGGTTTAGTGCTTGTCCAGTGATTGAATTATATCCAGGTTCTATCCTGGAGATAAAATGTCTTAGTTAACCCTTTAACCGCCAGATAATTTCGTTAAATAATGGGGACATGCAGGAACTTCTCGATATCTTTTGAACGCTCTAATGTCGTTCGGATTTGTGGTCCAATTCGGTTCTGAGCATGCTCAGGCGTCACATCTTAAATGAGTGAAACTTCCTAATTGTATTAAAATAAGCTTTGAATGAAACTTGCAGTATCAGGGTAGGTAACGTCTTTCGAACAACTTACTTATAAACTGCCGCTGTTCTTTGTATTTATTCAAAAATTTTCATTAACGACAGACCTTGATTGTAGTCTAAAAGCGATAGTCTCCGCAATTGTGATTATCATTTCCTTGGAAATAGGTAATGGGCGAACTCACCCGATAGCGCCGTTAGCAAGAATTTGTTTCTGCTTTTCCATCGCCTCTGCGACCTCATTAGGGGAGTAGAGCTTGATCGGCGAGTTGAATTGTTTGTTGACAAGTTGGCTGGGTCGGAACGCCATGGTGAGCCGCTTTCTGCAACCACAAACAAACATCACGATTTTCATTATCTTTCTAAATGTAATGTTTCAGTATACTTTCTAAATGTACTCACTTGGAGGATGAAACGGGCTGAATGCCCACTACACCATTTTTATATAATAATTATAAAATTTGTAGTCTTCGCATAGGTACAATTCGCATTCACTAGGAGCAAAAAATTATGGCGAAACGGGACAAAATATAAAATATACAAGAGTATTTGTTTTTCAGTTGGTAAATTAAATGATGATGTGTTAGCATATGGAGTCGTCCAGGGTAGCACGCTGGGGCCCATTCTTTTTGTATTAGAGAGTTTTTGTATGTAATAGAGAGTTTTTGCAGACTACTAACGTAGATGGTGTCGCTGAATTAAAATTAGATGGCCGTTTGTATCTGTTTGTGCAATTTAGTGCCAACCCAGCACATGGAGACTAGTGTTTGAGTTAGCGAATTGGGTTATCATATTATGATTCATTAAATTTGAACATTGCCGAGACAAAATTCATCGTCTTCCCCCACTCCAGAGACACTGAACTTTGTAACTGTCTGGAACAGACCGCGTGCGACTGTACTGAGCTTGACAGAACGAGAAATTCGGTAGGTACCTCAGTTTTGTATAAGGGTTTCAGCTATTGAGTGGAGTAGCCAGAGTACACAAATTAGTATACCGGATTTACAATTTGCACAATCTTCTTGTCGTAATACGAGCTTTATGGCCATGGTACAGAGTGTACTGCTCTTGGGCATTTGGGCCAGGATCAGCTCAGCGGCTCCCAAAGCTAGTTTCTATGCTATTTGAAGCTGTAACTTGCTTAGGACTCCTTAGGACTTACACTTTAAGCAGCATATCGAGGGCTTCAGAACAACACACCTCATCGTCATTTTCACAGGTTTTCAGGAGAGCCAACAAACCACCTGCCACTGATTTCTTTATTACAGTAATAGACGTGGTGTTTGAGAGAAAGTATAGTAACTATACTAAGTATACATAACTATACTAAGTTTTGTCCTTTCCAGATTCAGAATACCTATCTCTATGGCGTATATGGAAATATTCTCCATGGCTTGAAACGGGACCTTACCAGTCCTTCAAAGTTCTTGAAGTGATTCTCCAACTGAAGTTGGAGTGGTCGTCTCGCGTTCGGGTGTGGGGTTGTTCACTTGTGAGTCTCAAGTCATTGTAGGGGTCAAGTGTGAACAGTGGCAGATTCAGGGGGGGGGGGGGGGGATTGTAGCCAATATCTATATGTCCGTATAAGTTAGGTTAGGGTATGAACCTCATCCCCCCCAGGTCAAAGTCTGGATCCACCCCTGGGTGTGAGTTGAGTTATGAGCATTAATGAGCATTGTTCTTCTGTTACTATGTATCGTAACGATCCTTGATCTAAACTAAATGAATGTACAATCATGAACGCAAACCACTGGCAGCTAGACAACCCCAACGGCAACTTTTTTTTATTTTTTATTTTATAATTTTTGTGCAACGCGGAATAGTGTAACTATTTGTACGCTTTAACGAGGCGAGTAAGGAACATCACCCAATACCCGCTTGGTTAAAATTTGTCTCCATCGTTTCATTGCAATCAATGCGCGGTTATTATGTTTTCAAGAGCATAATCAAATGTCCAATTTACCATTTACCGGTGAAGTTAGGGCCGACAACCAGGAACCCGAGGATTAGCCTTCGTTACGTTAGCTATTTAAATCGGAAGGTTGGCTACGAGCTCATACTCGGTCGGCGTTGACTGTATTATGAAATGGAGAATTTCGTTTCGAGTAAACCACTTACGCGCGGTCATTCTATGTTGCCGATTCTGGAATTTTCCCTGGGAAGCGACTATGCTAATATCTTTTTCCTACGAGCAACTTCCCTTTTCCCACACAAGGGAATCTCCACCGACCGTGTAAAGCGTATGCAATCTCGTTGAGCTTATTGAATTGACTCCCGCCCTCGTGAGCTCAATTTGAATAGGCAATGCGAGAGGTGAAAGGACTGCGTCTGCTCGGTTGCGGGGTAGGCCCTTCCTTCCTTACACTGCCGCCCTCTTATTTTCGCTCGGAGTACCGGTAAGAGATTCCAGCAAAAACCTCAGAAACATCAACATTGTTCGATCAGACCGCATTGTTGACTTTTGGAATCGCTACCGCCTCTCACCGTTTCCTTTCACTGATAGGAACACTTTTTTTTCAAAATCGAACTTTTCTTTACCTTTGACATCGTTCCTGTTGTCCTCGCTCACCTCAAGAAAACCGAGCGAGCCAATCGAGATTATCATCACACGTTATTAGATACGTATTATAAAATCATCAGTTCATACTTGAGCGGACGCACATCCTCAACAATAGCACGAATCAACGCCGGAGTATCCCAGGGAAGCGTTATTGGCCCATACTTATACTTAATATACTTGTCAATACCAGATGCTACTACGTTTTAATAATTTATTAGGTATGACTTCAGTTCATTAGTTACCGATAGACATTGCTCTCCCATCATATGATTCAAAATAAAAATTCATTCGATTACGGGCTCTACAAGCTTACGAAGTGTATTTTTCTTTATCGTACAAGTAGTCAGATAAAAAGCACACATGGTGCCGAAACGAACCACAAAAAGAAACAAAGAAATTTGATGATGATGTTGAAGAGGTTCACGCCACGCATGCAAGCGCATCAAAAGGTGATTCCAACTGCAAACCTCCGAAACCTATGGCTATTTCCGAAGAAGAAATGGGAAATGCTTGGAAGAAGTGGCTGCAGCAATGGAAGTGGTACGCTACTGCATCCCGCATATCAGCACGTGCACCCGACATTCAGGTCGCCTCATTCATGTCGGCGATAGGTCCAGACGTGATAGAAATTTATAACAGCTTCTCCTTGGATGACGATCAATGCGAAGATTTGGACTTGATAATTAGTAAGTTCAATGATCATTTCATAGGTAAACTGAATTTGACCTATGAACGATATAAATTTAATAAAATAAACCAGAAAGAAAATCAACCATTTGAGGATTTTCTAACTCTTATCACGAACCAATCGTCAAATTGTGACTACAGACAGTTAAGAAATGATTTAATTACAGACAAAATTGTCATAGGTGTCCACGATGATAGACTTCGTGAAAAACTTCTATCGAGAGAGTATGTTGTCCTTTAGTTTGATCATCTCAATACTCTTCAGACTTTCCTCAATCCTCTGCCATCAAGACCGCTTAGTTCGCAGACGACGTAGCAATTTTGTACAAAGGGACTTGTCAGGAAACAGCCCAGAAGCTTCAGCAAGACGTACACGCAATCGAGCGCTGGTGGTCAAAATGCATTCTCCATGGAGAATGAAGCTAAGCCCACAAAAATCCGTCGTTGTTAAATTCACGCAAAAACGGAACATCACTAATGCACCAATCTACCTGAACAATGAAACCATACCTCAAGAACCACAAGTTAAATATCTGGGAATGGTACTAGATTCTAAACTCACATGGGCCGCGCACATCAACTCCATTCTGATCAAAATCCGTCACCGCCTCGCCCAGCTGAAGTTTCTGCTAAAAGGAACATCCAAATTACCACTCAAACTAAAGAGACTGATTTATATGACAATCATTAGATCAGTGTGGTTATATGGGTGCGGACTCTGGGGCTCCGCGTCAAACAGCCAATACAACAGGATACAGGTCATACAGAACCGTATACTACGGATAATCTCCTCCGCCCCATGGTATGTGAGAAACAGCATCCTACATCACGACCTGGAAGTCCCGCTGGTAACAAAAACCATGAAAACATACTACAATATATTACACTCATCGATGGTTGCCCACACAAACCAACTAGTACAGTCTACAGCAATAAATCTCCCAGCAAATAGATCCCGTCGAAGACTAAAAAGAAAACGTCCAACGGACTTTCTAGATTAACGTTCCTACTATGTTACCAAAATTGTTACTTAAATATTACTACAAATTGTTACTTAAATATTACTAAAAATTGTTACTAAAATATCATGTTACTATTTATATAATTTATTACTAAATATCTTGTGAGGACTGCTACTGAGCAGTGACCTCACCACATGTCTCAGGTTAATAGATAATTTACAAAATTAACACAACTGTATTGCACCATACTATGCAAATAAAGTAAGATATTTAAAAAAAATAAAATAAATAAAAAAATTAAAAAACGTTATCCTCAACATGTACGAATATTTTACCCAACTTTTCACGCTAGAAACTATGAAGAGCAGACCGCAGAAGTACTTTAGGATAAGATGGAGATTCTGGTTGGTTGTGAAAGCCTTCGCCGAAAATATTCGCACAGACCGAAGTTCATGCTCATGTTGACGACATCTCGATGGCACTACCTTTGAGCGCTCAACGTGCACGAACGGTTGGTTGTACGAAGCTCAAAGTGGTCTTGAAAAATGCTCTGAATAAATGTAGGTAATCTAAAACGTATCGGTACTAGCCAACCTAAACTTTCGAAATTAATTTTGAACCTATTAATATTGACGTAGGGCTATGCCGGTTTCAAGGTTCGTCCTTGACATGGGTTGAACCCATGAACCACACTTCATGGTTTTAGGACAACGTGGTACTTGAGCAAGTGTCGCGATTTTTTGAATTTATACTTAATATTGAAACTTATAACCAAAAATCTCTTGAAATCTTATTAACCAAAAATTAAATCTTTATAACCAACAAATTCTTATTACCAAAAAAATATATATAGGTAAGTATATATATATATTTTTTTTTTTTTAAATTTTTGTTTGTTGTTTCCAAGGGTTCATTATTGAAGATATTTGATTTTTAATCGAATCGAGAGGCTCATTTAGGAAAGAATAGAAAGTCGAAAAAGGTTGATTTGTAATCGAATCGAGATAGTCCTTCACGATGAAATGAACCTTCGAGAAAACGATTCAACTCGAAAACGTCGAAAAACTTGAGACTCGTATTGGAACGAAAGAGCCTTGACCAAGACCTATTCTCGACTCGAAAACGACAAAAATTGTCTCAAACAATAAACAAAGTGGTGGTTTTCTCAACGTTTGCAGTCCTGGCTCCTTGCCTAACTAGGAGAAGTAATACCCAACAAAGAACAGAACTGAGGTGGTAGTGGTGGTGATTACAATAGCGACCCTAATTAGTGTTGTTTTAAAAACTAGTTGGCAACAAGATTGTTTAGGCAACTTGAGTAGTAAAAACCCGAAGTTCGTCTGGATTAATTGATACACTTGGAAAAATCGGTTTATGAACATCGATCTTACACACATTGGTATTTGGCACGAAAACTGATTATCGTTCCTACATCAGAGAAGAAATCTCCGGGGCTGGCTTTGTTACAAGAGAACAGCAAAAAGGACTGTCACTAGACCTTGCCCTACACGAACAAGTATGCATTCTGCACTAAAATGTATTTTTTCCTTCAATTCCCTTTTCAAAAAAGAAAATGAATTGTACCACGTGAATCAGCGTTCAAAAACAATGAAATCTCATGCACATTGTGCAACACTTGGGGTCAACGGTTGGGGCAACTTTTTTGCGCAGTGTCAGGGATGCGCGTTTTCGAGCGCTCGTAGAATGGGTTACGCGCTGTCAGAAAAATCGATTAGGGTGTCAAATTTTCATGAAATTCTGCGTAGAATCCAATTGTACGATAAAACACGGGGTTTCCTATTTGAAAAAACAAAGTTGATGCGCAAATCGCGCATTTGCGCGCATGCGCGTCGCACGAAAATGTGATATTGGGATTTTCCGAGAAAAATTAAAGGGTTACCATTTGAATTTTTTGTTCAGGTGCGAAAATTATGGAGATGAATGGCTGGTCCGATACATTTTGGCCACCCTGTATAGTAAAAATGACTAGAGGAGGGATATAAGGTGTGGCCCCCGGATTGCAAAGAGAAATGAAGTCACACGGGGAAAACCAGAAGGGAACAACCTTGAGACCCGATTTTGTTGGTATAAAGGGTGTATAAAGGACGAGAGCGGCTAGATGATTGCCTGGGTACCAAGGGTTACATTGTTCAAAGATTTCCCTATCCCATCACTCATTAATCACTTCAAAATTTTCGTACCTGCATAGTACAAAACTGTGGTGAAATGCAAACACAAATGATTGCTCTCGTATCGCTTTAGTTTATTTTCCGATTTATCTGTACTTTTCGGCATATTGACTGTTTACTTGGAATATTATATCGATATTTCTTACTTCGATGCCCGTCTCAACTCGCGGACAAGTTTACCTTAATCATCATTCGCACATGTTCAACAACCCTGAATGTACGAACAAGTTAAACTTGGGAAATTCAAACCCTCGTGTCGAGTGCGACTAAGGGCGTCGATCCGGAGAATCCCCAGAATCCTAAATGAGGCTGTTCCAATTATAATATGAATCCACCTGTAGTTGCCGGTTACTGCCAGTTTCTGAGTCACTTGGAATTTCGCGAGACAACAAACAGCTGCTCTTAAACCTTCGAGACTGAGTGACGAACTGACAATGTGAGATTGCCGAATCCGGAGGGGTGTTGTGAGTGACCACGTAAATTACATAATTAGGTACCATGATAAATTTGTATAATGATTTCCGATTACAACCAGCCCGAAAATTTATCGTCGCCATTTTTGATCGTACAAAAATTGGAAAGTGGAAAGCGTTGGAAAGCTCAAACAAAACATAAGGAGCATCCTTAGGGCTATTTCATTTCATTGGGTTATATCCGTGCGGCAAAAAATTTGCAAATTCTTCACACAACGGTTTATTATCTTCTTTATGCAGATCACCCTTCTGTGTAGATCACCAACTGATAGATGAAACTCCAGCTCATCATCCAAATTTAATTTGTTTAAAGAAATAGGTATTGTCATCTATCCTTGACCTATGTTTAAAATTACAAGAGTCTAGCTCATCATCCAAATTTAATTTGTTGAAACAAATAGGTATGGTTTAAATAATTTTACAGACAAGAAACCGAGTGAATATTGCAGTGTGATCTATCCTTGGCCCATGTTTAAAATTTCGAGGCTCTATTTCATCATCCATATTTAATTTGTTGAAACAAATAGGTATGGTTTAAATAATTTTACAGACAAGAAACCGAGTGAATATTGCAGTGTGATCTATCCTTGGCCCATGTTTAAAATTTCAAGGCTCTATTTCATCATCCAAATTTAATTTGTTGAAACAAATAGGTATGGTTTAAATAATTTTACAGACAAGAAACCGAGTGAATATCGTATTGGCATCCGTCTTTGACCCATGTTTAAAATTTCAAGTCTCTAGCTCATTGGGAAGTTAGTTTGAACACAATTGCAAAATTCCACCCGGACAGAACTAATATAAACGTGGTAATAAAATGTCACTTATTATTAAAATGACGCTCAAACCCGACGAAATGACAATAATCTGACAAGTTGCTTGTGGTGCACGACGTTTCCCCAAAATTGCACCTACCACCTTCAACCACATGCAATTACTTAGGTCTTTCGAGCTCCAAAACCAGGAGTTGAGAAATGAGGAGTTAAACCAGTAGTTAAAAACTCTGCAAATTCTTGACACAACGGTTCATTATCTTCTTTGTACAGATCACCCTTCTGTCTAGATCACTAGGTCTAAATGTCTAGATCCTAAATGTTAGATTAATTATAATTATCAATTATCACTAATTATTAACAATTTTATCAAGTACCTAGTGAAAATTATTATAATTTATTGTTAGGTATTAATAATTCGTATTTATTATTAATAATAATTATTATTAATTATGATTAATTAATACGATATAATTCTGGGGTTTTTAATACTACGTCGGTAATAATTTTTCTATAAAAGAAGTACCTACCAACAAACATTCGAAATTACCTTCATTTCCGTAGCACGAAACGCACCTCAGAACAACAAACTCGACATCACTTAAGCCATATGATGTTCCAAAGAGCTTGTTAGTATGAAAATGGACCTGTATTTCAACAGTTTGAGTCACGATCGTGTTGTGAGGCACAATCTTTGAGCCGTCATTGTGAACGAACGGCTCGTCGTACAAAGCTGCGGATGGTCTTAAAAAATTCTACGGAACAAACTCTATCCAAATATGAAATAAAAAACATATCGTTCTATATGAATTTTTCGAGATATGGAATTTTCAAAATTTCAAAATTCGTTTTGAACCCCTTCCCCTTGACCTAGGGTTATGAAAAGTTTCGAGGATCATTGTGGGGCTGGTCCAAACCCAGAAACCAAATTTCGTAATTTTAGCTCAACGCTAACTGGGCAAAGTGGCGCGGACGGCGGACGGCGGACGGCGGACGGCGTACGGCGTACGGCGGACGGACGGATTTTTTTTTATTCGATTTTCTGAATCTACGTATCTTGAAACGTAAACCAACAAATTTTGAGGGGGGGTTAAAATTTTTTTTTCTTTGGGCGATTCCAATGGTTCATTATCGAAGATAATAAACCAAAATGAGGTATTTTTCTAAAACTAGTGAAGTTCGTGGTGTGAACTAACGACCGACATGAAAAATTTGTACGAGTTTTTATCTCGTATTTATCTTCAAAAAAGTGGGTAAGGTACTTTTGGGTTTGTGAAGTTGGCGTACCCACTGAATTATGTGATTAGTTCGCTTCTTATTGGTGAACTAACGTGAACTAACAATGAACTAACAACGACAGATACCTACCAAAAATTGTGGGTAAGCTGATTTGGGTACGTCAACTTCACAATGAGAAGCGAACTAATCACATAATTCACTGGGTACGCCAACTTCACAAACCCAAAAGTAGCTTACCCACTTTTTTGAAGGTGAATCAAATGAAATTTTTCATGTCGGTCGTTAGTTCGTCGTTAATTAACGTTAGCTCACACCACGAATTTGACTAGTTTTAGAAAAATACCTCATTTTTAACGGGAAATATATTTTGGCTTAACTCTAAAATGAGATAATAACTACCCACTTTAAAAAGAGATAATAATGATTTCTTAATTTCTGTCGTTAGTTCATCGTCAGTTCTCGTTAGTTCACACAAAAAAAAGTCGTTAGTTCAGCCAAGGAAAAATTGTCAGAGATAAAACAAAATTTGGGTACGCCAACCAGCGGAATGTGAAAGGGCGATATGATTGACAGCGTCCAATTTGTAACCCCAAGTTGTGTTGTAAGGGTCCTTAATCAAAACAAAATTGTGTTTTCCTTCGTTCGAATCACACAACTTTCTAACATTTGACGTCACAGCGTTCAAAGGACGGTCCGATCGGTGAATCACCGGAGGGCGAATATTCTAGAAGAGACTTCTCCGGAGAAGGGATTCTGTTTATTTATAGGAGGCGAAGAACCTGGCAACAATTCCCACTTTCCACTCAACATCTCGCAGCTCGAGGGAGCTCTCGTTGTTTTGCTGGCGCCAAAAAGGAATTAAAACCGCCGACCCCACTCTCCGGCCCTCTCTATAAGCTTTGGTTGTAGCTTAGGTACTTTAGTTGTGTTCCGCAATCCCTCCGCTCTTCCTCCGTATCTCCGGTTTGGGAAACCTCGCTTTGAAGGGAATCATGTTAGCGTCTAAAACTGGATTTAGCTGTAACATATTAAAGGAAACGCGTTTCCTTCACTCAGCTCAGACACAATAAACATTGACGTTTTTGTACTCCTAGAAAACGTGGGACTGGTGAATCCCAAAACAAGAAAATCCAATTATTTAAAACTGCCTTCTACGTCCCCTCAGTCGCACTTGTATCTCATTTTTTCTATAAAGAACCATACAAATCCACCAAAATGAACCTCACACAAAATGTGAACACTTAAGTTCCTCAAACTGAATGAAACCCGTCAAAAAATAACTACAATTGGCTTGTTACTTGTGCGGCCGTTTCATTCAGTTTTGGCAATTGGAACAACGTAATAATTATAATTATTATAATTTCCCTGTAAAAGTACCTCTTCGTTCACTGTCGACATTAGCATAATTAATGGTTACCAGTTTAGTTTATTTGGTTAAATGGAAGTCATTGATGATTCAAAACTGTGAAGGTAGTACGGATTTTATGTAGTAGGGTAAATATCAGTACGGCCACTCTTTGTCGTTCAAGGGCTCGCTAAGGGCTGAAATGCGGGGAGGTGGTAGAGAAGGGCCTAATTTATCAACGTAAACTTAAAATCAGGGTGGTCGGACAATTAGAGTGTAATGTAGGGGGTAAGGGCTGGAAAAAGGTGAACCGAATACTGAGTACACTTATATTTGCAAAAAGATTAACTTTATTTATAAAAAGATTAAATTTATTTGTAAAAAGTTTAATTAAATTTGTCAAAAGATTAATTTGATTTGCAAAAAGATGAACTAGATAGTTTGCAAATATATTTGCAAATACTATCTAATTCTCAACTCTTCCGACACTATACAATTACTACTTTACTCTTCAAAAACTATATAATTCTCAACTCGATCCGATTTCTGCATGAATCGGAATGCAGGAATCGGATCGAGTTGAGAACGTTTGTTTGCAGCCATTACCTAAAATAGGCGAGTAAACATTGGGCTGTGAGTTGTGATTTCAATTTCAAGTGACTTATTACTTACAACTCCAAGCAACAATTATTGTTCATTTTCGAATTGATATCAACTTTTTCGAAACTTTTCTTCGATTTCGAGTCGAAAATAGGTCCTGTTCAAGGCTCATCGGTTAAATAAACCATAAGGTGTAAAAATGGACATCGTAAAATGGACATAAAAACCGACAAATGGAGGTAGAGTTCCTCCATTAGACTCTGTTTGTTGCCCCATAAATTGATATATTCGAGTCTGAAAAGGAATTAAAAACGTCGAGCCCTCGCCGTTACCGTATCAGCTTATGTACATTAGTAGAATTCTTAATCCCTCCGGAACATCGTTGTGATCACTCGAGCTTTTTAAAAGTTGGGTTTTCAACTCCGGCTAATACGTTTCATGGGGAATCGTAGAGCCTCCATTACGGCTCTGAAATCGGGCCTTTTTTCAACAGAAGGGACCGGCGGAAAGTCAACGCTCTTTTGTGAACGGAGAAAATTCATTATTAACAATCCGCTGTGAAATGGACGAGTGCGTTATCGCAAATGGATTTCGAAGTAGAGCAGTTTTAGCAGTGTATCGGAGTCGAAGTGCACTAAATTGTCCACTCGTGCGTTATGTATTTATTTATCCCCCCCCCCCCCCAAAAAAAAGTATGTTATAATATATATTATATAACATGACCGAGTGGAATTTGAAAGATTTAACTCAAGAAAATGTTAGAAACAAAAAAAAACGAAATTTAGGCTAATTTTGGTTACTTTGATGGGTCTTTGCGAAATGTCAAGTCGATTGGTCCTGATACCCAGGCTGTTGACTCGTTAAAGTGGGGAACGTTGGCCAACCAAATTTCAAGTTGATCAGTCAAAAAAGAACTGAGATGTGGATACCTACCTGAAAAACGCGTTTTGTGAAGTCCGCTAAACATACTAGTACTAGTTTTCCCCACTTGTTTGCTTGGAGGGGCGAAACGCTACCGCGTTCCTAGATTTATTTACAGATAACGGGATGAATCCCAATTACAAAAATTTAAATGAAAATGAAAAGCCACTGGACAAAATAATTACTGAATAAAATCAAATACAAATAAACAGACTCTCCCCATGAAATAAACAAAATAAAGTTCATCGACATTAACGCACAATCACTAGGTATTTAAAAAAATAAAATAAAATAAAAAATTTTAAAAACAGCTCAATATCAACATCGAGTTCATTTACAAGTCTCTATGTCCTCACTAAAGGACTATTCAAGCCATAGTTTGTGCGCCTGAAATCAGAGACAAATACGACCCTGCTTCGAATATGGTAAGACGGGGCCTTGAAGTTAACATACCCAAGTATACTTGGTAGCCTAGTATACTACTATACTACTAGGCAAGTAGTGACAAAAATAATATCCATCACTCTTCTACGATCAGACCTTGAGCTAAGCTGTAAAGTCGCTTAAGCAGCCCATCACTAAACTCCTCAAAGCCATTAGGATTTTTATAGTAAGCTTACTTTAAAAACTTATGCTGAGCTCTTTCTATCGACTTAATACGATCATTGTAAAAAGGGTTCCTATGCAAGATGCGAACTCATGTCAACTCCTAACCATTGATACATACAAAAGCTTAATGGTTTTCAGGCTACGAAATTTTTTAGTGTTGCGACTAGGAAACCAAGCTGCCAAAATGCACCAGGTACCATCATTCGGCAATGAATTTACACCCGAATCGCGCAACTTAAAGCATCTACCAAGTGCGTGATCATCAATAGGCTATAGCCAGCACAAATCAAAGATCTAGACCTACTAAAAGTAATATAACAACACTTAAATACATTTAATGAGAGCCCAATCCGAACACAGTAGGAATGCAACAGTTCAAGATTCTTTTGCAGAAGAATCCAACCCCGCTTTTATTGCCTGGAAAATTTTAAGGTCCTCCTCATGAACATCACATATGTCATTAATTAATAATACAAACAGGGGACCCAAATGGGCACCCCAGAACTGAGCTGACACACAACCATTGATGGACACAGCAAGTCTCCTATCTTCCAAATATGAGCTCAACCATTTCAACAAAGGCCCACAGATTCCCAACGCATGAAGTTTTCTCATCAAAAGACCAATGTTATCCTGATCAAAGGATTTATGAAAGTCTGTATGGACAGCATCAACTTACTGACCGCGTTCCATAACATCAAGAGTGAACATGTGAAGTTCCATGAGGTTGGTGACATCTGAACGACCCTTGACAAATATAATAGCCCTGCACACATAGGGGTTATGTCAACCACCAAGGCTTCGAAAATCTCAGGCATAACAGATAACTTACACCCTGTAGTTATTGATTTAATGGCTCTTCACCGACTTGAAAATGGGTACAACATATCCTAACGTCCATATTCCCGGGAACTCACTAAGGTCAAGACACAAATTAAACAAAAAAGTTAGTTGTGACGCCACAACTAAGAGTCGCTGCACAACCTCAAGACAACTAGAGGCACTCCATCCGGTCCAAACCCTCTAACATTCAATTGCTCAAGTTTCCGCGGACCACATACGTAGTATAGTGTTTTACTGTTCAAAATGAAATCCCCCCCCCCCCCCCCCGGCGAGTTCGAACAGGTGAATCTAATCTTACATTGTTGTATAAACTAGAAACTTATTTCCGGAGTCGCACACAGTTGTAAAGTGAAGACCAGCAAACGGATTAATTGAGTTGGCACGAACCAGACTGGAAACTATGGCAGTTGGAAAATTGGAAATGATTATAAAATACAAATGCAGTCATACGACAAAGATATTCATATCTTACGAGAAACTAGCGTGGTCAAGTCATCTCATTCTCCCTCTCCAGGACACGCCAATTATTCAAGTGATTTTTGTTAGATTAGGTTTTCTAATTAATCCATAATTGAACATATTGCGTGGGTAATCAGATAGATATTTTAGAAACGTATATCTGTACATTATTACATTATTTTCATTTAACTGAAATGTTCACCTTATTTTTTAGCGCAAGTAGGGCCACTCCACTCGCTCCTCCAAAAGGAAGGCGTTGGTCCTCACAATTGAATATTGTTATGTTGAAATATACAAAGTAACAAATTTCGTCATAAAGTCCTCAGCATTGGCTCAGTTGGCCGTAGTTAACTCAATATGTATATGTCACAGTTGTGGGAAGGGAAATCTCGTAGGTGTAGGGTGTAGGTATATTTAGATTTTTTTCCCTGTCGTAGAAGCAAGTTTCGGCGAGCGTTTCAAAAAGGTTAACCTTGATATTGGGACTCACCTTACGTTCTTGCGTGTCCAGTCGAAAGGGGGAAGCGTTGAAGATGGCCGGTGGGATAATGTAAGATAGGGACGGCCTTAGGAGCTGCAAGCAGGTGGGCACAGGGCGTGGGAGGAGTTGGAAATAATAGAAAAGCCGCCAAGCTATTTCTGTGATTCGCCTCAACTCCCTCTTCACTCGGATGACCCTCTGAAGAGGCTCAACAGGGGAAGAGGCCCCGGGGGGAGGGATTGGACATGTGAAATAGCGCCAAGTACCTATTAGAGGAAACATTTTGAGGCACTCAGCAGGCAATTTTAGGTGTGAAGTGCCTATTCAATCCACATTCAATTTACGAGTTTGTACTACGTTATCCAATTTCCAAATTACCAAACGACAGCTTTCAAGCTTCCACAAGTTGCGTCGATTTACACGTGTGAGCAGAGGCCATGCTGAGCGATCTAGAAAGTGACAATGTGGTCCTAGCTCTTCTTCCAAGATGGAAAAGTAGCAGCCGAGAGGAGAAGGAGAGCCGATCCGCACCGGATTTCGCTTCTCCCCCCACTTGGAAGCTGGATGAAAGATATATCTATGAAAGATACCTACACAGCCCGCCAGTTGAGCCTGGGAGTGTAGAGTGGTATGCCCAAACAACTGAACGTGGTGACTCGGAAGCCCAAACAAGCGAATAGCTCGTCGCCTGATTGGTACCTGGTTACGGTGGAACCTTCTAACTGGTTCTACTAACTATGAATGTTGGTCCCCGAGTTAGTAGCATAACTCCCATGCCGTTGTACATACCCAAGGAACATGTTCCATGGCGATGCCACCTCTCCCCCTTTACTGCATCCCTTGACCACGTCCAGGGACCAGGGTTTGAGTCAACCACAACCACCACGAATCCGACCTCAACTAAGGGAAGCTGACGGGTTTGATGCTTTGCAGAGCGGTCTATCGTCGTCATTACGGACTGTCGCAGCGTTTTATTGGAACCTTCAAAGGACCCCGCTCAAAACCAGTGTAATTTGAATTTCGATCAAATCTTTTGAAATTCTGAAAAATGATAAGTAGTTCAAGGTGTCCTGAATAAAAGTCACAATGGACTCATGGCATGAAAATGGAAATCTTGACCGCTGAGGGCCACAAGAGAGGGCTTCTGACTGAGGTGTTACTGGTCATAAAACTTAGGTGTTACTCTTCGTTTTCATTTTTAACCATAAAAAAGAAAAATCCACAGTCATGCAGCATGGCTATTAGAACAAATTTTCGTAGAAATAATTGATTTTAAGTAAAATATTTCCATTAAAGAACATGATGTCCATGAAGAACGTCTCAAGTAGGTATCAATTACGTTTCTTCATCTTCAAAGTGCTCCAGTTTGAGAACGGAATAAGATATAGCAATTCTGACTTCACCATCGTATTCCGCGTTTAAAAACCTTTAAAATGATATGTCACATGTCAGACCATTGCAATAGACGGTTTCATATTCGAAAACTCCCGAGTGCATGCACGTTCTACTCCGCCCTCGATAAGAATGTGCGGACCATAGCCGACTGTTCCCGTACTGTGTGGACCGTTCCCGTATCCCTATAATAGCTGCTAGTATACAAAAAATAAGCGTAAGATCATGTCTGTAGCAAATCGGCATTGCGCATTTAGCAATTGCAATAGTGATACCTAGTCGGGAAGGAAGAACGGGATATTTGTTGAGCACAAGGTTCTTCAGCCCTCCGTTTCCCGATCAGTGAATGTGGTCTCAGTTCCAAAATCATTTCTTCCTTCGCTGGCATTTCACCCCACAACAAGTCAGAAACCGTTGAAACCGTATGCCTTAAGAGCCTATGACGTCAGACGGCTGGCAGGAGGCCAACTAGTGCGTCAGAGCCTATGACGCACGATCGTATTACGTCAGACGGCTGTCAGGAGGCCAACTAGTACGTCAAAGCGTATGCCGTAAGATCCTATGACGTCAGACGGCTGACAAAAGACCAACTAGTACGTCAGAGCCTATGACGCACGATCGTATGACGTCAGACGGCTGTCAGGAGCCCAATTAGTAGGTACGTCAAAGCCTATGACGTCAGAGGGCTGGATGGCTAGGTGATCGGGTGGTAGCGAAGGGAGGTGGTGATGACGTCAGAGGGGCCAGAGAGAGGCAGATATCTGAAACCCCCATTTCTTCCTCACTACTTTCGTGATTGATCACCGTGAAATATCCTAAAAGATCTCCGAGTTTCAGTTTGTTTTTCATGTTCTGTAGTATTTCTTTTCTTTTTACCATGAACCTTTCAATGTTTGTTGCACATTTGGGTATTCTGCGGTTTCAAACGATTTTGACCAATTTTCCATAAAAAAAAAAATTGGGTTGAGACTGAATACAAAAATCGACTAAAATCGTCGATGATCGATTGTGGAGGCGCGATTAATCGGTGACATCGATTGTGGGCTTCCGATGTTACAATCGATGGCATAATCGATTGTGAGGGACCGATGTCCCATCCCTACTTGGTAGTTGACGAGTCAAGGTACGTTTCTTCGAAAATTTGCTCATCAATTCATGCTGCATGACTTGAACTTTTTGAATTTCCCGCTAGAGTTGCCCAACACGGCCGCATAGAGCGCTGCCGTCAAACCCTAAAGATGTAACCTCCTCGTTTTTGTTCGAATCAATTTGTGTCTGATTTGTTTTGATACATTTTATGCGTCTGTTTAATTCCGTCGGGTTGTTCGAATTGAGTTTACCGTTTGCTTTATAAACTCTCAGCAGTTTCTAGTCGTGTAGAATTTGATAGCGCTATGAAAGAAGCACCGTTTAATTTCATGACCGTTTAGTTGTGTCTAACGTGAAGTACCTAATGACTTTCAAAACATTCACATTAAACGACAAACTTGTAAGAATATATTTTTTGGAAAGAACAAATTTGACGAAGAGAATTTTTGTAATTAGCTCAAACGATGAGCTGGAGTAAGCGAGGCCAAAACCGAAGTTGAAGCAGTAGGTAACTTCCCACAAACGCTTACCGAGTCAAAAGAGCGTCTTGAAAGTGTCACAGATTCATGTGAAGTACCTATTCATTACATTGTGCTACATTTATTGTAAAATGAAAACTCAAAATCCAAGTTTAAAAACTTATGTACGCACTGGTAAAACGAAGGTTTCAGACAATTCGTTGAAGTGTAGGATGTGCCTGTCGCGTTTTACGGACATGATTGAAATTTTCCTCGTTGAATCAGAGCCCCTCTCAAATATTTCCATCATTCACTTCTGCACTGGATTGGAAGTAAGTTGGTCGTGCGAGGTTTTTCTGGTCTTGCGTATAATTTCCACTGGTCTGCAAGCTGTGCGGCATCAATAATATACATACACATGTAGCTGCAAGTTTTTCCACAATGTTTTATCTATTATCTGTGCTGGTTCTCTCCTGTCTAGATCACTGTTTTGTATTGAATATCCTTGTGAGTCACAAAAATATTCGAAATAATTGGAGAAGTTGCCTGAACTGACAAAATTGTACAGATACCTATGGTTAGGAGTGTCAATACTACCTCAATGCTTCTTCTATCATGTTTGATTAGAACCTACTAAACTGGTTTTCGTGTATAAAAAACATTAGAGACAATCAATTAGAATTCTGCGTTGACCGAGGTTATCCTCAGTTCTCCAGATAGAACCGTACCTACCTAAATTGTTGATTAAAATAAATTTTACAAAAATCCGGAAGAGCATAGAAGACTTTGAAAACCAGCAATTATTACATGAAAGGTTTCGAAATTCGGAACCCCTAAAACGGATTCGTGTCGAAATAATGTTTAATTCCTTCGACAATCGGTTATCAAATGATCAGAACCTTTATTCCCCATTGAACTGTTCCTTGGTCGTAGGTCAGCGAAAACGATGGATTGCCCACTCGGATGTGCACCGAGTGTTACCGGAACTTGATGGATTTCTTCGCGTTCAAGAGAATGTGTTTGGCCAGCGACACGCGCCTCAAGACTTCAAGAGATGCAGCTATCAAACAAGCGGAAACTCCGGAGGACACTATTCACGTAAGTTTGTTCAATGTGCTAAAATTGGCTAAGACGAGGGGACTACACGGGATTTCAAGTTCACAATTGGCCATCGCGACAGATCGAATTAAGTTTGTGGAATCAAAACACTACATGTCTGGGCTGAAGCATGTGTATACGTCACTCACTTATCCTACACTGTGATGTACGTACTTAATCAATTTGATAATTACAGTTTTCCGAACCTGAAGTCAAAAGCGAACCCCAGGACGAGCTTTCCTTAGCTGAAAACAGCGATATGGTGCTACTAGAAACTGACGGGTTCCATCCGGATGCGCCCGATGAAGTTTTCTCACAAATCGCCAAATTTGAGTTTGAAGAAGAATGCAGCGCAAGAAACTGGCATTTTCCGGTAAATAATACCACCGTTTGATGATACGCATGTTAGTGTAAACTATATTCCCATTAAGGCGGGAAGCTGCATGGTACTCCATCGGTCTTCCACTATTCTCTAAAGAGCGCTAAATAATACGTTTATCTATTACATTAGGTTTATTGGTTATAATGATTTTACAACAGAGTTACACATTTATGATAAATTGGTATTACTGATACTTCTCTGATCCCAGAATAAGTTTTACAGTTTCGTGTGAGGTGAAGACAGTTATATTATTGGTGGAGAATATCGTCAGCCTATAAGTGATACCTCGCAAGAGAAAAAATGCGTTTTGGGGTTTTTACGACCGCTGGATTCAGAAAAAACTAGCCAAGTCGATGTAATAAGACCTCGTGACCGTAGAAAAATTCATTAATTCTTTAAAAGTTGATGTACATCCACCACGTAGTGATGATCCAACTATTTGACTAGTGTTAACTCGTAACTGCTGGCATGGAGCAAGCAAGTGTTTCCTGGTGCATAACATGGTTAGTAAACATTTTTATGGCCGAACTGTCAAATAATTAGTCAATTTTCAAAGTTTCAAGTTTGTCTCTAGGCATTGAGAGTGGTCAATTGCCTTTACTTAGAACCTTGGAAATTTACTCCTGTCAAATCTTAGACACTTATTCCTGTCAAATCTTAGAACCCTGGAAACTTACTCCTGTCAAATCTTATAACCTCAGAAACTCACTCCTGTCAAATCTTAGAAACTGTTGAGAAATGTTGTCGAGTCCATAACTAAATAATAAATATCTGCCTTTTTGAACAAATGTTATGTTCCTAATCAAATGTTTCAATAATGTTCAATGTTAAGCTAAATTAGGATAAAAGAGCAAAAATGTCTGGTACACATTTCCACAATTTGGTAAATGGGGAATATCACATGGAATCGCACACATCAATTATTTGGATGTATTATTATCATCTACATCTTGCAATTTTGATTTTGCAGAGTACAGCAGTAGCCTTCATGGAAGAGGAAGAAGAAGAAGATCCCACTGGTATGGTCGATGAAGGGGAAGGAGAAATTGAGGAGGAAGGAGAACCGATAGTGCCGGAGAATCCTGGGGAAACTCCTGCAGAAGTCCCTGATGAAAGTACGACGCTGCCAAACAAAGTGACTCTGGAGCAGAACTTGCAGGCTCCAACATCACAGAAATCGTAGGTTCATATTTCTCTCAACTTTTACGAGTTAACACAGAGAGCAGCATTCTTCGTCCACGGCTTGTTTCCATATTGGATGACTCGAGGACAGATAACTTGTGTTTTTGCCAAATAACTTTACATAGGTGCATAATTGAAAATGTGTCAGTACAGAGGCAATTCGTAGGTACAGGGATGTGGATAGTGTTGCGTTAACATAGCGGAGATGCTGTTCCCTGAGTACCCACTAAAATCGTTGACTTGAATTTTTGTTTTGAATTCTAGATTTGTTTGCCCAACATGCTCCAAGCAGTTCCGTGCGGCGTGCTCCCTCAGCAGGCACAAATTCATTCACGTTGGGCCCCTTCATTCCTGCCCTCACTGTCAGAAGCAATTCAACCAGAAGGACTCGTTGAAACGTCACCTGCTAACTCACATGGATCGTCGTTTTGTCTGTGCCGAATGTTCAAAAGTTCTCATTAGCAGAGCAGGCCTGAAATGCCACATCAGGACTCATCACACGGACCGCTCTCAAAACAACAATTATTTCAAGTTAGTTGGACTTTTCATTTGAAACAGAAACCCAACTTCCTCGGACTCTTATCAATATGCGGGACGTTTTGCCTTAATAATTATTACACCCATCGATTTTTAGTTCAATCAAAAGACGTTTGGTTGAAAGACCCACTTGCTCACACCGTAACATGGGAGACACTTTGTGACCCAACCTGTGACCAATAATGCCCCCTAATTTCATTTAAATCGCTTCAATCATAAGGATCATCAATGTGAGTACCTTCTGCTGCTCTGTGCTCTTGCTTTAGAAATAGGAGCCAGGAGTTTGAATGGGAGATCCCTGAAAAATTCATACAGTTTGAAATAAATAAAAGTTTGATAAAATCAGAAATAATCCAGTCAAATAAGTGATCTGGTAAAAGCGAAGTGATCCGAGGAAAGTTGGAAATCGTTCTAAAAATTTAAGATAGTCTTGAAAACAAGTAATCTGAGATTCTACCCCTCCAGGGGTTGAGCTCAACATTTGGTGCCCCAAAAACGTCGAAATTTTCGGTCTTTCTTCAGTTTTTCGCTTATAACTCCTAAGCAACTCACCCTAGCAAAAACTTTACAGAGGGGCAAATTAAAGTGCGTTAAATCTCGTGTCGCTTGATCTTCCCCAATGTTGAATTTTTACATACATTTTGAAATACCCTACATCATGCTTCCTGACCGATATTTCTTCTATTGAATGAATGAATAAAGTGTATGAAAATGAAGTAAATATTCCTTATACACAAATAGACTGTACACAATTTGCCGGAGTACAGTTTTCCTCATTAATTACAAAATTCTTCTCTAAATCTATGATATCAAAATGGGTAGGTTGTGGAAATTTGAGTTACCAATGGTAAAATCGAAGATAATAAACCAAAAACCACGTTTGACATGTGATGGCCTGAGCAGCGATGCACCGCATTCCCAAGTCTCTCGATTACGAAGCCTTTGGACGTATACACGTGCCTTCAGGTGACCCACAATAAATAATCGTATTTCGATGGACTAGAGGACGAAGGTGGCCAATTAATGTCCCCAAATCGGGAAATCACCTGACCTCCAAAACGACGTCAAATAACATTCAGTGATTCTTTCGCAGTGTGGGCTATTACCCCTTCTTGCTGGAACCATACACATTGGAATGGAATTCGTTTTCTTCTTAACTTTGAAATTACTACTGCTCTCCTTCCAATGGGCCTACCAGGGTGGGGTTGTTGCCATTAGGTTCGTAGGGTCCTGGCAGTTTTTGCCAGTCAAAGCCAGCATTGGAAGCGATTTGCGTGGAAACTGTTGGTATCGAGAGACCTATGCCGGAGAGAGTTGCTGGAGACTTCCAAGAAAGGCTTCAAGCGGTTCATTGCTGTTCGTGGCCACCACATGTCAGATGTTGTGCTTCACCATTGATAATTCAAAATGCTATTGAATGGAGCATATTTTCAGACCAATACTTTTTCAATGAAAATTAACGACTATGAATTTTTTAAAAACGTCTGTCTTCACTGCCGCACCCTGTACATACACCCCCTGCCCCAGAAGTATTAAGGGAATAAAAACGGCAGCACGAGGAGCTTTGCCACCGGCTGAATATAAACGAGGCATTACACGTAGAGCACTTGGAATTTCCTTACGTTTTCTCATCCTCCAACTCTTCTGCCTCCTGGAACTGATGGAAGGGGTCGTTTGAATAGCAGCACTAGTGGACGGGATTCGATTCGGTTTCTGGCATGCGCCATTTTGCATTCAGGATGGGGATACTCTGGTTAATCACTCATTACTAAACCTGTAACAAGCCACGTTTTTTGTCCTTTTTCTAGGTATAAATGCCAGGTGTGCAACAAGAGTTTTGCTCATGCGTCTGGGTTATCGAGGCACATGGCCATCCACAGAGGAGTAAAATACGAGTGCAGCTTGTGTCCAAAGAAGTTCAACGACAGTTCTCAGCTCAAAAGGCACAAACGTGTCCACTTGAAGAAAGCAGATGGTCCGAGCGAAGACATGATGAAAAAGAAGGAATTGGATGCCAATAATTACTGTACAGATGCCCCATTGAAGACTTCAAGGATCCCCGTGTCACCTCAAGCTTTGGATTACCGTTTAAATAGAAAAGAAACAAGTGTCATGGAGTGTAGTGAACAAGAGAGAAAATCAAATTCTAATAAATGCAGCGCGAAAGATGTTTTAACTGCTGTCATCATGCAAGACTGTCGAACTGGTGTTAAGAGAGTGGAGGAAAAGTTATTGAAGGTTCCTTGCAACAGTAAGATTTTCGGGGAAGAAAAACCTAAATATGTTGTGCTTCAAGCTCTGTAAAGGAAGAGAATCTGTTCTTTGAGCCCAATACCTAACAGAACAGCTTGGGAAGTCACCAGGCCCCTTACAAGCTCAATGCAACACAACTGAGCTTTGTGTTGTGATTATAGTTGGGTTGAGTAGATTATGAAACATTGTGACTAGTAATCATGCAACCAAGTTGAACTACGATACAATGGTGAATTTGGATTTTTTTCTTAATAGAATTAAGAACATTTTTCCATTAAAATACTGACCCTTTGGCTGGGACATCTCTCGAACTCAATAAGCAACTGACGGGCCTATTGAAGAGAATCGCTTTTGTCCACTTCCTTTTTGAGTGGGTATGACGCATCTTGCAGTATCCTGTACGCCAGTCATAATTACATAGGGATGTGAGGACCCGTAGTCGAGCTGTGAGGTTAAATTAGAAATGTGTCGAAATGCTCTACATAACTTGTCACTGGTAGGGGTGGGTTAAATACCGATATTACTGAGGAACAAATTTAAGCAACACATTACGACATTGCGACAGTAATCAATCGGGTGTAAATGTCACCAACCTTTTGTGGATATGATATAACTCAAAACTCCCTGTAACAAAACTTGAAAACTCGGTTGTTGGTTTTCCTTTTTTTTCGCTGTTTTTCACTCTTTCGAAATCTCCCTATCCCTGATCCATCTGGTGAAGAGGAAAAACGTGTTTGGTGCATTGCATTACCAGCATTTTGTTGTAAGAATCCACTTCCCCGTGGGTTCTGGGCACCCTATCATCAGTTTCGCACACATTCTGCCACTCCTGCAATGTTGCTTGTCTCTCCTCTTTCCTGATATAAGATGATGGTTCGTCTGATACCTTCTCGAGGCCTCCAGCTCATCTTCATCTGAAGGACGGGTCGTCCAGCTTTTTTATGTTTCGGGTTTGGACTATGCAGGACACGATCTGCACCCTAGTTCCCTGATTGGTGATCAGCTTCCCCGTTACGTCAGTTGGTGTGATTTCACGCGCGTCTTCTCTCAGAATCTCCCTTTCTCAGATCCACCTGGTGCAGAGAAAAACGTGCGCTTGGGATCGTCGTTTGGTGCATTGCAGTACCAGCACTTTATTGTAAGAATCCACTTCCCCGTGCCTACTGTCGAGCTATGGGCGCACCTGTGGGGGCTCGCTATCGTCAGTTTTTCCACTCACTCTGTCACCCCTGCAATGCTTCTTTCCTGGGATGATGGCTCGTCTGATGCCTTCTCGAGACCTCCAGCTAATCTTCACCTGAGGAATGCCTCCAGCATTTTTTCTCTTGAGGATTCAGACTATGTAGAATACTCCTCTGTCAAGTTCTCTAGCTGGAAATCATCTTCCCGATCACGTTAGTTGGTGTGGCTTCATCCTCCGGTTCTTTTAGGATCTCCGTTTCTTTGTTAGTTGCATTGCAGTACCAGCACTTCGTTATAAGAATCCGCTTCCCAGTGCCTCCTGTCGAGCCTGTGGGTTCCTGTACTCCCACCTATAGCCACTACCTGTATCCCACCTATCTTTAGTTTCACACTTATTCTGCCACTCCTGCATTGTTGCTTCCCGATATCGGATGACGGCTCTTCTGAGGATCATCGGAGGTAGATTGGTATAGTCGCGCCAATGGCGATAAGCACATGCTATTTTCAAGGCACCCCTCCTCTGCATTGACCTCAGGCGGTCTCTGTACTTTTTAACATGTGGATAATCCACTGTAGATATCCAATGATAAATCGGCTGTCGATGGACCGCAAGTTACATATGATATTACAAAAGTGGTTATTTTCGTATAACTGTTAACTTGCCAACCAAAAGAAAATTATGCCTCTTTGAAGTAATGAATGTAAGCCTTTGCTTTTTCTACTCTTTGATCGCAAGTGTTGCCCTGGACATCTTGATGAAACTTAAGTATTGTTTGGTGATGCATTAACCTAGACCTCAATATAGATCTTAAACTCAGACCAGAATGCCGATGTTTTCCTACTCAGAGATCAAGAGACGTGTGTACTTACGCGATTTTTCCACGATACCCGGTATTAACTACAGCCGATTTTTTACGTATTATTCCCTTGTACTATCAAAGGGACCGGATTTCCACTATAACCGATTTTCACTATACTTGTGTTGTACCTACCAAACAAAAAAGTGAATTTCAACGTCCAAAATTATCTTTATCTAGTGTTGGTCCGTTTTGCTGTTCCCTTGGAAAAAAGCCACCCTCGGAAAACCTACCTACTTTATTTAAATGAGGTTATCATTTAGGTCTCTAGAGGGCAGAAAATTCATTTTTCGCCAAAATGTGAACCACAGAACGGTGAGATACGAGGCTTTCTTTAAAAAATGCACAAACCCTAGATACGAGGTTATTATGTGGTGCCATCGATTTTTGAGGGTAATATCTATCAATACCCTTCCCTAGTAGGTACTAGGACCGCCTTATCACAATGCATTACTATGGAAAGCCCAAATTTAACTGAGGAGCTTTTTTTACAAAACTTCATAAATCCACTTTTGACCAAAATGCGGTTTTTTCTGAATTCTGGTAGTTTAGTTAGTCTTTTACTTTGTGTAGAAGTTTCGTGTATCACAACTAAATATTATTTAGTTGTGATACACGAAACTTCTACACAAAGTACCTAAAAGACTAACTAAACTACCAGAATTCAGAAAAAACCGCATTTTGGTCAAAAGTGGATTTATGAAGTTTTGTAAAAAAGCTCCTCAACTACTCACTACTTAGTACAATCCTAATCCTATCAGGTCGATCCAAACCACTGATTCAGTAGGTATTATCTAGTTTCAACTATTTGACCTCACAGTACTATAGGCGGCGCTCTAACTCCTCCCATTTCAGGTGCTCAATCATCAGCGTCAATGATATCTAGATCTAGTCCTGATTAAATTATAAACTTTCTAGTCCTGCAATTACTTTGGCCTGAACTTTTACTTATTATTTTTTCCCAAGTTGTGTCTGTGGGTGTTGTGGTGTTTTTTGGTTTGGACGCCTAGTCATTGAGGGGTTTGCTTGGGACCACACCTATCTACCTTCTTTTCCAATTTTCGTGGGTTTTCAACAGGTCAAATTTGGAGAATTGAAGCTTTGGGAGGGTCATTCTTAATCAAATTATACTCCTAATTCGATTTTATTCAACAGTGAACCTTTTGGGAACCATATGGGTAACATCTCTTTTGTTGAAGAAATGAAATATGTCAGTCAAAACCTGGTAATTAAAACGTCATACCACTCGAAAGGGGAAAAACGGGTATCTGACGCAGGAGTCACCCTGTAAGACTTGTGATACCACCCCACAACCGGCATATCCCGTAAGTTTATGTTGAAAAATGGTTGCCTACTACCAATTTGGTTATTAAATCGACTCCCTTGAAATTCAATGATTAGTATGTTGTGCTGGTTAGTACCACATGTCTTGCAGGGTGAAACCTGCATCAGATGCTACCTTTTTCTCCAACTCCACTCCCCTACTCCTTCAGGCGGTAATTGTTACAATCATATAATTCGACGGTTGTATGTATGCATCACAAACAAATTAGTGGATCACCAAAAATAGCCTCAGAGGGAGGGCCTGCAAAACACTGTTTTCAAATAATTCGAAGTTTTTTGTCATGACGACAAAAAATCAAAGTTAGAAGTCAAATCTTACACGAAAGTCGTGCTGTGTGTCCTTCTCGTTATTTTTCTCCAAGTTGCAGGGTTCAATACTACAGAGTGATTTGAGTTGAGGGCCGTGCCGCCTCAATCAAATTCAACTCGTCTCCCCGATTGTCGTCGCTACGGACAACGTGAAATCTGCATTGTGCAGGTAGTAGTTGACTGGTAGTTTCAGTGTGAAGTGACAGTTATTAGGTTTGATCTCACTACGGACAAAACAACATCACTGATGTGTTGTTCCAGTGTATCTCAGTCATTGAATTATTTATTAGTGATACAAATGAACAATGTGAAAATATAACTAGCGAAGTAAGGCTACTCCTTATGTTTGTCATGGATGTGCAGCTCCATGCACTTCCCCTGGGCCTTCAGCCCATCTAGGTTGGCAGCTCTGGAGGCTAAAACTCCCATCTCTCCTCAGGGGAGACGTTCCTCGTCCCCCATCATTATCTATTTTCAAACTCTCAAAATCCTACTTGTTAGGTCACTATTTTCAAAGATTTCGTTTTATTTCCATTTTAGCAGAGAAGGAGGTTTTCTTTATTTTCCACTGCGTTTGATCAGTACATTTATTTTCTCTATTTTACAACCTTTTTCCCAGTATATTTATTTATTTATGGGATCATATCCCTGGTAGCAGACTCTGCTGACAATATAATAGGGTAATAAGTCCTATTATATCACATGTTCGAGTTGACCGATCTGTAATTATCATTTCACTTGTTATTATAACTTTCAAATTACTATGTAAGTTGTCAATCACCTATATAGAGATTTAATCAACGTTACTACTTATTATGAATAGGATATTTTGTGCTGCTCTTACTGAATTAAACTCTGAAAATGTATATTTCTTTCCCCCGAAGGCGTTCTTTTATAGAATCAGTTCCCCAGTACTTTTCAGCCCTAATTACGTCAAATTCATTTTTATGTTTCAAGAACGAATTTTGCTATTTTTGGAAAACGTGTTTTGGTTTGTACGAGTAATAGAACTGTATTGTTCACAATATATTAACCGTTTATTTCGAAGGAGGAATTTAGACTGTTATCAAGGAGACGAGAAAGCAATTAGAATCTACGAGGAATTTCTATTTTTTAATGTATGTTTTGACCATGACAATTTATTTGTAAGAACCTATCACTGAGGTAGGACTTAATTATCAGAAAGTAAGTGAAGGGGAAAACAAGACTCGATTTAAAAAAGTAGGTTTTTGATTCGAATAAAGCAATTTATTTGGGACGAAAAGGCTCTGCGACTATAAAAGAGTGAAAAAATACAGCATGGCTAAAAGAGCGAATTTTCGAAGAAATAACTGGTTTTATGTAAAATATCTCAATTTTTCTGGTTTTTAACACTTTTTGCCGAGTAACACCTCAGTTTACAGATTTTGCAACGCTGAACACGATGGGGACGTCAGAATTGCGATAAGTATCTCATTCCGCTATCAGCTTAGAGCAGAGGAACCGTGTACAGCATCTCAAGTAACAACGGTTGTTCATCTTCAAAGCGCTCCAATTTGAGAACGGAATGAGATATCGCAATTCTGACTTCACCATCGTGTTCAGCGTAAAACAAAAACACTTTAAAATGAGAATGTCAGACTGTTTCATTTTTGGAATTTATGGGTAACTTTACCCCCCTTAGATTGGCCCGATTCTGCCCATCTACGAACCAGATATTTTGGGCAAATTTGAACTTTTTATCTCAATTCTATCGAGAGTTATCGTCTGGAATGAGGATGATATTTTGAGGTCATAAATACGAGATGAAATTGATTATAAATTTGTTTATATTTTATTATAATAAAAAATAAAAGCTTTCCTCCTAGAAAGAAAATAGATCACTCACTACGTATTTATTGCAAATATAAATCAGAGTAAAATAAACGGATTTCTTCTGGATAATGTGACGACCCACATTATTTAACAGTAAGTTGAAGGACCTGTTCGCATATTCTTTTGTAGTAAAACGTGTCCCCTTTCAATCGTTTTCGCTTGATCCCAACAACGGGAGAGCGCTTGTCGGTTTTGATCCAACAAACTTCAAGCTCGAACATGAGCTTGCAGTTGTTTGATTTCTTGTCAGAGCCGATGCCGTCGAATACTTTACCGCGGATGGTGTACCTGCAAATCAGGGAATACGGAATAATTCGAAAATCGAAATGAAATACTTTTGAAGTAGTGAGTTAAGAGGTTAATTCGGTTACTTCTGAAGTTAAGAGGTACTTCTGGAGTTACACTCAAATTTTCTTATTTTATCAAGAATTTTTCTTAAATTCAAGTTTTTCCACAAAAATTCACATTTGTTTGGGAATTTACCACAATTATTATTATTATTATTTTTTTTTTTTTAGTGTGTGAATTTTCCCGCAATTCGTATTTTTGTGAATTTCATAAAAACGTTTGACATTTATGGGTGAATTGCACAAAACTTTCTCCGTTTTACAGTAAAATGTTAGTTGAATTTATGTAAAAACAACCTGAATTTCAGTCATTGTAAAATAGGAAAATTTGAGTAACATTCACACCAAATACACTGAATTTTAGTAAAATTGATGTAAGAAATTGGCATTTTTGCCAAATGTACAGTAAAAAGGAGAAAGGTTAGTGTAATTCATCCATAAATGGCAAAAGATTTTATAAAATTCACAAAAGAAATATGAATTGCGGGAAAAGTTAGTAGAATTTTTGTGGAAAAACTTGAATTTAAGTAAAATAGGAAAATTTGAGTGGTATCCACAAAAAATACAGTAAAGTTTATTAAAATTCACACAAAAAATGTGAATTTCTGGGAAAATTCACAAAAAGATGTGATTATGGGTTTATTCGTATTCATATTTATGAATATGAATACGCCCATCTCTGGATGAAACCATGTATATTTTATATGGTTTGTAATCACAGAACTAATAGCTATTTATTTATTGTTCAACAATTGATTGTTAACGTGATATAGAACAGTGTAGGAATCCCATAACATTCGGTGTCAATATTCTCATAAAACGTTTAGGTAGTGAATTTATTTGCGGCTTATGGAAGTGGAATAACTGCACAGCAAATTAGCGGGTCAACTAGGATCAGACGGAAAAAAACAAGTGGCATAGTGTTTATGATTCCTGCCTACTACCAATGAGGTATTAGATCGTATCCAGGATTCGTCTATGGAATATTTTTACAACGAGGTGCGTTAGCAACTCAAATAAGATAACGAATCGGGTTTTTTCAATTTCTCATACGCATACACGATGTACGGAAAATTGACGCCAGATACCCCTTCCTTTTTCCCCGGTTGTTTAATCTTGCAAGTCCCCAGTTGTTCAATCTAAATTATGGATGTTTCACTCCTCGAGGATGTTAAGACAAAATAAACTTTCAGAACATCTTGGGCATGGTTACCTCCCCTTTCACCGGCCAGTAATGGTTGCATGAGCTTTGATCTCCACTAAATACTTCCCAGTAGTACCACTACGATCGAGGCTCGTCGACTTGCCGTTCTTTAGATAATCCTTCTTTAAACTAGAACTAAATACTATTTTCCGTTCACCGTTTTCCTCCCTCGCATAGCTACTAAAGGTAACAAATCTGTAGCCAGAAACAGTAGTGGAAGTAAACAATCAGAAACTGAGCAATACATACCCGCGCGACTTGGTGAGAATACTGCAGCTGGATAGCGCCACTGTCAAATCTTCCAGAACTTGTTTGGGGTTATCCATACTCGTAACTGAGACGTCGTGCAAGTCCTATAAAAATAATTTGTACGTGAGAATTGTATCAACATGCAGTGTGGGCTGAAAGATTAACCAGCTAGTAGATAGTAACAATTATTTGCAGATCACAACTTGAGCCTAAAGCGAGCAGCTCAAGATGGTAACCGTTTCTCACGTATAGAGAAGCAAGTTGGTTGGGGAAAAACATTTCATTCGAGTTTAAAGTCACTTCAAGCAACAGAGTGGCGATAAAGTTTTCTATTTACTCTTGTGAAAATAGAAATAACTGAAAATAATAAACTAAAAAGGGAAGCCGAAGCCTGATGGACTCCCGGAGTTCTCTGCCCACTTGGCTTTGAACGAATCAAAACAAGGGCAAAATCAATTTGTGGATTCACAGTTCCATCATCATTAATCACTAATGAATAATCCTCGCTAATAAATTTTCATTTTTCAAAAAATAAATAATAATAATTGAACCAAATAAGACTCAAAAAATTATTGGTTGTACCTACATGTTTGTCAATTTATTTTACCCAAACAAAAATACATATTTATGTACATAAACTAAAAGTGGAATGAAAATGCAGATACATCGGTACATGGATATGTCTCATTTTCTCCCTGTAAACCGTGTTTTCTGTCTCAAGTAAAACAAAATACTTCAATGCGTCATTAAGTAGGTATATTTCTAATTGCTTAGCAATGTGTAAGAGAAATTGTGTAGTTATAACGCAACCGAAGAGTCCGTTGCTGTTTATTAGTACTGCGTTACAATTTTTGTCACGTGTAACAAAATTTAGAAATTAGGCGTAGGACTGAGCACCTGAGCTGATTAGGCCTTTTCTGCTCGAAGTGTGTCCTAAAGAGCCTTCAAACCAAATTACAGCTTCATAGAAGGAATAGCATAGAAATTGGCTGTAGGAGCCACTCAGCTAATACGGTGCCTGGGCAACATCAAGTAAGTCCTAAAGAGGCTACATGCCAAATTACAGCTTCGTTGAGTGAATAGCATTGAAATTGTTTAGGAGCCACTCAGCCGATCCTGGGCCGCCTATTCTGCTTAAAGTCGTAAGGAGGCTACTTGCGAAACTTGTGATGGTTTGCTGAGTTTCCATGCTTCCCAAGGTTTTGATTTAACCACGCAGTGGATACGCAGACCAGGATATCCCTCTGGGTGGGCATAATTTCCTAACCTCCCGGGAACGGGGGTAAAGCAGCAAACCATTCATTACAACAGCCATTCTACAGCACAGAAATTTGCTGTAGGATCCACTCAGCTGATCCTGGGAATGGGAAGCTTCAAGTCAAAGTCCTAAGGAGGCTACATAGGTACCTCGTAGCACCCATTATGACTGCAAAATCTCTCTATTCACTTGATGTTTAAGGGTAAATGCATGTGTTTATATTTTTAGTCACGTACCTTTGCGTTTAAAACAGCAGGAGAGTCATTGTCGGGTTTCTTTTTTGGAGTCAATATGCTCCTCATTTTGTTCAATCGTCTCTCGACACTATGAAAAAATTTTCCAGGAGTGGAGGAACCATTTGGTGTTCTGTTCCTGCAAATTAGAAACATAAACAATAAATGGCACAATCGTACCACGGCAAAACTTGATTTATTTATCCACCAGGTTAGATACAGTATTAGTGGATATTGATAGTGCTTTCAACAAAATATTGATAATGACAAGAGTAGTATGTAATATTCTTTCAACATACTCAGATACGGTGTCACTGGTTCTCCTCCTTTTATTCACAGGTGTGGTTGGAACTAAGAAACAAATAAAAAGCATTATCAATGTGGAACAACAAGGCCCAGTTTATCAATAGGGGTCGTACAAGGGCGGATAAGTACACCACAGTTACAATTAACCCTCGTACATTGTCACCCCAATTCAACTTGTTTTGTTAAATCCGCATTTATTGAATATTGCACAGGGTACACCATGAATGCAACGCTACTCTCCTCTTCAAGCGCTAAAGGGAGGAGTTGCATGTTGTGGGGAAAAAATAATAAATAAACAACCGATCCTTAACAAAAATATGGTAATAGGTCATTCAAATTAGACATAAAAAGGGACGTGCTTGAAAAACGTCAGGTCATTATGAATTTGTATATGTTGTTGGGACCTAAATGAATAGTAAGAAACCAGAGAAGCAGCTTCCCCAGCTTCATCACTAAATTTTCGTACTTTTTTCGGTTTTTGCTCAATATCTGAGGAAGGGTATAACGGGTATACTCTCAAACTATACTACGTTTGCTACAGTTTGATACTAGAGTGAGCTCTGTACAACCATCAGTTCTCAAGATACAGCTCTTCAAAAACAGGCCTAATTTTTCAAAAAGTGAAAAACTTTCGATATGGTCACTTATTTTGTGAAATATCTTCAAACATACGCATGCAACGTCAAATTTAATTTGGAAATAAGTCGTAGTGAGTGTAATTAACTTTAACTTGATACCCCACGGGTATCGGCAGACCCAGCCATTACGCCCTAAACCGTCCTTTAGGGAGGCAGTTGAATACATGAGCATTGTTTACATTTAAATTATACTCCTCAGAACGAGTTACAAAGTAACAATTCTCACCAGTGGAAGGTGTAGCGTCATTGTCATCATCGTGGCCACGTTTCCTCGACGTCCGCGATCTAGTGACAACACCGGGTCCTTCAAGATCCTGACCTGCATTCGAGGAAGAACATGTAAAACGTTAACTTGGTAAGGTAATGGAACAACGGGAATACTCATGTTTTTTTTTTTTTTCTTTTAAATGATAGTTTTCTTCTAAATGAACAAGTAAACAAAACACATGAAAATTGGAAACGCCTAGTTTAGAAATTAAATAGACCAAATACGAGTAGAAAGGACTTATAACGCCAGGCCAGACGGTAATATAAAATCACCTCTGCCCACCCCTCAACACCATGCAGTAGACGCACAGCATCCGCAGACGACTAAACTCGCCGGTGGACAGCATGTACCCTGAACTCCTTCAAAACAGAGCTTGTGCGCAGAAAGTGGTGAACATCTTCACGAGCTCTGAGATTGCAGAGCGGACACTCTTCTGAACCCGTACGTTTCAGAACTTCTGCTAGCAGCCTGAATAGCTAGCGAGCAGCGCTTCTTCTGTAAAAACGTGCACCTTTAACGTCTGGGTGTAGCAACTTGTACAGAATGTACGTCTCCGATTCCTCCGCCCTCCGAAGAATGTAATTTCACTTCTCCCCTACAGAACTAGCGAGAATCCGACTGGCATCACTTTCAGTAGCTTGCTATCATTGAGAGAGAAACCACTGGGGAGACCATACTTCCCTGCTTGCAACAATCTTTGTACTCTTGCAAACCCCACACCTAAGCCGCATAGGTTAGGGTTGCTCGCAACTCCAAAAAATACGTGCAGCTTGGCACTTGGGAACGCTGAAGAGTTTGCAAATAGCTTCCCCCATACGTAATTCAGAACGAAGTTTGCCTTCCGGTTCAGGTGCTTGGGGGAAGTGCTAACCTCTTCCTGGTTGACTCCTGAAGTCCCGACCTGTTGCGATAAGCCTTCAGCAGAATCATGTTCTTCAGCAGCAACCCTGGTTCTTTATCCAGGATGACAAGGGCGTCTCCATAGAGCACTCGGCATCAGTATCTTGATTGTTGTTGGGTCCCATAGAAACTCCTAAACGATAGAGCATCAACCACGTCGTTTATGAATAGGGCAAAGAGTAGTGGGCTGCTTAACCCCTCTGCCAACTGCAAAACTCTTAATAAGTCCTACGTTTTTCCTATAGTCCAACTCTTTTCAAATTCATTCATTAACGAACTCCACAAGTCAATTATTCATTTTATTCCTAGATTGAGGCAGAAATGAACGGACGGACTTTTCTTCTATTCAATGATATGGAAGGAATCAGATGGAGCTAAAAACAATCTCGACTGCTTATCAGCATTTCTCGAGATAGCGGAAATGGATTCGGATACCGCCAATTCCTGGTCCAATTGACGTTTGATGGAACCGCTCGAGGCGTTTGTGTTCTCTTTGAAAACAACCGGCGGTAAACTTTTGTCCTCCAACTTGTTAAGGACTGATAAAATGAACTCGTTGTAACGCTGCGGTTTGACGGGGTTAGCCAGAAATTCTTCAACGATGGTTTTCAACAAATGCTGCACCGCTTCCATTTTTTCAGAAACGTCCAGTTCTGTTTTATCCATCCTACAAGTTGAGACGGAATTTTCGATTGACGAGAGAAAGTTCAATTGGTTAATTTGGTTGTACGAGTACTTTAGGTGTGTTGTGAAGATGGTAGCAACGGCGAGTGAATGCTATGAACTACCAGTAATAAATGCTGTAGACGACTGCTATTATAGATCCGATGAAAGAAGAACAGCCTAAGACACGAATTTTGGCACTTTCAAGGTTTGATATGGTTGAATTCGTATTTTTAAATAAATTTTTGTGGCACCTCCGATAATGTTCTATTGGCGTTGATAAACATCAAACTTAGACCTCATGCTTATAATTCTAAGACGTTGCCGTCGGCCAGCTGCGTCATACGGTGCTGCGATTAGCCGGCCGTCATCAACAGAATTATATTTTATTGCAGCTTTCCTATTCGCCACCAGGTCCAAACCAGCCAGGAAACCGAAGCTCTACTACAATATAGTTAGTTGCAAAAAAGTGATTGTCACTCTCACTGATTGGAGCTAGGTGATGTGTGGATACTGTTGTCTCGCGACCATCTGGATAGCGTTTAGAACATACTCGTGGTTTCGAGAGTTACTTCTTCGAAAACTGGTCACTTAGGGCTGACGGTTAAATTTTCGGCGTAGGACTGACCCCGGGGTCTGCAGCCAGGATGGAGTCGAGTGGCCATTAACAACGCGCCTTGCTCGTACACAAGTAGGCTAGGCATAATATTACTAGGAATAATGTGATCCTATTTTGATTTTTTCACCCATAATGACGTTTGCAAAATCGCAGTTTTTATGATATAGGCAAAAAACTAGAAAATGTGCCAACATCTTAGTGAAAAGTGCACAAAAATACAAGTTCTGGGCAACATTTCTGCCAGGAAACTTTAGATTTGAGTTCATCGACCCAAAAAACCTACAGGATGAAAAAAAAATCAAAACTGGATCAAAATTTTCCTAGTCTAAAGAGCGAACGGATTGAATTTATTTATAAAAGCCTGAGATATCCTTCAAAAACTTTCCAACCTAGGAAGAGTTTCAATGGGGCATGAATGCTGAGGCTCTGTCTGAATGCAAATAGGCTGGGGCACCAAGATGCTAAAAAGTTGAAGTAGGCAAGATTTAACTGTAAATGTATCTCTACAGGAAATGCGAATCGGAATAGAGAGCACTCGTCGATCACCGTCAGAATGAATTTATTGATGGTTTGCGATGGTATGATGTTCAGGCGCTCAAAAGGCATGTTACCCCTGATCAAAGTTCCTTGTTGACAGAAGAACTTGAGCTCAATGTGAGCTGATGTGATGAGCCCAACATCCTCAACCTGAACCTAGTGATTCACCTTCGTTACCCCAGGGTGGCATAACGTATGAAGGAGGGTTTTGAGTGTCTTTTGACTGCCATTGGAAATTAGACAAACTCGTGAGAGGGCGTCAGCAGCGTGTTTGAGATGTCCTGGTCTATGAGTGACCTCCCATCACTGGACCCGTTGTCTTCACAACCTCCTGAAGCACTGCCGAACCCACAACGTCTTCCCCTCAACATGCCCCAAGCCTTAAAGACTCTCCAGGACTCCCTGCAACTTCGTCAGCACAAGCCGTTTAAGAAGAAACGACTGGACATCTTCACCCCAGGAGAGGTACCCGGAATCGTCGTGCACCTGCCTATCATTCCTGTAGGGGGGGGGGGGGGTGAATTTTATAATATTTCAACCCCATCAGGTGTTGACAGTGACTTCAATTAATGTTTATCTTACATTCCTTTCTATAAAGCCTTTCTTAAGGTACTCACTGTTTCTTCGGTCTTGCATATCTTCAATCATTTTGCTATACGATGGGTGTGATGGGCTCAAAGGAGAATTCACTTCCTTGCAGACACTGGTATTTTCTTGGGTTCTCAGAAGAGGTCGGCGCTGAATCTGAAATTCAGCCAGTTTCATGGTGAACCCAAAACAAATAGTCCAGTCAAGTATGGAAAGAAAAGTAAAGTATGGAAATGACCTCTAGCGGCCTGGGGAAAGCTGGAAATCGTTCTAAAACCTTAAGAGTCTGGAAAACGTTATCGTTTTTCAGCCGTAGATTACTATTACTACCCAATCAATTGGTTCAATTTTAGAATAGAAGGGGGGCCCAATGCCCTTTAATTGGTTCAATGCTCTTTAATTAGCCTCATGGTCAGGTTTTCGCTAGGATGCGCTGTTTAGGATTTATAAGGAAAAACTGAAGAAAGTCCGAAGATTTCAAAGTTTTCAGGGCACCAAAAGTAAGCTCAACGCCTGCAGAGGTACAAACTCAGATTATCTCAATTTCAAACTCAAAACTCAGTTTTCAAGAGTATCTTAAGGTTTTAGAACGATTTCCAGCTTTCTCCAAGCCACCTCGACACCCCCCTGGAATCGCTCAACGTCAGTAACCACGTCCATCCACACTTGTAATGTATGGTAGGCTGAGTTTCTCCGTTCCCGGGGAGGTTAGGCAATTATGTCTACCCAGAGGGTTATCCTGGTCTGCATTCACAGATCAGGGTATCCACTGTGTGGTTGAAACAAAAACTCGGGAAGCAAGGACACTCAGCAAACCATTACACACTCGACCCCCAACAACTTGTTATTTCTGTTTCCGCACACAAATATGACTTCAGAAACTCACCAATTTGGCCCTGACTTTCACAGGAGTGAAGTTCATGTTCAGATTGAATGGGAGGCCTCTCCTCTTTTTGTTCACCAGCAACAAGTATGTAGCAGTGAAATGATCGTACGCCCATCTTGACAAGCGTTGCCAAGCGGCTTGCAGTGTGAGATTGTAGTAATTGGCAAGTACTTGGAGGATCTGGTCGTCCCGCTCGTGGTGCTAGAATCAGTAAATTGAGAGTATATACAGGAAATTAACAGAAGCCTTTGTTTGTGTTTTTTGCCAAATGTTTCAATAGTAGAGTCCTCTAGTTTTTTCATGTTTAAAGTGGTGAAGAGAAGTGTGATAGCGGATTCCAAGTGGAAACTACTAGAACTCCTCAACAAGAAGGAAAAAGTAGGAAAGTCCAGAAGAAGAACGTCGCAAAATGCAAATGGTATGTTCCCTTACTTTCAGCCCCGTACCATCTGAAATTTGGTGAATATTCATGATTCAGCACCAGGATTCCTTCATTTTCATGTTATTTCACTCGTATGTTAATAAATAGTTATTGACTACAATTATTGTACTGGTGGGTCCGTCCTGGCTACAATATCTTCAATAATAAGATCAATAAACTACTGCTTGGAACAGATGTGCTGGGAAATGTCTATTTTTGTGATTCACAACTCATTCATAAACACCTAAAATTGTGAGAAATACCTTAAAAATTGGTAGGTAACAAACTGGATCGTAGCATTCGAGAGTGACCCATTTGTGACTGAGAAGTTGTTCGGTTGTAAGCCTTTGTCGAGGATTCTTTTGAAGCATCCCTCTGATAATATCGCGACTCAGCTCTGATAAATGTTCGGGCTCCTCGTACTGTCCGGACTTGAAAAAACATATTCGAATGAGACTTGAAACATTTTCAACATTTTTGATTTTGGATCTGAAGATGATTTGAAACTTACGATGATCTTCTGAGGCAGCTCTCCAATCTTCCCGCCAGAGTCATCAAATGGCAAGGCGCCACACAAGAGCGCGTAGAGCAACACTCCCAAACTCCAAACGTCAGCCTGAGACCCTGCACGTCGAACAGTTCAATGTTCAATACACAGTACCAACATTGTTTTTATCAAATATGCATTCATTTTGGCATCGTGGTACACACCTAGATATCTGACGCCGAGCAATAGTTCAGGAGCGGCGTAGTTCAGAGAGCCACAAGCTGTCTTCAAGCAGACTGAAATACCGCCAGTAGGTTTAGCACAAAGTCCAAAATCTATTAACTTCAAATTATGGTCACTGTCGAGTAAAATATTTTCCTGAAAAAAACAATAAAAGTGAACTACACACTGGAATGATAATGTCAAACTTCGATCAATCAATTTTTATTGCCGAAGTTAATAAAATGGTGTAACAATCGTCAAACAAACAGATAACAAGAAACAAAACAAATAGCCCAGGAATGATCCTAGGACGTGTGTAGGGTCCTTCTTAAAATTGCTCGAGAGCTGGAAATTGTTTGAATCCTTCTTGGGGGTCCTGAATTTATATGAGTTTACTAGGTTTCTAGATTGTACTTTATTCGAGAGCCTAAAAACCCCAAAATTCTTGCACTTTTTTCAGTTATTCTGGCATAACTCGAGCAGTACGCGTCCTACAAAAAATGCCACTCCGTTACTTTTAAGAGCATGAAATTCCGCGTCGACTAGCGTTCCAAACACCGAAATCGCTCCAGCTGTCAAAGAAGACAAAGAGATGGACCAGTGGAGCAGGTCGTTAATGTAGAGGAGGATAATGATTGACCCCTGCATCACTGTACAGGCACGGAATTGGATTTTGATCCATTGTAAAAATACAGTAGTGCCTGAGCTTGTCAGGAAGAATATCATGGATAAGAGATTGAAGGCTTCAGTGAGATCATATGGGCGTATTGCAGCAGTTGCCGTTTTCCAGGGATCCGAGGATGCGCATCATCAATGATTAGCTGCTGAAGGTGTGTCTGCATACTCCCTGACTTCGTCAAGGGTGACGTGCTCAGCAGTCTTTTCTACAAAGGGGAACTTCGAAATAGGACCGAAATCATCAAAATCACGGCACTTCCCTTTGTTAAGGATGGGTGAAACTGCAGCAACCATCAGGGAACCAGCCCATCAGATAAATTTGGTGATCAATACTGGGATATAGCAATAGCCTGATGATTAACTACACATGTAATCAAGTCAAGAATGTTTGTCGTTAAGTACTAGTTAATTTTATACTTACAGGCTTTAGATCTCTGTGAGCGTAGCCGTTGTTGTGAAGGTATGCGACAGCCGAAAGAATTTGCCGGAAGAATCCCCGTGCTTCTGATTCACATAACCTTTTGTTGTTGACTGAAAAAGAAATTTATCAAATGTATAAAAAAAAAACGAAATTCCAGGGAAAAACATAATAGGGAACATCAATTTGTTTAAATTTTATGTTTAATTTATGTTCGAGAAAACGGTTCTCCAAGAATCTACATCAGCAAGAAAATTTTTCATACCATTTAAATTTAATCTAAGATAAATAATATCAATATTATTGAATGCAACTAGCTGTCTCGCCGAGAAGCTGCCAGCATCGTAAATATTCTATTCTGCTGTCACATGAGCATTGAAGCGAATTTCACCCTACAACTACTACCCTTTTTGGAGGAGAAAGGATTTATCAATAGTTATGGTCGGGTCACTTCTACTCAACTCGACTTGTGTTGTTTTTCCTGGCTACAATTAACACTTTGATTTATCCCCCATATTCATCCTTTGTTCTCCTGATCATTATTTGCATATGTTTACACTCTATCATTGTTTATGAGTAGGTTGAAAATCTTAGTAGATACCTCTATGTTGGTATTCTACTTATAGTGTTGATAAAAGTTTTGCTGGAAGTATCGGAAATTGGGATATGCCCACATATCATCCAACTGGCGGTGAAATGAAATATGTGTTTTTGTGTAAGAGTCGTGGTTACATGTTCATTTTTCTTCTCATTCTTGTACCTACTGTTCAAATATCTGTGTTTTGTGTCGTTCCAACCAATCTCCTGCGAGTAATTTCGAGGCTAATGAGTTCACAATTTCCAGCAGGTTTCTACTTAAGAGTGAGTGTTCTGTGCTGTGTGTGGCTTACCCAATGTTTAAATAGTTAGGTAACGAGAAAAAAAACTGCAAATCCCTTACTGGGGAAAAAATCTGATCATGGATATGACCTGAGCTAATCCTGGGACTATTCTGCCTAAAGTGTAAGTCCTAAGGAGGCTACATGCCAATTTACAGCTTCATAGTGTGAATAGGATAGAAATTAGCTTTAGGGACCACTTAGCTGATCCCGGGTTATGCTGCTTAAAGTGTAAGTCCTAAGGAGGATACATGCTAAATTTCAAGTCTCTACCCCCAAGAGAATTGGCGTCGGATGAGAGGGTGGCTACAGCGTAACGGACGGGCGGTTTCAGCCAGTTAAAATTATCATATATGTTTATACCAACTTGTGATGTGCATGTCGCAAACAAGTTGCAGTGGACCATGAATGAACCATTAGATGCTACATAAAGACATCAGAGTAAGTTGAGGACCCTAAATTATAGTCCTGGAGCCGAGGCCGAAAATGGGTGTTCATTTTAGGAGAAGGTTTGATATAAAATTATGAAAATCTAGTCAATTCTGAGTAAGAAAATCCAAGTCTGCCATTTCAAAGCGGTTGCTTTCAAAAATGGCAGCCATTTAAAAAGTGACGAAAACGCACAAACATGACCTGTCTTTAGGATGGATGGAACTTTTATAGATGATAGATTATGTCCAAACATAGATGTTTTCACCAGTCTGCCACTTTCAACCGGTTGAAAATGCGTGGCAGACTCAATTTCAAAAATTGCATTTTTCGGGTGTAAAATTTACAGTATTTGGGACGCCTCAAATTTTCACACATGATTATATATGCCCAAATAAGGAGTTTGAGACTTGTCTGCCAATCTAAAGCAGTTGAAAAGTAATGGCAGACTTGAATTGAAATATTGCCAAATTTGGTGATAAATTTCATCAGTTTTAGGAAGATTCAAATTTCAATACGTTAAAGTACCTGTGGTATGAGAGCAATAGACCATGGTCTGCCTTGCCTAGCCAGTTGCTTTCTACCGACAGACTGACATGCAAAAATTGCCAAATTACTGATCAAAATTTTGTGATTTTAGGATGCTTCAAATTTCGGCTCAACATTGTTCTCCTGCAATAAGACTGAAAAAGAGTAGTCTGCCTTCAGTAACCCGTTGTTTAAGTTAGGCAGACTGAAATTGAAAAATTGCAATTTTCAAGGTCAAAATGAATGTATTTTGGGAAAGTTGTAATTTTGGCATGTGATACTAGCATGTTAGTGTAAACTTTTTGACGCAGTCTGCCATCAATATTCCGCTGCCTTCTGGCGGCAGACTGAACTCAAACGTGGGAAAACAGAAATAATTTCAATTATTGACCATTTTTATGGTAAAAATGCATCTTCTTTAGGACGATTCAAATTTTGGCACATGATACCTACTACATTGTAAGAAGAAACTTTGTGACATGGTCTGCCATCAATATCCAACTGATTTTTTCGGCAGACCAACAATATTAGGTAAACTACAGTCTAGACATTTTAACCGTCAGTCGGGGATAGACCACATTGCAATATTCACTCGGTTTCTCATCTGTAAAATTGTTTAAATAATACCTTTTTGTAATAATACAAATTAAATTTTGATGCTGAGCTATTGACTTGAAATTTTAAAAATAGGTCAGAACTGGATCACAATGCAATATTCACTCGGTTTTTTGTCTGTAAAATTGTTTAAATAATACCTATTTGTTTAAACAAATGAAATTTTGATGATGAGCTACATACTTGAAATTTTAAATATAAGTCAGAAATGGATGACATTTCAATATTCACTCGGTTTTTTGGTTTATTATCTTCGATAATGAACCATTGGAATCGCCCAAAGAAAAACATTTTTTAACCCCCCCTCAAAATTTGTTGGTTTACGTTTCAAGATACGTAGATTCAGAATATCGAATAAAAAAAAATCCGTCCGTCCGCCGTACGCCGTCCCCCGTCCGCCGTCCCCCGTCCGCCGTCCGTGGCACTTTGCCCAGTTAGCGTTGAGCTAAAATTACGAAATTTGGTTTCTGGGTGTGGACCAGCCCCACAATGATCCTCGAAACTTTTCATAACCCTAGGTCAAGGGGAAGGGGTTCAAAACGAAATTTAAAATTTCGACAATGTCATATCTCCAAATATTTAACTGAACCGTGTAAGTTTTAGTTCACTTTTGAATGACCCAAAAAATTACGAATCTTTTAAGACCAATTGGATTTTTGTGCGACCAGCCGTTCGTTCACAGTGACCGCGCAAAGGTCTAGGAAAAACACTAAACTTTCGCGTCGAAAACGGCCGTTATGTGACCCAACCCCCAGACGCCCAGAATAAAACTACCTTTTTTCATCTTCCCGGTAAACTACAGTCTAGAAATTTTAACCGTGAGTCGGGGATAGACCACATTGCAATATTCACTCGGTTTCTCATCTGTAAAATTGTTTAAATAATACCTTTTTGTAATAATACAAATTAAATTTTGATGATGAGCTAGATCCTTGAAATTTTAAATATAGGTCAGAAATGGATGACATTTCAATATTCACTCGGTTTGTATGACATGGTATGAGTATGGTATGGTATATTATTGTATGTATGATTTGGTATAATACAGTTTGGTATGATAGGAAAGAAATTCGTGTGGTATGGTATGAGTACGGTGAGAATATGGTATGGTGCCGATTTGCAATACAGTCTGGTATAGACAGAAGGGTGATCTGCACAAGGAAGATAATAAACCGTTGTGTCAAGAATTTGCAGAGTTTTTCTCATTGCAAACCTGTTCATTGTGTACCCAAGATCCTTTCCTAAAAGACCTGGCAGCGGGAAATATTATTCAACATGGTTTGAAAAGGGAAAAACAAGTTTTGTAAAAAATCCCAATGCTCTAGGTAGTAGTCGATACCAGTGACCAACATTTTCTTCAGTAGTCGACATGGTTTTGCACTAGTAGTCGACCTACATGTGTTAGAAGTCGACAGTATCACTTGAGTCAGTAGTCGACAGGTTTCGTCATTCCATCGTTTTCGAATTTTACGACATCTAAATAAAACACATTCAACTGTGAATCGGAACTTGAAAATAGATTAATAAGATGTACCTAATGAAGTTATCAGACTTTTTATTTGCAAACAGCTCATTATCAGTCTCAAATTTCAATAAGTACTTAAGTAAAAAGGTATGAAAACTATAGTCGAAAACTCATTGTCAGAAAATTGACATTACAGTTGGGCTTAGGTACCTATTTACACATTTTTTTGACATTTTCATGTCTTTGCTTTGGCACATAAACTGAAACGGGAAAAATTTGTTCCCTTGATTCACCCTTTCCCTCAGATCACGTCAGATCACAAGCGACCGGCGGGAAATTACGTCAGATCCTATGACGCACGAGCGTATGACGTAAGACGGCTGGCAGGAGGCCAACTAGTACGTCAGAGCCTATGACGCACGAGCGTATGACGTAAGACGGCTGGCAGGATAACTAGTGCGTCAGAGCCAATGACGCACAAGCGTATGACGTAAGACGGCTGGCAGGTGGCCAACAAGTACGTCAGAGCCTATGACGCACGAGCGTATGACGTAAGACGGCTGGCAGGAGACCAACAAGTGCGTCATAGCCTATGACGCACGAGCGTATGACGTAAGACGGCTAGCAGGAGGCCAACAAGTACGTCAGAGCCTATGACGCACGAGCGTATGACGTAAGACGGCTGGCAGGATAACTAGTGCGTCAGAGCCAATGACGCACAAGCGTATGACGTAAGACGGGTGGCAGGTGGCCAACAAGTACGTCAGAGCCTATGACGCACGAGCGTATGACGTTAGACGGCTAGCAGGAGGCCAACAAGTACGTCAGAGCCTATGACGCACGAGCGTATGACGTAATACGGCTGGCAGGAGCCAACTAGTGCGTCATACGACGAGACCTTTTATGTCTCTGCGCCCCCTGTCACACCCACACCGCGTACCTCGTACTTCATTTTGGTTTATTATCTTCGATAATGAACCATTGGAATCGCCCAAAGAAAAAAATATTTTAACCCCCCCTCAAAATTTGTTGGTTTACGTTTCAAGATCGAATTAAAAAAAATCCGTCCGTCCGCCGTACGCCGTCCGCGGCACTTTGCTCAGTTAGCGTTGAGTTAAAATTACGAAATTTTTTTTATGGGTTTCGACCAACCCCACAATGGTCCTCGAAACTTTTCATAACCCTAGGTCATGGGGAAGGGGTTCAAAACGAATTTTGAAAATTTGAAAATCTCATATCTCGAAAAATTCATATAGAACGGTATGTTTTTTATTTCTTTTTCTTTACATGGGCTTTCCACCTCAGCTTGCAGTCGAGAGTCATGCCAATGTATTTCGCCTCGTCCGCTTAAGATACTGTTTGTGAGTTAAGGCTAAAGGGGACGGGGCATTAGTGAGATTCTGTGATAAGAGATGGCGCTGCAATCGCGTGAAAAGTTTTCCCAGTTTTTCTCGAAAAGTACTTAACATTTTTTGAATCTGAAAACGGCTATATTCTCAATATAAGTATTTGAACGCCGGTATCATTGAGTTTCAGCGATTTTTTTTTTAATTCAAAAGTTAAATTTTCTAAATTTCCCCCCCTACTTTTTTTTGAAAAAATTGCGTACAAGCCCTTAGCGTCATGTAATATGAAGAACATTGACACCAGTTGGGATCAAATATGTTCATTATTAGTGACGGAAAACGAAATTTAGAGCGAACAATGTGGATGTGACCTTGGATTGACATTGAGAAGCGGAAAGTGGCACCTGCACGGGGCCCATTTCATTTTCAGACCTCCGAGATAGTCAAATATGGTCAGACATCCGTAACCTCTCTTGAACGGTTGAAATTATTTCAACCTGTATTATACAGGTCCATTTTCATACTAACAGGCTGTTTGGAACATCACATGGTTTTAGTGATGTCGAGTATTTTGTTCTGAGGTACGTTTCGTGCTACGGAAATGAAGGTAATTTCGAATGTTTGTTGGTAGGTACTTCTTTTATAGAAAAATTATTACCGACGTAGTATTAAAAACCCCAGAATTATATCGGTACATTTTATTTGTAATTAATTCATCATCTCTATCATTCAGGTTCTGCACAATGGAACCCAGTCGATTCCAACAGCCGGATATTGTATGAATAAATCATAATTACCTAATAATAGTTATTATTGATAATAAATACAAATTATTAAAACCTAACAAAAATTATAATAATTTTCACTGGGTACTTGATAAAATGATTAATAATTAGTGGTAATTCATAATAATAATTAATCTAACATTTAGGATCTAGACATTTTAGACCTAGTGATCTAGACAGAAGGGAGATCTGTACAAAGAAGATAATGAACCATTGTGTCAAGAATTTGCAGAGTTTTTTTTAATTCGATTTTCTGAATCTACGTATCTTGAAACGTAAACCAACAAATTTTGAGGGGGGGTTAAAAAATGTTTTGACATTTTCATGTCTCTCATATGGCACATAACTCAAAAACCGTTACGAATATTGTCCCAAAATATTGTCCCAATATTGACTACGAAAATTGTCCCAAATGAGTTTTTGAAGATTTCCGCGTACAACCGAGTCGTTGATAGGGGTATAGTACTTCGTCATTTGTCATCGGACAAAAACCGTTCACCATTCGTTGGAAACCTATAGAACTAGAATATATTCCTCTCACTCAGATGTCGCCCTTGGGCACTAGGTTTTGGAGGTTATCATGTCATGAAGCACAGAGGTTGGAGATTTTTGTATAAAAACTCTGCAAACACAACGGTTCATTATCTTCTTTGTACAGATCACCCTTCTGTCTAGATCACTAGGTCTAAATGTCTAGATCCTAAATGTTAGATTAATTATTATTATCAATTATCACTAATTATTATCAATTTTATCAAGTAGGTACCTAGTGAAAATTATTATAATTTATTTTTAGGTATTAATAATTCGTAATTATTATTAATAATAATTATTATTAATTATGATTAATTAATACGATATAATTCTGGGGTTTTTAATACTACGTCGGTAATAATTTTTCTATAAAAGAAGTACCTACCAACAAACATTCGAAATTACCTTCATTTCCGTAGCACGAAACGTACCTCAGAACAAAAAATTCGACATCACTAAAACCATATGATGTTCCAAACAGCTCGTTAGTATGAAAATTGACCTGTATTTCAACCGTTTGATTCACGATCGTGTTGACAGGCTCAACCTTTGAGCCGTCATTGTGAACGAACGGCTGGTCGTACAAAGCTGTGGATGGTCTTGAAAAATTCTAAGGAATAAACTCTATCTAAATATGAAATAAAAAGCATACCATTTGATGGGAATTTTCCGAGTTTTGGAATTTTCAACATTTCAAAATACGTTTTGAACCCCTTTCCCTTGACCTAGGGTTATGAAAAGTTTCGAGGACCATTGTGGGGTTGGTCGGAACCCATAAAAAAAAATTTCGTAATTTTAACTCAACGCTAACTGGGCAAAGTGGCGCGGACGGCGGACGGCATACGGCGGACGGACGAATTTTGGTTCATTATCTTCGATAATGAACCATTGGAATCGCCCAAAGAAAAAAATTTTTTAACCCCCCCTAAAAATTTGTGGGTTTACGTTTCAAGATACGTAGATTCAGAAAATCGAATAAAAGAAAATCCGTCCGTCCACCGTACGCCGTCCCCCGTCCGCACTTTGCCCAGTTAGCGTTGAGTTAAAATTACGAAATTTTTTTTTATGGGTTCCGACCAACCCCACAATGATCCTCGAAACTTTTCATAACCCTAGGTCAAGGGAAAGGGGTTCAAAACGAAATTTAAAATTTCGACAATGTCATATCTCAAAAAATGAACCGTGTAATTTTTAGTTCACTTTTGAATGACCTGAAAAATTACGAATTTTTTAAGACCAACTGGATTTTTGTGCGACCAGCTGTTCGTTCACAGTGAGCGCGCAAAGGTTTAGGAAAAACACTAAACTTTCGCGTCGAAAACGGCCGTTATGTGACCCAACCCCCACACGCCCAGAATAAAACTGCCTTTTTTCATCTTCCAGGTAAACTACAGTCTAGAAATTTTAACCGTCAGTCGGGGATAGACCACATTGCAATATTCACTCGGTTTCTCATCTGTAAAATTGTTTAAATAATACCTTTTTGTAATAATACAAATTAAATTTTGATGATGAGCTATTGACTTGAAATTTTGAAAATAGGTCAGAACTGGATGACAATGCGATAAATTATTTTACAGACAAGAAACCGAGTGAATATCGCATTGTCATCCAGTTCTGACCTATTTTCAAAATTTCAAGTCAATATTGTCTAAATAATACCTATTTGTTAAAACAAATTAAATTTTGATGATGAGCTAGACACTTGAAATTTTATATATAGGTCCGAAATGGACGAGATTTCAATATTCACTCGGTTTTTTTATTCGATTTTCTGAATCTACGTATCTTGAAACGTAAACAAACAAATTTTGAGGGCGGGTTACAAAAATTTTTTTCTGTGGGCGATTCCAATGGTTCGTTATCAAAGATAATAAACCAAAATGATTTTGTTTTTCTTTCAGAGTTTACTACGCCGGTATCATGGGACATTTGAAGTAAAATAATTAATTAAATAATTATTAATTAATTATCTTTAGTTAATTGAGTTTTTGACCAAACAAAGTACAGACCATATTAGTGTAGGTATCCTAAAAACAATAAAACCATGAGAATCCCTTTACATTGACTAGTTTTGGCCGAAAGTGGAAACGAAATCAGAGCGCCAGTGAAAATTAATTGAACAAGGCAGGTAGCAAGGGATGGTCTCATTCCGTCCTCGCTCTGAGACTCAGATCACCCCTTCACGCGGAGGGGATCGCAATGTCAATCCAAGGTCACATCCACATTGTTCGCTCTAAATTTCGCTTTCCGTCACTAATAATGAACATATTTGATCCCAACTGGTGTCAATGTTCTTCATATTACATGACGCTAAGGGCTTGTACGCAATTTTTTCAAAAAAAAGTAGGGGGGGAAATTTAGAAAATTTAACTTTTGAATTAAAAAAAAAATCGCTGAAACTCAATGATACCGGCGTTCAAATACTTATATTGAGAATATAGCCGTTTTCAGATTCAAAAAATGTTAAGTACTTTTCGAGAAAAACTGGGAAAACTTTTCACCATCTTCCCTCTCACTCGCACACTTGTCGTCCCCTTTAGCCTTAATATTAACTTATTAAATTTTAATGGGATTACGTATGTCTTCAGATTCGTGAAGTTTATATGGATAGGTTTCGTTTCGTTCAACTTCTTCCTAATCGCTTCGTCCATTTTAGGACGTAATGCGAGATTGCAATTCTGACTTCGCCGTCGTGTTCAGCGGTGAAATGTCCAAATTTCGGATGCAATGTGGCGATAAATAAATAATCAAAATTGTTGGAAAAGTAAACAAAATAATGTTATTTCTGGATTCGGTTGATGTTACCAATGTACAATGGAAAATAACTAAACTTGCCTAAATCTATGGCCATAGAAAAAAAAACTCCCTTCTGTCTATACCAGACTGTGTTGCAAATCGGCACCATACCATATTCTCACCGTACTCATACCATACCATACGAATTTCTTTCCTATCATACCATACTGTACTATACCAAATCATACATACAATAATATACCATACCATACTCATACCATGTCATACAAACCGAGTGAATATTGAAATGTCATCCATTTCTGACCTATATTTAAAATTTCAAGTATGTAGCTCATCATCAAAATTTCATTTGTTTAAACAAATAGGTATTATTTAAACAATTTTACAGACAAAAAACCGAGTGAATATTGCATTGTGATCCAGTTCTGACCTATTTTTAAAATTTCAAGTCAATAGCTCAGCATCAAAATTTAATTTGTATTATTACAAAAAGGTATTATTTAAACAATTTTACAGATGAGAAACCGAGTGAATATTGCAATGTGGTCTATCCCCGACTGACGGTTAAAATTTCTAGACTGTAGTTTACCTGGAAGATGAAAAAAAGGCAGTTTTATTCTGGGCGGCTACCCGGGACCCACCTAACGGCCGTTTTCGACGCGAAGTTTAGTGTTTTCCCATTCTGTTTTCTGCTTCTCCCTTGTTTCATTTATAAATTAAAGATATTTTCAACAGTCGGTCATGAAGGAAAATGGATGTAGAAAAAATTACTTGCAGCTAATAAAGGTGTTGAGGGATGGCAAATTGTAACATATTATGTAAGTAAGATACCTAATATTGTTTGTCTGCCGAAAAAATCAGTTGGATATTGATGGCAGACCATGTCACAAAGTTTCTTCTTACAATGTAGTATCATGTGCCAAAATTTGAATCGTCCTAAAGAAGATGCATTTTTACCATAAAAATGGTCAATAATTGAAATTATTTCTGTTTTCCCACGTTTGAGTTCAGTCTGCCGCCAGAAGGCAGCGGAATATTGATGGCAGACTGCGTCAAAAAGTTTACACTAACATGCTAGTATCACATGCCAAAATTACAACTTTCCCAAAATACATTCATTTTGACCTTGAAAATTGCAATTTTTCAATTTCAGTCTGCCTAACTTAAACAACGGGTTACTGAAGGCAGACTACTCTTTTTCAGTCTTATTGCAGGAGAACAATGTTGAGCCGAAATTTGAAGCATCCTAAAATCACAAAATTTTGATCAGTAATTTGGCAATTTTTGCATTTCAGTCTGTCGGTAGAAAGCAACTGGCTAGGCAAGGCAGACCATGGTCTATTGCTCTCATACCACAGGTACTTTAACGTATTGAAATTTGAATCTTCCTAAAACTGATGAAATTTATCACCAAATTTGGCAATATTTCAATTCAAGTCTGCCATTACTTTTCAACTGCTTTAGATTGGCAGACAAGTCTCAAACTCCTTATTTGGGCATATATAATCATGTGTGAAAATTTGAGGCGTCCCAAATACTGTAAATTTTACACCCGAAAAATGCAATTTTTGAAATTGAGTCTGCCACGCATTTTCAACCGGTTGAAAGTGGCAGACTGGTGAAAACATCTATGTTTGGACATAATCTATCATCTATAAAAGTTCCATCCATCCTAAAGACAGGTCATGTTTGTGCGTTTTCGTCACTTTTTAAATGGCTGCCATTTTTGAAAGCAACCGCTTTGAAATGGCAGACTTGGATTTTCTTACTCAGAATTGACTAGATTTTCATAATTTTATATCAAACCTTCTCCTAAAATGAACACCCATTTTCGGCCTCGGCTCCAGGACTATTAGGGTCGTGTGACCTGTAGGTGATGCGTTCGGCCTTTGGACGCAGATAATCTGGATGTAGGTAATACACAGTCCTTATGCACCGATATGTTTCCCCCAGGCTCCGATCGAGCAAACAATACAGGTATCATCCGATGCACTAATATGAATATTGAATATTTACTCACCGATATAATCGAACAGTTCACCGCCAGAACAGTACTCCATAATAATGTAAATGACCTCATCCGAGTCGATTACTTCGTAAACTTGAGATATGTGTTGGTGAGTCAAAGTTTTCAATGCTTCGACCTCTGACATGACTCTGGATAAATCTCTCTAGAAATTGAAATATCAACATAAATTGATGATCAAGAGTATTTTATGGTACAAGATGACTTTGTGTTCAGTGAAAATGAACCCAATGCTCGTTCTCAGTGCCTCTGGTGCCCTGCTCCTGGCCAGCGGTAGAGGCACGAGTGGTTGGGACTTTAATTGATAGATAGAAACCATGGAATAGGCGTGTAGGCTAGAGCAAAATGATTGACGAATCCTATGGAAACTCAGATCTAATACACGATTAAATGATTACCTTTCAAAAACTCATGGAGGATATTTAAAACATAAAATTGTAAATAAATCTACATTGATGTTCAAATACAAGATGGTAAATATTAGCTGAGCAACGAACACTTACACCCAAACTTGATTTGTCCATTATTTTGATGGCAACTTTTTCTCCGGTCAGCAGATGTGACGCAAGCCTCACTTTGGCGAAACCACCTTCGCCTATTTTTCGATCGATCTTGTACATCGCTCGCAATTCCGGATACTTGAGGCGGCCCATTTTATTGTAACTGCAACCAAACTCGATAAACTCGATACCGACAAATATCCGTTTCAACTCGACCGGTACAGAATGTTCTCTTGAAGCGGTTCGATGGACTCCAAGTCAAACCGGAACTAACAAACACTTCTTGGATCGCGATGCACGTACTGGTTTTTTCAGGAGAAGTTGCACCTTAAAATCATAATGAAAACAAAACAAAGATAACGGACGAATCCACGACAACCTCAACGGTTTACATATCGGACAAAGCCCGGTAAACTCAGGTGAACGGCGGTGCAAAACAGTGTTGCCTCAAACCGTGATAACCCTGATAAGTGTCGCCTGATAACGAGCGGAAAGAGCGAGATTACCGACCGAGATTACCGAAAATTTACTTTTATGTTCAATTCATGAGTTAATTGGTAAACAATTAATTATATACTGCTCAAAATCAGAAGTGTCTGATCTGTTGTGGAGCGTTCGAGAATCGTTGCTTTTTTGATGACGTAGAAACGCCAACTTGATGCAGTTTGATAGTTGTCGCTTTTTTGATGACGTAGCCAACTCATTCCATTCCTTGAATCAGCTGTTATGGATCATCATATCAGTTGTGTAGTATCCATGCGGAGCGTAGAAAACGGGGAGGGGGATCCAAGAGCTGAACTTGTGTTGACGTTAATTTTCTGGAAAGTCTAATCTTTCCGCGAGTTCGGGAGTAGTGTGGATTCGTCACTCAATCTCACCATTGCGGTGAAACTGTGGTGGGCAAACGTGTGATGTCAACAGGTTCAAGCTGTGAAATATGTCCTTCCTGCATCCTCCGAGTCTGAAAATATTAACCATGATCGGGCCCATTGGTTAAATACAGTTTTCGCACGACTGTTTATCAAAAGTATTGTTCCCTTATCAATCGTGTTGTCATAGGGTTTCCCTTTATTTTTATGGAGGCCGGCTCATAGTTCGGTGAGTTATTTGTTCATCAATAAGCTGCAGCAATTTCGACCGATCTCTTCACTCTTTCGCTGTTCAAATACCTCGAGTATCGCCGACGTTTGCTCGCGATGACGGTGCTCACGGAGGAGATGGTATTCGCTCGTACCAAAACGAATAACTTGGGTGCCATCACCAAGCTCAACTGTTGGTGAGTTCCTTCAATATCAGATATTAAGTTGGCATAAACCGAGGCGTAGAGGCAGATTCATTCCTTGATTCGCTCAATAATTGTTTGTTTAGGGGTAGCCAGCTCTCTGATGTTAGCATTCTCCGGAAAATGACTGATGTCACAGTTCTATCCTTAAGGTAAGAGTTTACCAAACATTCCCTTCACATCACAGATTACTGTCATGTAGGCAGGATGTCACTCGTGCACATATTCTTGAGTTTTATGAATCACCCAGTTTTGATATTGTGACATGTTTCATTAGTCGCTCCTAATAGGTACATAGACTTTTGATCTATCAATATCATTATATTATACAATAATACTGAAACGAAAGTTACTATTACACAGTTACAATTGGAAAATTGACTCATTTGCTGTTGAAATATCTGTGAACTTCGGTTTGGAGTCAGGTCGAGACTCAGGATGGGTAGATAATTATGAAACGAGGAACTGCACTTTTGTTATCCATCTCTTCAGTGCATAGAGCAGGAAGGTATCTACTTGATTATTCAATTTTTCAATCTTGGCTCCTCTGAATCTTCTAGAGCCATGTGCCTTTGATTTTAGCACTTTTTAAACACTTCACGGGTTTAAGCCATGAAATACGATCGTATACATCCATGTTAATCAAAATTTCAATCTTCTATAGGGAGAGTTGTGCGATGAATCCATTGAAACACACATGTCATGTCCTACCTACGTGTACAGAATAGTCTTTATGAGGAGAACCCCTCAACCGTTCCATACGAGTTTCATCAAATTTCCTTGATCAAACTTGGTTTTCAGATACCAAGTTAACTACGAATAATTAATATTAAGTGATAGTTATTAATAATAATTATTAATCGATTAATCATGACAGAAGGATGGTCTGTACAAAGAAGATAATCAACCGTTGTGTCAATAATTTGCTGAGTTTTTAAGGAATACGATAGAGATTTGTATGTTGGGAACTAGCTCATCGATGGTCTTATTAAGCTGTCATATAAAACCCCACGTCGGGTCCTGTAGCCGTCGATGGACATAATTTCATACTTTTCAATCTGTGGAACCTTTGGGGGGTCAGCGCTCGAACGGATCTCATGCTGCAACACCTTTTGGTGTAACAAGTGTCGTTCGAGGGAGATGTCTGTTATGGTATTATTAGATTACCTCTTAGGAGCTCCGAGATGGCCCGTTGTATGGAGTTAGGCCCCATCGGTATTTTTGGATTTGAATACGGTTCACCTTTGCCTTTTGGCCTGGCGGGTTGTCAATAAGGGCAGAGTTGGCCCTTATGTATAATATGGACAAGACTGTCTTTACACAATAAAGGTTTTTATTATTATTATTATTATTATTATATGTGAGCCTTCCAAGTGGTCGGAGTCGGAGAGAGAGAAATCACGATTGCCTTGTAGGTTTGAGTTTGATGACCACTTTTAGGGCGAAGAGACGTCTGTCCCAGACATCGCTTGTTGCTTCCTCGTTTCCTCGGGACGCGGAAAAATATATTTATTAGGTTTTGATTAGAACACCTGCAGATGGCTTTTGGTTTTGTTAACAACAAACTTCGTGACTGAAGGCTTTTGGAATCAAAACCTAATGATTACAAAGCCAATCAATCGAATGGGGCCAATGCTCAAGCACCAAACTGCTCATAATATGTATGAGCAATTTATTTATTTATAACTGATGCATTTATCAAAATCGGCTAAGATATTTAGAAGTGAGGCCGTTTTTACATACGCATGCGCAGAAGAAATAATCTCTGGCGTTTCCATGAAATTTGATTCAAATCGTCCGGGGACCCAACCCATCATGCGGTGAATCATTCGGCAGCCTGCCGGGCCCTGCTGATTCAAATAAGATATTATTTAGCACGTGGTTTATGATATCGAGTTTCTTGTTCTGATATACAGGAAGAAGGTAATTTCGTATATATATTACACTTTGTTGGTAGGTAATATTACACTTAGTTCTTACATTATTATAAATTATTGCGGATAGAATAAATCCCAGAATAATATTAATTCAAATTAATTCTAAAGATTTCATCATCAATATAAATGTTTAATGATCATTTATATTTATTATTGATCATTTATGATCTGTACAGAAGACCAAACCCAAAAAAAATGCTCTAGTCCAAGGAATGTAGGTATTTTTTTATTAATGAAAATGTATTTTGATAAGTGTGAAAAATTGGAACAAATCATTGATTTCTGATTAATGCAAAAGATATCGTGTCAGTGTGCTGTAAAAACTGGCGCAGTTCCGTCTGGCTGTATGTTTCCTACTTCGACTGGGTGGGAAACTGAATTTTGTTTACCGTCAACTGGTCGTTGTCTTGGGCAATCATACTTCCTCTTCCTTCAAAAAACATAGTTCTAAACGGATATGGTTGCCATCCAGTTAAGTAGTAACGTGAAGATGGGCTGATTCAAGATTGTAGAAAGGTCTAGAATCAACAGTAGGACATATAGTGGATTATTCGAGGGTTATCGGAGAAACCAGTGTTTCTGTTCGAGTTGTCCGTAGGCGACTATGTTGTTATATAATGATGACGTGAGTATGTTTTCTGTAATCTATTCTATTCGCGGTCAGTCCATGTTGGCATTTCCTTAGGAATTCCGTGCTCTGAATCTCCTCTGCTCATTTGGAGCGTAGGAGAATCCTCCGTCGTCCGCAAGGCTCTTCCTTTAGCGGAGTTGCCTTCGTGAGATACTGAGATTAGAGGCGACGGTTGTGGGATGCGGTGATTTTCAAAACTCCCACTTTATATTGATTCACGCGGCGGACTTGTCCGATTATAATAAGCTCTCACTGAGATGCAAGGAGTGGTGTGGCCGGAGGACCTTCAAACCACTTCCTCGTCTACAAATCGCGCGCAGATGACAAATTGTCGCAGAGTCACAACAAGAAATCAGTACGTTTATAAAACTGCCAGATATCGATTGGGGATCCATAACTAGGAAAAACCGACAGTGTTCCGCCGTTGTGGTACGAAAAACAGTATCGTTAAGATTTCCTCCCCTAAATTTCGATTGAGAAACCTAAACATCCCATGAAATTAACAAACTGGCAAACCCTGGTTTTAGAGGAACACATTAAGAAAACACTGAATTTGTCGGTCGGAGCAACTCATTATTTTCACAAACATTCTGAATAACCTGAAAAAAAATTTTTTTGTTTCAGCTCAATTTCTTTTTTTAATAAACATAGGTATATAGGTACGAACTTCACAACATCTTTACAAGAAAATATTCCCCTATGTGGGCTACAAGCCCGAGTTAGGGAGAAGAGTTTGGTACCTACTTATACAGGGTGTCTACAGTAATTATGGGACATACTCAAGGAATCAATTCTGAAGCTAATTTGACACAAAAAGTGCGTCATGGAGTTTTTTTATTATTCAACTAAAAAAACCGACTTTTTTTCACTTTCAAGATTTTTTTCGTGTTTTCGACCTTGTCTCAGTAAAACGGATCTAAGTTGGGCTCGGAAGAAAGTTTTGCTACAGTTTTGATTTTCTCATACTTTATGATTTTTGGGTCGGTGAACACGAATTTGAAGAATTTGAATTGGTTTTATGGGCAGTTGTTTCAGTTTTCGGCATATATCGAAAAAAAAAAAATTCCATATCTGTGAGATTTACAATATAGATAAGGCAGTTTTGATCGCCTCACTAGTTGAACTTCGATAAACCGTCTGAGGTATATTAATTATAAGAAGGCAGCTTTCGAGACCTCATAAAATTTTGTCTACTTCAATTTTGATAGAATGGGATGGTCGAAAAATCGCTTCCTTTTTAAAATATAGGCCAACGACTAAAAAAGAGCCCAAATTTGGTCAAAAAGTGCCCGAAAAACATAGTTTTGGGCCCAATGTTTTGCCCGCAAACTTCGAATTTGAGTTCAACGACCCAAAAACACATGAAAGGTGAGAAAATGAAAACTATATGCCTAGCCTATGAGTGATTCGTGTGGAATGGTGATGAACAGTCGTTCATAGAAATGGTCTATTCCAACCAGACTATTCAATGTGAATAGTGCGAACGACTGTGAATGATGCTTCATTGTACGAACGAAGTTGGGAAAGAAGTTCGATCTTTCCGAGTAAAAGTGAGTGAACTTGAGATGAACCTGACAATTACTGAGTGCAATGTGGGCTACAACGGGAATTCATCGTGTTCCGAAGCATAAGAATTCGCCAGACCTGGCACGACACGATCAGATTGTATATTGAATGAGGAGGTTTTATACGTAAATGTATGCAATATTGGAGAACACCACGAGGGTTTCGTGAACGATTGGTTGGTTGACCTTGGTCTTGATATTGGATTTACTTTAGCCAAGAGTTTTTTATGCTCGGGATGGCCGTGAAATACGAGTGGAGTGAATTTCTAAGATTCAAATGTTTTGGAACGAAAAAACGCTGCGGATTTGTCCACAAATATTACTCATTCTATACATGGATCACTTTCTGTCGAGTACACTGGTGAAAAACCACTAGGAAAAATGTGAGAAATACATAATATGAAATATTGTGTTTCAACCGTGGTCAGAGATAGGCTATCGGTACATAACTCAGACCATGTGATGTTCGAGCCCTCATTGTGAATGAATGGCTGGTCGCAAAACACAAAAATGCTTAATCAAAATCTATTCACAATCGTATTAAAACCGATTCATTCAGAATTGCTGAGATATTAGTTTACGGATAATTGCTTATAGTCCAGTAAAATTAGACCTGAAAGGGTAAACCATCCCCCCCCCCCCCAAGTGACCTGGAAAAAGCTGGAAATCGTTCTAAAACCTTAAGAATTTAATGCTCTTCAATTTGTCTCTCCGTAAGGGTTTCGCTAGGATGCGTTGTCGTTGTTTTAAGCGAAAAACTCAAATAAAGTCGAAACTTTCGACGTTTTCGGGACATCAAAATTTAAGCTCAACTCTGGAGGGGTACATACTCAGATTACGGTTTTAGAACGATTTCCAGCTTTCCCCAGGTCACTTCGAGGTCATTTCCTTATTTTACTGAAATGGTGTCTTGGAGCAAAAAGCTTCACAATGTTGTGCAATAGTACACAAATTATTGAAACATTGAATGTGTGATCTTTGCAATGTTATGCATCTGAAAAGAGTGGTGCAAATCCCTCTCATACATCGAACTGTATCGGGTGTGAAACTTCAGTATTCATTTGTGTACTCAGTATTCATTATTGTTTTCGTTGAAATCTACGAGGGTGTTTGCTGAGTGGACGTGATTGGCTAGACTGTTCAAGTTCTCAATAAATCAAATTGATCTTCTGAATTCCGTTTTCAGCTTCAGCTTCCGTTCTCAATCCTTATCAGATCAGATCGTGTTGATGCGAGTCTTAATTTTAAAGGAACCGAATTGAACGAGATGAACAAATTCACAATGGAGAGATTGTTGTATGCAGGTTATTCCAAAGTTGGTAAGGAACACGTGGGAGCGGCCTTCCGAGCCACCTACGTGGTCCAGGAAAATATAACCAAAAGTAAAACTGATTCTCCCACACCGTACAATGACTCAAAGGCCGTGATACCCACTGAACTCCTTTCGTAATATCTCCAGGCGCGCATAATCATCGACGATACGGACGTATCCCGCGGTACACGGAGATGAGAGAATTATTGTCTGTTTGTGGGATGGCTTGGGGAGAGGTAGAAGCCAAGTTACCTCTTCCTCGTTTGCGGTACCGGACTGGTGATTGGGGTCTGACAAATTGATAAGCGCGTTCTGCTAAAACTGATTCTCCTGATTCATAGTGGAAATTGTTAACCAAATAGCGAAAGCACAAAACGGTGAATGTTTTGCTCAGGTTCCAGTGTTATAGCCATCTTAGCGAATTTTCGAAGAAAAGGAAGCTATTGCTCTCGGTCCAACATTTTTAAAACCCGAATTTCTGAAAAAGTTATTAGTCATAAGTGGTGCGCGGTGGTGGGGGGGGGGGGGGTTACTCATAAATGAAACAGCCTGACAAGTGAGATCTCTTTTTAAAGGGTTTTATTTACGCTGAACACTAAGGTGAAATCAAAATTGCGATACCTTATTCTGTTCTCAAACTATAGTACTTTGATGATGAAGAAACGTGGTTGTTACTGGAGATGTTCTTCACGGAACAACTCCTCTAATCTGATAACGGAATGAGATATCGCGATTCTGACTTCACCATCGTGTTCAGCGGTGAAATGTCCAAAAGCTGAGGGGGTGTTTGGGGGGGGGGGGGGGGCACTCATAAAAATGAAACGGTCTGTCAAGAGACCCCTCATTTTAAAGGAGCTAACACGCTGAATATGATGGTGAAGTCAGAATTGCTATATCTTATTCCGCTCTCAAGCTGGAGCACTTAGAAGATGAAGAAACGTCGTTGATACTTGAGATGTTCTTCATGGACATCATGTTCTTTAATGGAGACATTTATCTTTAAATCGAGGTCTTACTTGGCAAAAAAAAGGAGGCAAAATTTGATATAAAACCAGTAAAATTGAGACATTTGACATAAAACCAGTTATTTCTTCGAAAATTCGCTCTTATAGCCATGCAGCATGACTGTGGCTTTTTTTTTAAATGTTATACTCACTGGCATATATTCATATTCGAGGATTTTGGTGGTAATCAAATGACTTTGGCCGTCTCATTTAAACAACTCTGCTCTTCTCCGGCGAACACGTTTATTGTCCACTTTGTTTTTGCGTGGGAGCAACAACAACTGTCCTTCTAATGATTCTGTTACTCGTGATTCGCATGAGTCGCTTTCTGCTCCCGTCCTTTGTGATGAGGTCATTCGCTTTTGTTACCGTGGATTCCGGGTAAACGGGGCTGTTCTTGTGACCGCAGTTCCCCTTTCTTCAACACGCTCGCAGTCCTCTCCGAACCAACCATCCTTCGTCATTTCTTTCTTAAGAACTCTTCCCATGCAGAGTGCAAATTATGTACTGTGAAAAACTATCAGCATTATTCACGCAGGCTGATTGTCAAGGCTGCCAACATTACCTCAATTAGTAATCGAATGATAGGCACAAACCACGTTACAACTTTAGAATTCGATAAATTCGAAATTTGAGTCATTTGCGTATAGATTTTGTTCTTCAATCATTATTCTGAATTATATAACGGAATAATGATGCTACTAACATGTGTGTTTATCACTTCCAATCAAACTTATTTTGAACAGGTACATTTCCCATAAATATACATTGTGTCTTTATGGGAAATGTATCTTGTCAAGACTTGTGTCTACACTTAGTGTTTCTACTTATCGTCAATTTTCCTGGTGCTTGGAATTTTTTTTAGTTTTTATTTTTCGCTCCTTTCAGTTATTTATGAGTTTTTTCCCCACACCAACGTTACAGTCCAAACATCTCTCGAGGCTGCCAATGAAAAAGGATTTCGCTGACGACCGTATCGTGTCTTCCTTATCCTGAAACAATATTTTCCCAGTACCACTTTGGGTTTGTTGACCTCTTGATGACTTCCTTTAAATTACTCAACAAATAACAAAAACGGCTTCTACTGCTGTTTCCTACTATGAGATAACCTGCTTTACCTGTTCAATTTTTTTTTCCGGATTTCGGTTAATGCCGGAGTATATTCGAAACTGATTAGTAGTAGGTGAAAATAAAACAAAACTAGAAATTCAGTAGCAACTTTCAATAGTTGAGTTTCCCAACGTTGGTCGTAACGCCTTATTGTAAGGCTTACAAAAAATAATAATAGGCGACTATGCATCGAATAATGATAAGGAATATTCCACGCTGACTATAGTTACTGACCGTGTCCTGTCGCTAAGATGCGCTCCTGATAGCAGCTTGCCAAATTATTGGTAATGTTTCGGTATCGAAAGAAATATTCGATTCTACTCAATCAGGTGCCTATTTTTACATTTTAGTAAGTTCACTAACCGTTCGAGTATTTTTGTCCGATGCTGTTGAAAGTGCTCAATACCAGTACTTTTATCGATACCAAAAGTAGGTACTCGATATAGAAAGAAAATATTCGATACTTTACTCAGTTCGGTAGGTATCGCCTATCACTATCTCCAAGTTAATGGAACTTCTATAGGTTGTTCGGGGGTGCTGTGGGGTGACTGTTATTAGATAACTTAATAGGTAAGTTATCTAATCCGAGGACCCTGTGCTAACTTAGGCAGCACCTCGAAATGTTTAAACTTCTTTCGGGTTTTCGCTTACAACCTCCAAACTAAGCGGTTTTTTCCCTAGCAAAACGTCTATTTTCAAAGTAACTTTGAAAATATACTTAGATACTCTAAAACAGTTGTAGAGTATCTAATTTGCTACAATTTTGTATAATATACAAAATTGTAGCAAATTAGATACCCTCATTCGAATACCACTTATCAGAATTTATTTTACTTTTCAGGAGCCCTCTTCTGTCCCTAATAATGCATTATAATAAAAGCTTAAAAAAAAAGCACCATTCGATTGGGCGTTTATTCTACTTTCAGGAGCCCTCACAAAAAAACCTAATACATTATATTAAAAAAAGAAAATACTGTAGAGGCCATTAAAAACAGAATTTGGCCGAAATTGATGATACGTGGTATTAGAATGAGGGTAAGAAAATACATATTATGTATTTTCTTCCGGCACAGTGCTCAAAGTTCCTCGTTGCTCGTTGCCTTCCACCATCAGCCTCAGATCTCCAGGTGAGGCAATCGGAACAAAGTCACTCAAGTGTCTTGGGAGCCTATGCATGGCCTGGTCTGAATGATTACATACAGATAACGACGACAGTAACGGTTTTCCTAAACCTAATATTAATATAAATCTAGATACTGCCGTTCAAAAGGAAAATCGTCTATTTCCACTGAAATATGAGGACACTGTTAGACCGGTTGTGGTGATTAAACCATCATTACCAAACCACAAAACAATATTACTGATGATGGTTTAATCCTCCCAGTACATTCCTAAATTAATACTGTCTTTGAAATGGTTACTGTATGCATACACATGTGTATCATACGGTTGCAATGGAAAATCGAAATTATAGATGATCAGGTCTCCGATGTTCATAATGGTGGTGTCTAACGATTCAACTAAAAATGGTCTTCTAAGTACTCGTCAACTCTTCGTCGACAATGGTCATTTCCAAGTCGAATGCCTCAAAAACTTATTTTCCTTAAATTAGCTTTAGTCGCCAGCAGCATGACCTGCTCGGAAGGGCTGCCGTATCGATTCTCGCCTTTTGGTAATGTACTCGTACAATGCTGTTGTTCGTGAATCGATTGACGTTAAAATATTAGCTTTGGAGTTGGTTTGAATAAGCCCTCCCTCGGAACATATCAGGCACATCCCATTCTTTGCTTTTCATTTTCATCCCTCTTGTTGCCATTACCGCGAAATTCGAGTTGCCGTTCATCTCACGTCTTCTACTAAAAAGGGTAGAGCTGTTGCATAATTTAAATTGCCCCTCGTTCCACGAACACCGCCCAATGCTGACTAGGTGCCTATTGTCACAACTATGAACTATCGATTATACGCAACTTAGTATTATTAATTTTGCCAATTCACATTTCTGAGGTCTTCCAGGTACTGTGATAGAGTTCAGCGAATGTCGATTATCGGTTAATCAGATTTTCGCCAATTGTTTGAGGAATGAAGCCAAATACCTGGGCATGACGCTAGACGCCAAGCTCAGGTGGAAGGAACATGTAAAAAAGAAGAGGACAGAGCTCGCATTAAAACTCAGAAGGATGTATTGGCTAATCGGCCGACGATCCACCATGACCATTGGTAACAAGCTGCTTCTTTACAATCAAGTACTCAAGCCAGTTTGGATGTATGGAGCGCAGTTGTGGGGCTGCACAGCTCCAACCAATAGACAGATCATTCAACGTTTCCAGAATTCTGTACTACGATGTATCACTGATGCGCCGTGGTACTTCCGAAATGAGGCACTCCACCGTGAACTTCAAGTTGACAGTGTGGATGTGGTGATCAAAAAGCGAGCAACGGCTCATCTTGCCAGACTAAAAGATCATGTGAATGAGGAAGCTGTAAAGCTCCTGGATGTGCAAGATCTAACTCGACGCCTTAAGCGTTTGAAACCGCATGAGCTTGTGTAGGAAGTGAATGTGATATGTTCGAGAGACAAGGGACAAAGTTATGCATCTTAGGTCCTGAATAGTGTGTTGTAGTAATGTAAGTCAGATTTGTATTGTTAATGAGATTACTCGGTGCAATAAAAGCCTTAAAAAAAAAAAAAAAAAAAAATTGTTTGAGTAGTGCCTCTGTTACTGGATATGAATTCAAGGTAAACAGTAGAAATCGATCAGTTAAAATCGATATCAATATTTTTCTATCACATTGAAACTCCTCTTTAACGGACAACCAAACGGAACAAGAAGTTTTTTCCGTAGGCCTGCGAGCAAAGCATAAGAACCATAGGTGGCATTTAGATCTCGTAAGATACTTACCTACTTTTCCCTCGTTGGAACTTGGCCTGTACTAGGACTGATAAACACATTACTTATTTAAACACATTATTTATTCCACTACCTATTTTGTGCACCTGAAGAATGTGTTCTATTGAAGACGATGTGCACCACACATTCTGATGTTCACCTTTCCCATTATGTGCAAGTTGGCATAGTTGTCATGTCCTAAGAAGGACTAAATTAGGAAATAGTTCACTTCTCCTTGATGTCTGTGCAGTCATACCTAAACGTCAGGGACCAATCGAGCAGTCCATTTCCCTCTCAGCTCACTCGTCCACATGTTCTGCCACCTTGTCACTGTACGTTCTGCCTCATCTCCGGAAATGCGGGATTTTTCTCCTTCTTCCTTTATTACAAAACTCAGCGACCAGCATGCTGCAGTATGGGTATCACGCTAGCCAGGACGAGTATTCTGGTTCTGACGTCCAACCAGTCCGACGGTACGCATACGCCAGGAGAATGATGGTTGGGTAGTGTGCCAAACAGCGAGATCTTCGAAACATTCTGGGATACAAGGACCCTGAAAGTTGAATATTGCCCACCAGAACACTGGGACCTTCAGGTTTTTGGATTAAGTCAATGGTGCAGGATAGGACGACGTATTTAGGACTAAAGAAGATGCTATGCCCTTCTTGGAGCCTTGTAAGAAGTTTGCCTGCGCCGAAAGTAACTTTTTTGTTGTTAATCAAGATGAAAATTCGCTTGAGGATCAAACATTCGACAACGGATGAAACAATCACTCAACTTACAGTATTTCATTAACCGCTATTTTGGAACGTTGCTGTCCTATAAAAAAAAATAAATAAAAATAAAATCGTCTTCATAATCGAACTTGAATCTTATTACAATCGCATTATTGCGTAATTACTGCCAAATATCGCAAAAAACTCAGCGTAATGGAAATATCAACATAGGTACCTACTTTTTGATTGAAAATTAATATCCTGTTCAGGAATGCGAATCCTAGTTTTTCAGGAATTACGAAATTGCTGCCGCGTTTTGGCAGTAAGTAGAAGACTTGCTTTTGTACGTGGCTTGAGGTTTTCCGGAATAATTCTGGAAAATATGGAAATAATTCTATGGGAATATTACAGGAACGTATGGTGGTATGTCATGTTCCAAGTTCCATATTATTCCCAGCCCTTTTAGTGACCCGCTTGTCACGAGAATCGAAACGTTTCCTCGTTGAAAAGTTCAGAAAACAGTTTTCACCTTATCCTTCTACAAGCGGCTGACGGAACTTTCTTTTTACGTTGCGCTCGGTTCTCAACTCACTTTCGCCTTCGTTTCAACAAACATCGAGTTAATCTGAGGTATCGACCATAAGGCCCATAGTCGCTACCTCGGCTTCTACATTTCAATTCCAGGCGATCCGCCACTTCCTGAAGAGTCTTTTGAGCTTTTCAACATTGGTGGTTGCACGTAACGTCAAGATTTGGTACAACGGTTTTTATGCCGGTGTCGATCTCTTCGAGTGAAATGGAAGTGTCAGTTTTGGTCTCACCATCGGTCAAGAGATGACGCCTGAGCAATTGTACGAGGAACGATGCAAACAAGACCAATGAATCTAATCACTGGTCTATGTTCCATATTTTTATTTTGTTCTATTATATTTTGATGTTCATGGTTAATTATTTACACGACAGCATTAAACTACAACGCGGTTTATATTTGAACCTCATTTAACTAGCATTAATCATGTTACAAGACAGGAACGTTTCTATCATGAACCAACATTGTTGTCCATCTGTAAGGCCACATATTCAAAAGGCACCCTTCCACTGCCTGGTGGACTTGAGAAGCAAAACAATTAATTTTGGTTGTCTTCTTTGGGATAATACAATATCTTAATACTGGTGAAAATTTATATCGTAAATCTGGGTATAATATTATGATATACCTAGTATTGTGTTGGTCTTGTAATAAAGTTGGTTCAAGAGCTAATAAACTCTATCAGCACTCAGTATCCGTCGCGTATTGAGGGGAGCAGTTGAGCGTGGATGGTAATCATGCGATGGAAGGGTTATAGCCATTTTCCCCCAACACCATCAAAATAATGCAAGCTAAGTGACCCCTTCACACGCATATTGATTCGCCGTGAAATCAATTTTTACGTGAAAACAAGGTCGAGATATTATGGTGATGAGAGCATGAACTCCGGTCCCAGCCGTCGCATACGGTCTTCGGTACCAGTCACCGCCGATTACTGTCTCGTATCCTGAACTGGGCTGTTCGCCGAACAAACTACAAGTCGGGAAAACGCGATTCATCGAATCTCCCTTTCGAACCCACTTTGCTCAGTCACCTGCTTGTCGCGAATAAATAACCACAAGTCGAGACTTTCCTGCATTTTTATATAATTTGATCATAATTCCGATTTCTATCGTCATTGCCAACAAAAATAGGTTGGTTTGCACTTACGAGTACAAGATCAATGTGGATCTGCCAAGTAATTTTGTATCGTCGGACTTGAGCTTGGTTCACATGGAGCATTTGGTGCTGCAGCGGCAGTTCGTTCTACAATCTGATTGGTCGAGAGTTTCCCGCAGTAAATGGCAGCAGCATGACACATTGTATGCCGATACAGCATGATACATTGTATGCCGATCTATGGACTTCATGCACGGGGTTATGTCCATAGCATCGCACATTCAACAGTTTTCCTTCTGAATGTACGAAGGCGATCATTTAGACTCCCTTTCATTTATTATCTTCGATAACCTCATAACTAGCTCAGAGATGGCCCATAAATGATTTATATACATTATAAATTAAACCTTTATATTAATTTGAATTAATACAGGTAATTATTTGGTTTTAACTTGTACTTGCTTACATCGGAAATAATTTATAAAAGGAAGCACCTCACTATTATTAAATAATATTGAGGTGCTTCCTTTTGTAAATTTTATTCCAAAACTATTATTTATGCTAATTTTTCTATGTAAGTAAGTATCTTTAAAGTGCTGTAAGTTGCGGCGTGTTCAATATAAATTATATATAATAAATATAATAAATAATAAATATATAAATTCCCCTAAACTGAACAAGTGGAGATCTGGAAGACAAAAATAATCGTAAAACATGAGTGAAAAACCATTTTTTGAAAATTACCACCTTTTCGGAGCCGATAGCACGAAAACGGTCCAGTTTTTCATGACAAGATATATAACCAAACTTGTAGCAAATTGAGTAATCTTTCATTTAGTACCGAGGGACATTTTCGCTGGAGTACTCAGGAGCGTTTTCGAGTTATACCTAAGCGAAAAACGGAAAAATGGAACCTTTAAAACTCCCCTTACCACCTCACGGCACCGGGATTCGGAGGGACTTTATTTTTTCATGTTAAGGGGATCATATTCCCCCTACACATTCCTGAAAAAATTTGGAACTAGTATTTTTAGTTCCTCTATTTTTCCTTTTTTCACTGGACTATATTGAGAAATTTCATGTTCTGTTGATAAACGGGGTCATCGGAGTTGGTTTTTCGAATTTTGTTTTCATGAAATTTGCAATCCTGCGTTGTTCGTACCGTATTGACACTCTTTGCAGACGATACCGGTTACATGTCAGCTTTCTAGCGATTTTATTGAGTAACACTCTTCAGCGAAAATAGTAACCACTCAAAATATTATCTCCAAGTTATTTCTATTACCTTCTAATGTTATAGATCTTCAATTCTTGTTGATCACCCATCCTCGAAACGAGCTTACTCTCATTAGCATTCTCCCGTACGGTTGGTCACACTTCATGCCTAACTACCCGCTAATGGAAGAGCATTGCAGTAACCAGCAGAATGTGTAATTATTAACTTCCTCACTTAGACTATTTTTGACTTTCTATATGCACACGATTTCCATCGATTATGAAAGCCTGCAAGTTGATTTGGAGGCCAGTTCTGCTTGTGGCTCATTATCTTCAAGAGAGAACCATTGGAATAGACCAAGGTACATTTTTTTAATCCTAATACTCCCGTCAAGCTCGCTCTGGTCTCAAATTGTAGCAAATGTAGTATAGTTCAAGAGTGTATGTAGACGCCACACCCGTTAGACCCTTCCTTAATGAGATAATAAGCAAAACCCGCAAAAAGTGCGAACATTTAGTGGTTAATTGGCTATAACTCCGGTGGCACAAGTTTTTGCAAGCTGCTTTTCTCGCTCTTACCTTTCATTTAGGTCCCGACAACATTTAAAAAATTCATAACGACACAACCTTTTGCAAGCACGACCCCCTTTTTATGTCTAATTTGACTGGACTATAAGCTATTTCAACTACAATGCCTGATACAGGAAGGTTTGTTCTCGTTGCTCAACGTAAAACTTCTGCAAAGGATGCTGTAACTTTTGTATCGACAATAATAATTATTATTATGCTGATGATTATTATCAGCATCATTTACTCCCGCACTTACCGAAAAATGTTCGTTAAGTAGGGAAAAATGTTTGTTTTCAATGCAATCAATACCCAAAAGCCCTCTCCAGGACCTCGATGATCAACTACTTACTGCGGCAAAAACATTTGATTCATCAGAACTCTTCATCCGGTTCTACCAACTACGATTATAACTAATTTCTTCATTAATTCACATTGGAGAATTGTGGAATCGTGGTGAGGTGAAATCGTGGTAATGGTATCTCATCGTGTTGTCAATAGTGGTCTTCATTGGGCAATTCTCTGCTCTGAATCACCTGTTGTCAGACAGCCTTTTTACTCACAAAAAGTAGCTTTCTATACTCGTCCTCCCATTATTCCATCCCAAGGCTACGGGAAGTTGGCTTTCGTGACGTGACTGCATCCGACAGTCTATCAAACTTTGTCCATTTAACACTATTTCATAATCTCTCATGTGCACTCTGATATTGATACAACTGAAATAAAATTTCTGCAAAGTCGGTGGGTTTTGGGTTTGTACAATTCAAGTGGATTAAACTGATGAAGTCACAAGCTGATCTTTCGCTCCCAATCCTTGATGTGATTATATGAAAATTCTGTTAGCGAATGAGAACTAACGAAAGTTATACAGTCGACTTCCTAATATAGTGGTTCTAGGGGAAAATTCGAGAATGAGTTATTCAAAGCCAAGATACATGACTGAGTTTTGTTCATTCACTTCACTGCTTCACAAGAAGCAAGTTCAAGTAGTTTGGTACTCTTGAGTCTCCTGGTGATATCACCTGTGCTAAGGAGACGGACAGACAAGATCTTAGGTACTGGAGGTGTCCCACAGCTTGCCGTTTCATAGCCTCGTTTACTGTTTCGTACCGTAGTGCATTGACAACACTTCTGAGCACTTTGCTCTGGAGTCTGTATGATGTCTCGGTTGAGCCGTACAGTCCCACAGCTGAGCTCCATCCAGACTGGTTTAAGGACCTGGTTGTACAGTGTAAGCTTGTTCCGGAGATTTTGCATGATGTATTGGTTTGATTGAGTCATACATAACAGTCCTATAGCTGAACTCCACATGTCCAGACTGGTTCAAGGTCCTAGTTTTACAGTGACGGATTGTTCTTGATTGACAGCTTTGATCGTTTCCCGATTAGCCAGTACATCTGCCCGAATTTGAATAGGAGTCCCTCCTCTGCCTTGCGTCGGTCTTCCACTTAATTTAGCATTGAGCGTCATCCAGAGGTATTTAACTTCTTTAGCATAAAGAATCACTTTGCTCCTGACATAAACCTGTTCATAGTCGAGTTTTGTTGGTGAAGTCAACATGTACCGACTTGTTTTCATTCGTGTTTTTTCTCAATTTCTCTATCACTAATTGTTATTATCTCCACCTACCATAACCGTTGTATCGTCTGCTAATGTGGTCGTGGTGTTAATTTCAATATCTGGGATATCACTGGTATAATTGACGCCATGGGTTGGTCAAGCAAACTCCCTTATGGGACTCCTGCATTGCTCAACTTTGGCTCAGAGTAGGCATATTATCATTATTCTGAAGTAACGATTGGTAAGGTAAGATTGAAGCAGCTCACCATAATTTATTGTCAAAGTTTTACGCAGTTTGTGGTCGAGTTCCTCAAGTTAAACCTCAAGGAGTTGCGTAATGTGTATAGTTACCACTGAATTCATAAATTATTTCATACATCAACATGGGTGTTGGAATTTGTTATCTCAAGATCTATGAGAATTTATAGGTAGGTAGGTGTAATTTAACACGTGGTTCTAACTTCAATGCTCAATTCCAATGCCTAAACTGTCAAGATATCCCCGTTTGTAGGTATATTTGCTCAAATGTGTAATCTTCAATCTTTCTTTTGATTTCCAGTGTCAACAACATTGAAACTTTGGAAGACTTCCAGCACTGCACCAAACTCCAAGAGTTGTTCGTGCGGAAAAACAACATAAAAGACTTGAATGAGGTCTGCTACCTCCGAGACTTGGTCCACCTCAAGAACTTGTGGCTCGGGGACAATCCTTGCTCTGATGACGACGGGTGAGGCTTATTTCAAAGAAGTGACAAAGTGATATAAATATCACTTTACTTACAGTACCTAACACCAAAAAGGCCGTCCATACTATATTGCGTAAGACAGGATTACGCCCTTGACACAACCACCCCCAAATTACAAGAGAAATTACAAGTCAGTCGGGGACAGTCGGTGAAGTTGACCAAGTTGGTTGTCTCTATTTTTTGTCGTTATGCGATGTTGTAGTTAGATCATCCAACTTCTCTTCTCTATAATTTGGTTGCCACGGTTTTCAGACACTGTGTAGAAGAACCATGAAAAAAGGGATGTTAACACGTTGTTCTTGAATGAGTGGCACGTAAATCTATCCAAGGTGTCCTTGGAGAGACAGTGTTTAGTAATAACGTCAGAGGTCAAGAAAACGAAACTTTTGGACGAATATTCTCGCAGGAAAGAATTCGGATTACCCGTTGAGACTAGCACGGTACCTACTTGTGGTACATACCATACTTGTATTGTAGGTGTCAATCATCACAAAACATACAATAACTTAACGTTTCCTTCAGCCATGAGATCACCTCTTTGGGAGTGCTGTGTCAACAGTCTGGTCTCTCCATAAGGAAGGTATATTAACTTTTACTCTCATTTATAGAGACAGGCTGGCAGTTATAACGAGCGAGCAGGTGGTTTAGCAAGACTCAAAAGCAATAATAGGGGCCAGAGCCAGTCTTGGGCATTACTAAATGATGGGTTAATCTTCTAGAGGATGTGTGAGGGAAAGGGATAGGAGGTATTGGGAAGACATCCCAGCTCAAAGATTCCGGATGTTGACAGTGGTAGCCCCTTGTAAAAGAAAGAGCTTAGAAGCAGTTGAACTGCCAATGAGAAAAATGGAACTCCTGGCGGGGATGCTGACTGGGCATGAGTGCTAACGTAAACATCTGCATAGACGAATATACAAGGAATATCCTTTCCAGAAGAGGTCGAAACCGCATCTCATCTTCTCTTGGATAACCAGCCCTTGAACCTTGCGATACAGAATATTTAGGTATCTGATACTTGAAAAAAATAGTATCGATAAACAACCTTGTTGGCAGGATCATCAGTCTCGTAGAGAGAGTAGATTGGCTTATGGGGCAACGCCCACACAATAAGCACAGGGGACCTATCCCATCCGTAGTCCCCGCTACAATCTAACCTATTTGTACTCTTCAATAACATTTGATACCACTCAAAACACTGGGGTCTCTAGTTGATAATCAAGTTGCCAATTAGAGGGCTGCTAAAACAATCTGTTTGGGGTGCTGTATCCACAGCCTGCCCTCTCCATTAGTAAGGTACATTAACTGTTACTTTGATTTGTAGGTACAGACTGGCAGTTATAAAAGCTCTTCCAAGATTAGAAAAACTCGATGGTGTCTCTGTAGAAGAATCAGAGTACGAGAAGGCGCAAAAGCAGGGAAGGACCCTCACGCTCGACCCTTCCGATGAGCGCGTGAGTACTCAACATTTTCAAATCCAACATTTTGCCATCATCAACTGTAAGGTCTATATTCTTGTTGTGTTTTGCCGCCGTGCAGTTTGAAAATAACGGAATTCCAACATTAAAAATGTGTTGTTTAATAGCATGAGGCAGTGCGTATGTTCTCCACTAACAGTTGAATGCCCAATTACAAAGTCTACTTAGAAAACTCTGTAAATGCATTAGCTGGTAGTTCATCAGGTTGTCTTCTGTTGTGCAATCATAAATCATGAGCAGTAGCATTTTAATCGTTCAAAATCTTGACACATGTTCCATTTATTTGTGTATAAATGGATATATAGACTCTTGCATATAGACTATAAACATGTAGAATGTAACATCTAAATACCTATTACATTTAATATGCATTATATTTCTCTTCTGAGTGGACTAATATTCTGCAAAACATACTTCGTCGATGTTTCAACTTTTTTTAAACAACGGATTATTTACGTTTTGCGTTCTGATGTGAGAACACATAACAGAGTCTAGTTACATGGAATACGTTAGATCCATTTCTGCTCCTTTTCTGACTAGATTCCAGCAACACTCAGTTCCCAGTTTTAGTTAGCTTTTATTTCATTTCAGCTTTGAATATTGTGAATAATCATCCTGCACAATTGTCGATAAAACACAGAATCATATGCCATGTTATTTGTGTACCTACATATTAACAGAACATCCCTGGTATTTTGGCACTTGTGGTACTGGAGTGATGGAAGAAAAATTCGTTTTGTAGTTTTTTTTACGTTCATAATAATTATTAATTATTAATTTGACAACAAATTATAATTACCTACTCATTAGTACTAATTCCATCATTTTTGTTAACCACTTTTGAATTGTGAATATTCACTCACCCTGCACATTCATAAATTCTAGTTCTACTCGTCCGATCCAGAAGAAGAAAACTCGGAGCAGGAATCGCCCGAAGAGGTGGGTCACCCAATGAATCAAATTATAATTCACATCTTAACGACTTATCAATCGCCAGTGTTGCCAACCACCAATCCTGTTATGACCACATTTGAAATGGTTTTCACGTGCTTAATATTGGAACTAGAAGATTTAAATTAAGCGCATTTTGTAGCGAAAATGTGGAAGTTTATTGGGCATGTGTAAGATTTTCATTTATGGAAGATAATGTCCTGTAAATGTCCTCCTCGACGATTAATCTCGTTAGGAATCAGAGGAGTTTCTCGGCGGATGACGTCCTTCAACTGTCTACGATTTAGAGGTGTCCAATAACGGCGGCAATTTTGTCGAATAAATAACCATCTAAGTGGAAGTGAGCTCGTCCGATGTCATTATTAGAGATTCTGGATGCTCTAAAATTCGTCAAATTTGCACAGAAAATCATTCCCGTTGAATGTGGTCTGTTGGAAGAACTGTTTTGGTCAACATCACATGAAGCCTTAGCGCTATACCTTGTTAATCATATGTAGGAATTTTACAGGAGGTTATTTTCCACAAATGAAAATTTTACATATTATTTCCAATAAACTTCCGCATGTTTGCTACGAAACGAGCTTCATTTCAATATCCTAGTACCAATATTAAGCACTTGCCAACCATTTCAAATGTGGTCATAACATCTGCTCCACCCTGTAGTTACCGATTTCGATACTGGTGAGCTGCAATTTGATTTTGAATGTGTAATAAAGTAGTAAAAATAATCCACGTCACATCTGTACAATCAACAGGTGATAGACTGGATAAACTCAACTCGTGTATACTCTGTACCTACAAAACACTGTAGGTAGTTGAAACACATTTCCCAGGGGTTGGATTTTAGATGTAGTTTACGTATCATGTGTATCTATGCATGAGTCCACATTTATTGTATTCCTACTTGTATTTGCACAAACAGGTGAACTTGAGCAAAAATGGTTTTTCTAAAATTAGAAACCTGATTCCAATTTTTGATTTGATGGACTTGATATTTTTCGTTCGAAATACAAGACAAATTTGCAACCACCTGTTGTGAACCTCACTGGAACTCACTTTTGTCAAGATACGAGGAGGTAGTTTTTCTCCTGTCGGATCAAGTTTGCGTTTTGGACTCTTCAGGTGCCATTGGCTGTAGCATTATGAGCTACATTGAGAGAGCGCCTTGTACTTTCTGTAATTCAGTCGAATAAAGGTGTTATACATCCTCTCAGGCTTCAACGATTCATTTACTCCCAGGCACTTCCCCACACAATGAGCTGAGGTTTGCAATGAATCGCACTTGTCGTATTTACTTATCACATCCCTACAACATGTCCAAACACATACAACTCACAGCAGCCAGTCATTTACTAGACTTGTACAAAACATATTACACACTACTTTTAAGGGTGCAAATTGTACAATCACAAAAGCGCACCTTTTTTAGTCATAGTGCAACTGTAGGAGATCTAATGAACCATTCCTCCTTTCTTAGCATGCGTAAGTACCTTATAATCTATATCCATCTCTATATCCGGAAAACTACGTCTTTCAGCCTTTTAACAATGGCGTAAGGCCGTTCCCAAGGGCGCTGCAAGGTTGCGCCCCCCCGACCCTTTGTGGGTAATGCAACCAGACACGTCCTCTTCATGTCCTCTGCCCGTACCTTGGGGAGCTCTCCAGGTGCTCCTCTACAGAAAGCTAGCGAGTACACACCCTGTTGTGGAGTGTTCTGACGATCGGTACGCCAACAGAGCTTCTGGTAACTGTAATTCCCAGTCGCCCTGATGGTCATCGATCATCTTCGCCAACCACTAGATGGTCTGATGCAGCCTCTCCACCTGACCTTTGCTCTGCAGGTGTAACAGCGTACTTCGGGTTTCCGTATCTCGAAGGTCATGAGGCTTTGGAAAAGTGCAGACCCAAAGTTCTCCTCTATCTGAATGAACCTCCCCTGGGATACCAAACCGGGAGATGACGTGTGTAATCAGCGCAGCCGCCACTGTCTCAGCCCATTGATCCGTTATGGGAATTGCCTCGGGCCATTTCTATTAAGAAGTCCACCACAGTTAGGACGCATTTATTCCCTTGCTCCGTTGTATATAGGGATCGAACAGGACCTCCCAATATCCGTTTTGGAGGTGTAGGGTGGAGAACCACAGGCTTTCCTCCAACGCCCAAAGCGTCCCCTCAATGTATGGAAGAGGATGGGAATCCTTGACAGTCACGGAGTTGAGCTTTTGTTAGTCAATGCAGAACCTCCATGACCCGTCTTGCAACACAGACGATTCCTCAATCACTCCTGCGTCCAACACCTCCGCTACTGGCTGTGTAACAAGTCTCTTGCTGGCATGGGCTGACTCGTCTGGGCGTTTGGTTGATGGGTGCATACCCCTGGACATCAATCTATCAATACCTTGTCAGTTCCACAACTATTTTGAAGAAGGTGGCAACTGAGGTAATATTTTCTGGTTACTGAATTGTCTTTTGCACAGCTGCCTCGGATGGTTTGCGAACTCGAGCTGCATCAGTGCAGGGAGATGCTTGTGGTGTCCGGTGTATTATTTCAATTTCATTACTAGTTTGAGAAAATTTCGAGAACTCTATTGCACTCTATGATAGGTATGCTGAGGATAACATTAAAAAAATAATCACGCAGCAATTGTAAGTGATTGTGCCTTCGTGTGTGCGCTCTCAGCTTTCCTAACTTGTGTGTATAACCCTCCCCTACTTGTTCCCTGAACTAATTGGAGTGTCTAACAATTTGCTGCGATATTTTTGTTTGTTTCGCCAACATGTTAAATTGGATTAGGTCCCTTTGAGTATAGGTTAATTATCAAGATTATATTACGGTTCGTACAGTACTTTAAAATTATTTATATTGGTGAGATCATACAATAGGTAGAATAGGTGAGTGTGAGAGAAGGACCAAGTGCCTATTTCTGTGATGTGGAGTTATTAAAATGTTTTCGTGGCAGGTCATCATCCTAGTATAAATTCCTGTCAACTCATAATCTTGTACTGATTTTGCCTGAATGTTTGGTCGTTTTGTGAAAGTTTCTCCAAGTTTGATCGGCTGTATCTCGATCAATATTAGTTCCATATCTACTGGGCTATTGTTGCTTCAAGGGTATCTGTTCGTAGTAGCAAGGAGTTCTTTGGAATTAACGACAAACTAAGCTGTTTAACCTCGTCGGGTCAAGGAACCTTCAAAGACAATCAGAGAAGTAGAACTTCACTAAAATTCAATCTCGCACAAATCAGAAGCAATAGCGAAAAACGCTCCCGTTTAATAGATTCCCCTTTTGAATGTAGACATTCAGCCTGTATGTCTTCTTAGTGGTAACCAGGACCCAAAAAGCGATAAAGAACCAAATCATTTCTTAAATTGTTGTAATATATCCATGCCTATTAGATGACGTCACTATTCATTCTGTGACGTCACTGGGAGGTTACATGAGATAAGTTATTATCATGCGCCGTGTTTGGTACATTGTTAATTAAAAGAAAGACACGTTTTAATTGTAAGAATGATTTATATATAATAGCACATAACAAGTTGGATGTATATTTGATAATGGCCTCTCTACAGTAACCTCCCGGTGGTTGTTACTGGATTAACTGTGATGTCATCTAATGAGCATCAATATATTACAACAAATCAGTTACTGGACTTTTTGAAATCTGTTCTTGAGGTTAGAACATACCTATTTACGGGTCTACCTCCACTCCTTAGCAGTTATTCATACTCCTGGAACGTGGGGAAAGAAGGAAGATTACGTAACGCGAGATGAGGGAGCCCCTCCACAAATTGGCACCCACTAACATCACATCAACTGTATTATAGGTCTTCAACGCCTAAAGAAGTGAATTGTTTCAGGGTTGCCTTTTTTCATTCTTCCCTCCACTTCCAGAAAAGCAAGAAGAATCTCTCTTTTTGTTTAAAAACGCTCATTCCAATAAATTCTTAGTAGGGGGGAAAATTGATTCGTATCTTCATCAGGTTGATTGCGAGGCGTTAAAAAAGTCCAATTCAACGGTAATAATAGACGAGCAATAAACCAGGCAATCAGATAAGTAGTTCCCAGAGTAACCACTGGTGCTCATATTGGTATCATACCAAGAAATTTGTTGTGCAAAGTCTCCTACTTGATTTGTTAGCTCTCAAACAAAGAGTTCAATCAAGAAAATTGACATCTTCCATAAAAACACACTTGGAAACCTACAAAATTGAATGTAAACCATAAAATGACACTTATCGTCGGCAATTTTGAAGGTATAATCGGATATTTATTTTATTTTGTTAACAGGAAAATCATCGATACGAGGAACCGCCTGCCAGTCACACAATCCAATACCCCGAACCGCAATTCAACCAGTAAGTTGTCAATCGAAATATGAGCATTTCTTGTTTGTATTCCACGTCCCCTTACTTGCCACCCCTCTTAGCCCAGTCAAATTACGACTTTTAGCAGAGACGAATTGCGGAAGGGCGAAATTTAGTTGTTCAGACGAGTACCCTGTTCAAAATACCAAAAGGTAGGTATTTGAAATTTAGCACAGTCGTCAACAGGAATTTTGCTGCAGGTTTGCTGGTTTACAAAGCCACCCCTGCCCGCCCCTAGCAGCCGCAGTACCATCTACTACAACCCTGTCCGACCACGTTTTCCGTTCAAATTCGCCATTCTTCAGTTCAATCTGGTAGTTAAACCAAAATTTCTCGTTTGAAATTACTCGTTTTACATGTCTTGTGAGTCACCAATTTACGATTTTTGGCCATCAAAGAATTATTCTCTGACACACTGGCGTTCCCTATTGTGAGCATAATATTATTATTAAACGCTCCTCTTGCAACCTCGACTCGTTAAATTTAATAGTATACAATTGACAGATAATTTACTTACTTACATTGATTAGTATGCAACACAAAGTTTACCTCATATTATACCTCATTTATAAGTGGAAAGGTTGTGAGTAAAATATTATTGCGTCAGATTTAGTACCGGGATGATCGAGCCGGTTTAGCATTGGTTAAGCTTAAGATGAGGGATGGATACATACTAACGAGATCTTGAGGGTTCATGCGCACACCGAAATAGGATAACATACAAGTCATAAATCAATAACATTTACAAAATAAAATGTTTACTCAACGGGCACCAGACAAAATGTGATTTTTATTGTTTACCGTTGAACGTAGCTCTTTTTTCCCATCCTCGTCGCCAAATGAAAGATCTTTGAATCCATATCTGTATGTAATGTTATTCTATATATCTACATGTTTACGCAACGAGTACCTACCAGACCAAAAGTGAGTTTTATTGTTTATCGCTGAACGTAGTAACCAAACTTGGTGATTATATAAATATTACTAGTCGCTACACCTTCTATTTGCTACTTTCAAGATGCTCTTCTTCAATTATTTTGCTGAACTACTGGATTTGTGCGATACTGGCAGTTTTTTTCTGTGCCAAAATTCAGCTTTCCGCAATTTTCTTTTTCTTATTCGCCATTATTTTGACTAATTTGACTGGACTGGACATTCATTACTTTTATTTATCAAACATGAAATTGTTATAACAATGTGTGTGTTCACTCTGAACTTGCAGGTATTACAGAGAAAGAGAAGAAGAAAAGGATCGCATTAAAGTAAGTTCACACTGAAGGTTCTCAGTTAAAGTACAAAATGAACTCGTAAGAGCTCCAATTGTGATGAAAGTTTTAAACTTCTAATTCGACTTTCCTTGTGCAGTGTCGCTACAGATAGAGTAAACCAGGGCTCAAAACGAAAAATAAAAAACACTTTTCAACAACGATAGTATATTAGGCAGGTATACGTTTTTCCTCGATCTCAATACAAGATGGTGACTGACTGACAAAACGAGCTGGTTGGGAGGGGTGAAGAAAGCCGCCTACCAACCTGTCTACGGGCAGCAGGATTAACATATTCATTAACAGACACTCCCCTTCCTCCAGGGACGAGAACCGCACTCGTCTCACGCTGCGTGGCTTGGGATGAACGGTTCCTTCCATCTGCTCTACCAAGCCAAGTGTCTGTAGTGACAAGGGCATAAGCTGGGTTGAGACGGTCCACGGATACAAAGGCGTACTTGCCCTAAAACATAGAATTTGACAACTTTTGTAGAACCGCTTTTGACATGGTCCACAACTTGTGCCATCCAGGAAACCGAGCTGCCCAGAAAATGTCCAAAGCGAGGTTCATAGTGATCGTCTAGTGTTGACCGCTCTTGTACTAACTGCCAGCGTGCTATGGTATATGACCACTTCCGCCTTCTCAGGGCTGTTCCTACTGCCTCACAGTCATCGAACTTTTCGCCTGCTAGCCCGAGCGTATCCCTACAGCCGATTCCACTTCCTGTTGCTCGGGTGCTCATTGCGGCTGGATCACACTCAGAATTAGTAGTGATCAGGAGCGCCAATTTGAATCCTGTCTATTCCGGTCACTGTCCAAAGTTCTGGGAATGCGTCACATCCACAGCACTTCTTTTTATCAATCTGCCAATGGTTTGGTTGGACGCCTGAATAGCTGTGGAGAGCGACGTGTTGTCGTGCGTCAGCGACATCATCTTGCAACCCTCGTTCCCGGAGGAACTGACAGTGATGACAAGATGCCTACTCAGGACGTATCAAGTTGTTGGATACAATCAAGATATCTCATAGTCTTCTGAGACGCTTTCCAAAACACAGCTTGCAAATGACACCACGTACAATCTTAAGCTGATGAAGCACTTTGGAAACATTTTACCCCGATGAAACCGTATAAAAAGCAAGTTTTAGACTGGTTGTGGTCTACCACTAACAAAACAATACCTATTACCTCTAACTAAACAATACTATTGTTTTGTTACTGACGATGTTTCAATAACTGAAACCAGTCTACCACTTTACTCAGAGCAAAATTAATGACGGAACTCACCAGTATCTACCAAAACCTCTGATTGGGGAAAATTCGAATAAGTGTGATATACTATATATTAGGTATATATATACCATATATATTATATAATATATCAGTTCCCGCCAAACTTAGTCTTGAAATTTAATATAGGCCAACGGCTACGGTAGTCTCAATCTAATTTAAAATGGCAATCATAATTAGATGGCTATTTTGTTCACTGATCAACTTTTAAAGGTATTGAGAAACGCATAAAAATATCGTTATTAGAACTCTATTTTCAATAAACCACCCAATCTGGTAGCCCACAGTACCGGACCCTCTTTTTTTACAAATCAAGCATTGGCTGTAGGTACTTATATTTTAGTGGAAATGGACAATTTTGTCAACTTCTCTTGCCTATTGGTTTTTTTATATGGGTTTCCACGATTTCGTTGCAAGTGATTTAGTTAGTGACATCGTAGAGATTTGCAGCAGATTTGACATGCCCATATTTTGAAATTCAATGTAAAATTTCACAAACTAGTAAAAATGAGTGTGCAAAGTTGCGCTGTTTAATTGAGATTCTCTTCCAAAGGTGGAGAACGGTCACTATGAGAACAACCAGCACCAAGAACCAGTCGACAATGACGTGGGTCATCGTATTCAGACTTCTCAGCACAGCCTTGTAAGTTATGCTTTGAATTTGCTTAGTGTGGGCTGGAAGTGTGAACAAAATCAATTTGTATTCGTCGTTAACACACTCTTCCCGGCTATACTAGAAGAAGAGAAGATGATTGTTGATTTACTGATCTAGTGATTGATGACCAGTTACCAGTCTTACGGCACGATGTCATAGTTAATCTTTTACCACCAATGTCTCCCAAATGACATCCGCAATAGTGGAAATCCATCTTCAGAAATAAATGAGGACTTTCAAACAAGAAAAAGTTTCGTGATTAGACTAAGTAGTAAGATGTGGTCGTGGTGGAATCGTAGGTGAAATAATGAATTCTGGCTTATTTATTATAATAGTTCAAAACTGAAGGTGTAACGAACAAAATCTGACGGATTTACATAAGAAATATGAACCAGTAGCGTAGCGTCTGGGGCAGCGCAGGAAGACTAGACTCTAACTGGAAATAACGGTCAATCTTTGGCTACCCTTCTGGGGCGCCTTGTTTCCAGTTAGAGTCTAGTCTTCCTGTGCCTCCACTGACGCTGCACTACTGATAATATCCCCTCTCCAGGTTATATCTCTGACCATAGTACATATTATGTACTATGGTCAGAGATATAACCTGGAGAGGGGAGAGGTCTTCGTTGACATCACAATCAGGATTGCCAATCTCAAAACAGCATTTCCATCGACTTCTTCCTCTTAGTGTTGGCAGCCCTGGTGGTGTCCCGTGCTGTCATGGATTCCTTTCATGCGACGAGCGTTGCCCACAGTAAATTGTTCCTCGTCGACGTCGGACTCCTCGCTTAAATTTGAATAATACGGGAGTAGTGATAGAGAAGCCAACATACAGGGCCTGTCGAAAAAGTATCCGACCATCATCCTCATCATCCTTTGAAGTAATCCCCATTTGATTGAACCACACGCTTCCAGCGGTGCTGCCACATCTTAAAGGAGTCCTCGAACGCAAATTTTGGAGTGGCTTTCAGCTCGTGCGTCATATTACCCTGAATCGTCCTAACGTCGTTGAACCGCTTTCCTTTGAGCTCCATCTTCAACCCCAAATGTCCTTAAGAAGCTGATTACTGGTGATGAATCGTGGTTTTATGGTTATGATCCAGAAACGGAAAAGATTGCGCGATGCCGTGAGAAGAAAGCGACCGCGTTTCTGGTCAAGTGGTAAATGCCTTCTAGCGCTATTGAACAGCTTGGCCAGTTTCCATACAGTCCCGATATAGCTCCCTGCGACTGTTGGATGTTTCCAAAATTGAGAACGGCGCTCAAAGGAAAGCGGTTTGAAGAAGCAAGTCACCGCTTGACCAGATCAGAGTCGTTTTCTTCTCGTGGCATTGCACAATCTTTTCCGTTTCTTGATCTTAAGTAACCATAAACCCATGATTCATCCCAGTAATAACTTCTTAAGGACATTTGGGCTTGAAAATGGCGCACAAAGGCGGTTTGACGACCTTAAGACGATTTAGAGTAATGCGACGCGAGAGCTGAAGGCCTCTCCGAAATCTGCGTTTGAGAACTGCTTTAAGATGTTGAAGCACCGCTGAAAGCGCATGGTTCAATCAAATGAGGGCTACTTCGAAGCCACGGCCAGGATAGCACCAATGCGGAGATTTGACATTTTAGACAGGCCTCGTATACTACCCTTCTGTCCCCAACACATTATGTTGTTCTGTTCCTGAATAAACAGTTAACCATTCGGTATTAACCATATGAGAACACAACGTGACAAATATTTAGTGGATCGATCACACACGAATAAATCACCTAAGTATGTCTGAAGTGTACAAATCGGTTGCTATATTGGTACATTACCTCTACCACCTCTTAGTCGGTTGACCTCGTGCCTACTTATTTAATTTGTAGTTTTAAACAAAAAAAACGTACCTACTTAGGAGGTTGTTTGAGGATCGTCTCAAAATAAGGACAATTGGGATCATTTTCGAATTTTCAACATAATTTTGCATCACGTCTTCTGCTTTTATTATGATCACTTACTGATTTGTCTTATCATTAGTGCCTTCTTTTCTCCTCTTGATTTCGTTGTTTGTTTCAGTACGATGAGCGACCAGACACTGTGGCTCTAAGAAATTCACATTACTCCATGATCCCACGAAGTAGAACTGTACGTTACTTTTTACTATTTAAATACTTTCATTAAATAAAAGTTACTTTCCTTTGTTGTAACAGTTGGAATTGCATACAGTGTGTAGCTTACGAGTCTATCAAGATAGAAGAAGCCTTGCAATCACTTATGGGAGGGTTAATGTCTCTTGTAAGTCAAAATGTCGGCTTTTGTATTGGTTGTTGGGCCTTTATGGCTGAATTTCGTTTCCCTGTCTTTCTGTGTGGTGGCAAATCCTTCAATGCGAATAACTGTACGAAAACAATGCTCAAAATAAGTTAAATTTGAAGGGTTTCGCTTTAATACAAAGCCACATAGAATTACCAATGACGCTTTGATACTCAAGTATTTAAGTTCGAATACAGCGATCATAAAACAGATCAACTACGATCAACTCGTACGATTACGCCCAATTACAAATACATACTTATTTCACAGTACTTACTGCAGCCCTAAGCCAGAAAGACGTAACTCAGTTATTTGATGTTTGTTGGTAATTTTACCGAGAATCCCCCACCACCACTAATCGAACAATATTTTACTTAATTAGCCAAAATATTTCTTACAGTTATGGAACTCATTAGGATAATGGACACAGAACATTGATCTAGACAACATAGGAAGTCAGGGTCTGGCGTCTGTGGGATGAGACTTCTGGCCTCTGGGCGTACATGCTACTGTATACCAGGGAGAACTCTTCCCGAACAGAGAATGTGTGGTGGAGATTGAAAACAGGATGATTCTCGGACAGCCAGGCAGCACTGAAGGCCCTTGCAGTGGCTCAAACCAGTGTGGGAAGGCTAGGAGGCGCTGAACTGCAAGGGAGCGGAAAATAATGTCACCCTGATGTGGGTACCAGAACACACTGTGTTGGAGGGTAACGAGCAAGCAGAATGGTTGGCAAGACAAAGTGTTTGTGGGACCAAAACCAGTCTTGGTTATTGACAAATGCTTGGTTAAATCCTCCTCAGGGAGAATGAGTGAGGAAATGGCAATGCGTAGTAGGACAAGGAGCTCAGAAGGACTAGAACTGCCAAGGAGAAAAATGAGACTCCTGGCAGTGATGATGAGTGGGCAAGGGTATGAATCGGAATACACACGGAAGATCCGTCATGTAGACTTTGTGGAGAAGATTTCACTGACTGTTACATCGATTTGTAGATACGCTCTGGCAGTTATAACGAGTGAGCAGATGGTTTGGCAAGACTCGACAATATTTGTGGGCGAAAGCCAGTCTTGGAAAGACATCCCAGCACAAAAGTTCGGGAAGTAGACGATGGCCCTTGTAGGAGAAGGAGCTCTGAAGCACTAGCAGGGAAAATTCAAATACACCCGGTCTATTTATTGTATTTATTTTGGTCCACGATTTGTTGCTAAATCTTTTTTTCTTTTTTTTTCTTGATGTTTTCAGCAACCCAACGTACTGGCTGATTCTGATTATGGCTACTCGCCGCCGGCCGTCGATTGGAAACGAAGAAACAACTACCCTCCCGCGTCGACTTGCTGCATTCAACCCCATCTAAAACGACCGAATGAAAGGGTATCTCTCCGAACTACAATTCTTCGTCATTGTAGTTCGTCGCTCAAGCTCCAACATGACATGAGTCAATTTGGCCTATTTTTCAGGAGAGCCGAAAAATGCTGTTGTTACACGTGTTTTCCACTGTAGTCTGTGACATGTCATGTTGGCATAACTGTCGGTTGCAGTGAAACTAGCGCCATTATCTCAAAACTGATTTCGAGAGTGGTACCGTCGCAAAATTGATTGTAGAAAATGTATCAAACTCATAATGGTCATAACTCGACGTCATGTTGCAGCTTGAGTGACGAGTTTCAATATTAACTTTTGTCATTTGAGTCACTCAAGTTTTGATACTTGACATTTCATCAATAATTGATTGTCTTACTACGAAAAACGTGTTGCGATCATCGTCCACACATAAAAATACGAATTGAGCGGTATATGAACCGGTTGGTAAAGTCAAAATTGAACTAAACGATTTGTATTTGACATCCGAAAGTAGCTAATAGTCCAGTAACATGAGGAAAGGACCTCGAACTGACGTGGGGAAAGCTGGAAATCGTTATGAAACCTCAAGATAGTCTTGAAAACGAGTAATCTGAGTTTGTAATCCTCCAGGGGACAACGCGACCGGTTTTGTCAGGAAATTGGCACGACTGACGGGCTCGACTTAGTACTGAAAATATACTACTAAATACCAGAAAGAAAGATGTATGTTATTCCAAAATTAAGTACTGTTTTTTGGAATTTGGCATAGGTACGGCTAGAATTCAGATTTTAAGATGAAGTAGGGATATTTTCTGCTGTAACTAGACTGTTCCTATTTTTCCATCAGGGTTCTGGAGCAACCCTCAGTTTGAATCCAGTAGGATCTATGCTCAGGTTTACTTTGAACCAAACCTTGTCTTCTGCCTCTTGAGCCGTGCCTCTCATCATAGCCCGTTTTCAGGTTGGTTTTGCTATTTTTACAGCCGCCTCAGCTGCCCCATTTGACTGATGGAAGTAGGGGTACTGGTAGCATGTTAGAAGCTGTCGGAATTCCGAGTTCTCTGAATGCTGAAACGTCCGTTCTCACTATTGCAGGATTCCATGGCGTGAGAAGGTGGATTTACATTTCTGTATGATTTCCGAAGATGAGAGGTTCTGCAGAGTGGCTATTTCAAAATAGCGGGGATAAACTTTGTTATAACAATGAACCGTTGCCCATCACATCTAAGCAGATCCATTGACAACGTGTGCCAGGGACGTTCTGGTAGGTACTGAGGTTAGCATGGGGGGTTCTTTCGGATTTTTTCTGAATTTCCACAATGTGTTGCAGATTAGGCAATATGATTCTTTTGGCGCTGCCATCTTGGGCCACCAAATATATTGGAGAGCTCGGTGTTGGCATTTTGTGACTCCTACGTGGCATTTGTGAATTTCTTCAAGCATCTGCGGTTATACAGACTCTGGAACAACAAATCTGTGGCCTCGTAGCAGAATTTTGTCCCACACTGAAAGCTCCTCACTCACATAAAACGATTGTAGCTTGGAGTTTGTAATCGGTGTTTTCCTACCCTCAATTACCATGTTCTTCACGATTTATATATGAGTGTCTCTCTTTTGTGCCTGGAAAATATTTTTCACCTTGATAGCACAAATAGCTCTACTGTCAACAACAGACACAGCCGTCAACAGACAACAGTCGACTTCTTCTGGGAGTTCATCATAACCGCAATCCTCATTCAAGTGGTCCCTCGACAAACAATCGGCAGAAATCAGGGGCCCCGCTGTAATCTTGGGGTCAGCTCACTCAAATCAGCGGTCTGCAGAATTCGTAAAAGGGGCTTGTGTTCTGTGTCGGTGGTTATCGTTTTTCTAAGGATAAATTAATCCAAACAGTGACAGGCCCATGCTATTTTCAAAGCTTCGCGTTCTATGTTGGTATAGTTTCTCTCTGATGGTTGCAGTGACCTAGAACAATAGTACCTACACAGGACGAAGGTAGCCATGTTCATAACATGGCTGAAGCATGATTGCCCCAAGATTACTGCAGCTTAGACTCCACCTCATGTGGTTCTCCTTTGTGCTCACCTCCGCCCCAGGCAAGTCCCAGATTTCTGCCCTGAGTTCTGCTCATGATAAGCTTAGTCCCTGTCTCATAACATTTCATAACAGGTTCACTAGCTGATCAAAGACTTGATTCATCATCCTAATGATTGTCTGTTGGCAATTACTCAAAACATGCCAATCCACTACAAATTTGTCTCTTGATTCTTTTCAGAGGACAAACGTACTAAATGCCGTCCTCTGCCTGGTTAAAGAGCTCGACTACCCCAATCTCGAAGTCGTCCAAATGGCAGTCAAGTGCCGGATGGAAGAGCTTGCTGAAGAAGTCAACCCAGTCTGATGTACATCCATCCTCGTTGTCACCAGGTCGTCTTTTGATCATTTTTGTACAGCGCTACTTAATTATTCACCAAGAAATATTAGGAATAGGCACCGCAGTCTGAATATTATTGTGATTGTATTTGACAATTTGACTCATTAGTTTCCTATGATTCAAAGGTATGTAGAATGAAATATCAAATAACCAATCGATTGGCTTTTGCATTAGATACAATAATTTTACGAACAATCGAAATCCTGCATTTGGATGAGAGCTTAGCTCACTGTTCCCAACCTGTCGCCTCTCTTTGTCACCCTTTTCTCCTCCAGCTAGAATTATATAGACGCTTTTAAAAATCCTCAATGTTCCTCATTCACATGAAGTATGTAATACTTTTTAGGTCTCGTTATGTGTGTGAATATTCGGCTTCGGCTGTTTTTTTAAGGTTTATGAGTGAGATGATATTTTTGCTACTGAGGTACCTGTTCCATTGCACTTGCGTATAGATGAATTAATTTTTAATGACCAGGTTGTTTGAATCTTCAAAAATCGTGTCAATTTCGTCCTCTAATTCACTCGTGACTTTGTTATTTATTATTACGTTTTTGAAGAGTTTAAGATCTTTACTTTCATATTAAATCTCAATTTTATCATTTTAACTGAAGTAGACCGCATTAAATTTGTCTCATCAGTATAAATTTGGTTGTTACGTTAGGTAGTACTTACAATGTTTTTTATTTTGTTTTTTTAAATACCATGTTCTTAATTAAATGTATTAAACAATTTTAATGAGATGAAGTTTTGATTTTGAAGTGTGAATTCTTGGGCTGAAAACGAATATCTTTCTGAAATATCTTTCAGGTGATGTTGATCAAAATTTATTTGGAAGGTCTTGTAGAGACGTGAGTATAGTCCAGTAAAATAAGGAAAGATAGTCTTGAAAATGAGAAATCTAAGTTTGGACCCTTCCAGGGTGTTTAGTTGCAAGGGGAAAGATAAGTGAACGAATAGAATCAAAAAATCGGTAGTTTTTTGCGGTGAACAATTGAAAAGAGGAAACTGGGGAGCGCGAATGCAACATTGGGAAGCATCAGACAGAATGGTCGGAATTCGGGAAAGAATCAATATGGCGTCACATGACGCAGTTTGGTATATTTAGTTACCTACTTCATGTTTTGCCCTTTTCTCGGCATATTACCCCAACTGGCATTTATAATTTCGGAAATACTATGTGTCTGGTGAATTGTCTAGGTGTGATAAAGTGGAAGTTCGGGAGTGCTAGTGGTCTACGGGGAATAAGGGAAACTTAAAGGCGCTAGTGGAAGGTTGATATAGGTTAGTGGCAACTACATGTGGGAAAGTGGCAGGTCAAGAGCGCTAGTGGGCTACGGGGAATAAGGGAAACTGAGGCCCCAAGGAGCCCAAACAGCTTTGGGGGCCAAACACAGGGATTGAGCTTAACTTTTGGCGCTCAAAAACGCCGACATTTCGGGAAAAACTAGATATTGGATAAAATACTGTTGAAGTCCAAAACCCGACAGTTCTGCTTTTCATACATTTTTCAAGAATTGTTTATAGAGTCAACGTCAGAGCAACGGGTTGCTCATCTTCTGCCTTGAACAACGAAATTACAACAGCTGACTAGAACTTTTCAGGATAGGTCCCACTAAAAAAAAAAAAAAAACTAAATTTCAAATGAATAAAAATAGCTGTAAAAGGACACAAAGGCTCAACTCTTTCAAAGTAGTAATTTAACACTTCTGTAGAAGAAACTGGCTTAAAAAAAAACCAGCGAGTTAGCAGGAACTCCTTTACATCATCAAAAGATACATAAATGACAGTTTTTGGAATTGGGCATAGGGTAAATGTACCAGTACTGCTGACACTGCTCCAGTTGCTTACAGGTTCATTGAAAAAATGAGGATCCACGCCCTCGAAAGTCACTGTTTTACAAATTGGCGGCTTCGGTTGGCGTTCCGTTGTCATTTAGTCGCTTTGCCTGCTTCAATTTGGGCGTTAATAGTGCCTAACAACAAACATTGTTCGGTTACTTCGTTCCAGTCGGTGGGTAGTGCCACCTGTGTTACCATATTGGACAAGGAGTCAGGAGTACGTTTTTCTTCTTAGCTATGCGTTTTTTGTGTTATTATCAACACCAGGGTACATGTATATTGTGTTCCATGTGTTGTAACCTTGGATTCTCAATTTACTTGCAGGATTTAACGGATGTCAGGCACTGGTACATGAAATCGGCATTTATCCTGTAGTTGACAGGCCCTGTCAGAAAATGGTACATCCGACAGTTTTCTTCAAACCTTCCTATTTCTTATTTTATCATTCATGGTAGCTGCACCAGGTATGCCAATAAACGTGATTTTCGACGCAGATTTCTTTTTTCAGTACTGGATTTTCAGTACGCAGGTACTGGATCAATACATGTCATAACCTGCAAATGTTGATAAGAAACTCACATGCAATGTTTCAATTTGATGTAAACCCAAAACCTATTTCCCCCACATCTATCTCCCTCACACCTCCGACAGTGAGGGAGATTTTGTAATTAATTGTACGTAATTAATTTTATCATTACCTATATGATTATTGTGGTTTCTTCTATGATTAAACTAATTCTATGAAGTTTTTTTTTTTAAATACTGTTTGCCGCCTAGGTACCTAGGAGCAATTCATGGAAAAAATCATTGGAAAACATAATTTCGCAGTGAAATCAAAACCGTGAAATTTGAATGAACTTGGAGAATGACTTGACTGCTAGCTGTTTCAAACGTAACTGATTTCAAAACGATGGATTTTCCTGTGTATTTTTCCAAATACCTCTTGAATTAAGCCACCCTGACAGACATGTCTGCTTTAACTAGAGCTCGTTATGAATCTGTATCGAAACCAGATTTTGCAGCAGCACTTGTGGAGACTCGAGTCGCAAATGTAAGTATGTAGTAATTAATTTCGAGTTCATACCTTTGTTTTCCATGTGTTTCGCTGTCTTTATATATAGATTATGCTGTGTTACCAAAATCCGGGTAGCTGTTTATACGGATTTATTGCAACAAACACAATATAAAACGTCTTCATTTCCCTTAAAAGTCTCACTCGAAAACTCACGCATATACTTTCGAACCAGTTCACAGTGACTTTCAGCATTTTATTAAAAAATTTTCATGGTGGAACACGTGTGAGAGACTGGCAAGAGTGGGCAAATGGAAAAAGCTGAAAAGTTGAACACACCGTCGTGTTTAGAGTTGAAAAGTCCAAAAGCTGTGATAGGTACCTAATTTACTACTAATCTACTCTAATCTGATGACGGAATTCGATATCGCAATTCTCACTTCTCCATCGTGTTCAGCGTTGTAATGTCCAAAAGCTGAGGGGGGTTCTGAGGATGTTGGGGGGGGGGGGGGGGGAGTTCACGCATAAATTCCAAAAATGAAACGGTCTGTCAAGTGACACCTCATTTTTAAGGTTTTTACACGCTGAATAAGATGGGGAAGTCAGAATAGCTATATCCTATCCCGCTCTCAAACTGGAGCACTTTGAAGATGAAGACACGTGGTTGATACTTGAGATGTTCTTTCTTGACATCATGTTCTTTAATGAAGACGTTTTACATAAAAACAATTATTTCTTCAAAAATTCGCTCTTGCATGACTGGATTATTTGTTGTTAGAATGATTGTCTGTTGTTAATCAATGATTATGAATGATGTTAATCAATCATGTTTGTATATTTATGCCTGTTAAATTACTGTTTTCACAATCTCATAGTACAGCAAGTAGGACAATCGCTGGATCGGTACCTATAATCATGTTACATGCTAATTAGGTAATCCACTTACTTACTATATTTCGATTGTTGCGCACAACTGTAGTGTTGATAATCAACAATAAAATTTTTCGAATTAGGTATATTAAAAAAAAAAAAAAAACGAGTTATGTCAGTTCAGTAACTGAACGTATTGGACCAGAACTGCTAGTTGAACGAATGTGACTTGGGAGAACGAGTGAAGGTACGTAATGAAAGGGTGACCTAATTCAAAAGACCGTGAGCGACCGTTTTGGATTCGAATCCGACAACTGACCTTTGTCGGATTTTGTCTTTGTTCGACAAAATACACAACTATGAAAGAAGAAATACACAACCTTCTTCCATGATACACAACTCTAGTGGATTTTACTTAGATCCATAAGGAGATTGTTGGCTGTCCATGATTCTGGCAACACTGGAACAAGAATCACTTTCCCCCTCCAATACCAACCCGTCTTCGATGTAGGGATGTCGATAGTTTCGACACTATCAGGTATTGCTACTATCGATAGTCTAGTAAGTTGGATTCAACAACGGTGGCCGAAAGGGGATTTCAAGGTATCAAGAAAAGTGAGTCCTTAGCGCCTAGACACAGATTTTAATTTTCGACTGAAAAGAAAGCCTGTAGGGAAAAGAGAACCAGTTGGCATGGTGCAGAATACGGAGGTACGTCTCGAACTATCGATAAGGACCTTTTTATCGATACCGTATAGATAGTATCGATTGTGCGATAGACATCCCTACTTCCAGTGGAAGTCTTCCATCTTGTATTCTGTAGAAGGTATCGGGGCGGTAGCGTGGTCTTCTTGTGCTGAAGATTTTGACATTTACATCTACCTATATAATAGTTGTAAATGTCGAAATCTAAAGATATTTTCAGCTGTATTCGCGCGCACATCTTTCGTTTGGTTGGTCAGTTGGGCAACATCGTGAACGAAAAAGACGGTCGTGAACGCCTCGTACGGTAATGGACGCCTCGTTTTTAGACTCAATATGGCGGTGATGTTGAGTGTATAATTCTTTATAGTTTCGGATTGAACATCATTTTACTCTATGAAGTCGGTGATACGGTTTGGATTTCTACCTTTTCAATTTGTCATTGTCGTGGAAATCACGTTAGGTAAGTAGTTATATTACGAGAGTTCGCGAGTGATTTGACGGTTCCATTCCCAACTGCTCGATCTTTCTCAGTGATCGTGATGTGACCGCCGACACTATCCTTGACACGATGAACGGGTATGAATTATCGAATAATATCACCTGATGATAAGGTAAGATCTAGAATGTAAAATTTACATATCGTCCCCCTAAAACTGACTATCGTCAATAACCCTCCAGCACTCGCGTCGTTTTACACACGTGAGCACTCGCGTCGGGTCTTTTTGGCCCGAGCCATTTTAACTTCAAGTTTTGTGGGTAAAATGGTTACAAAACCAAAAAACAGACACATATTCTGAAAGAGGGACTAATTTCTTTATTTAAATAACAACATTTGCACATTGAGATCATCCTTGGTATTTTTAAATTGAGCTCAAATATCACATGCCATTTACCCATATTTTCACTACAGTCCCAATTTTGAGCGTCATTTACCTTTATAATATAACTATACCTTTATAATATAATTCACATTCTCGTTAGTGACACTTTCTCCTGAAGTGTGATCCACTACTAAGACTGCTTTGATGCTAGAACTACACTGATCATTCTCGGTGGGCTGTTGAAAATCAGTACTAGGAAGGCTGCTGAAGTAGGCGAGCTTGGATTCAGGAAGCCCCTCAGGAAGAGTAGTTTCTTTCCCTCTGAAACCTGGGCAAGTCGATTCTTCTAATAAGCCAACAGGCTGTTGAAGAATTTGCTGAGCCGTGGGTACAGGTGGGGGCTCATCTTCCTTTTTCGAAATCGCCTGCATTATCAATTCTGCCCGGCTTTTCACATAGCAAGTGGGACGAGGTTTTTTTCTGGCCAGAATAATGGGTTGGGGAGCATTTTTAGTGGTCATCTTCTTTCTGAAAACGAGAACAAAACCGTCTATGTTTGCTTTCCACATTCAAAATTGAGGGGATAAAACCCCAAAAAAGAGTATTCCGGCCATGATGTGTAATTCTTCAATTTAATTCCACTTTTTTGCAAGTGAGATCCGTACTCTACACTGTTTGGGAATAGGAAAATTGACTCAAGAGCAGTCAAGATTAAGCCTACAACGCAATTGAATAAGAAATACATGAAACAATATGTTGAGGATCATTCTTTGTTAACCCTTTTCCTGGCAAAAACAGAATTACTTGGAAATGTTCCAAAAAAATGCATCGAACTTGTTATTAAGGGTAGAAGGCAATTTTTTTGAAAAAAAAATCGATTTTTGAAAAATATTTTTTTATTAATTTACACAACGTATGAAATCTATTGCACCAAGAATTATTTAAAAAGGACATCGGGAAGCGTATTAAAAATAAGTTCGAAGTCAGGTACCTCAGTGTAAGCCAGCGCCGTAGGCAGGGTCGTCTCCCTCCGCTTCAGCGAATGCCTCTTCCAGTCTTCTTGCTGCCTGAGATTTCTTTACCCTTCCTTCCTTTGTTGAACATGATGCTGCTATGGCAGATTTTTTTATTCTATTGATGTCTTTTCTTTTCAGACCATGGGTACAAAAATAACCGGGATCTATTCCAAGTGCTTGGTAGACATCACATCGGCTAATGTTGCCGCGATTGTATTGGAGAACTGCTTCATAAGTACCGAATTTCAATGTCGGAAGCGTAACAAAATTGACTTTTGGTAATATATTCCACAAAACATGATTCATGCTTTCATTGCAGTTCTGCGTTTTCCCATGGAGACAAGCTTTCAGCAATTCTGGGTTGGCTAAGCTAACATATATGGGCTTTATGGCATTCATTATGACGGCTGGTAGATGAAAATGTTCCTTATGATTGTAAGGTTGCTTTTCAGCTTGGGCTTTCTTATACTTACACCAACTCTCAAGCCCATTTGGACAGAAATCGTGTGTGGGTTGCCTGTTGGTAGCCATAATATGCAAAAATGACGCCCATATGGCTTTTTTCATTTCGTCCACTGAAGTATTTGTGTTTCTGCGAATGGCCAATCCGTAGTATAATTGAATGGGTCACCTCAACAACGGCGTAACCCACATATGCAAAAATTTTCAGCAAAGCCTAAAATGTGATGAACATTTGGAGCAATGTCTTTTTTAACTTGAAAATAGTGTAATCGTGTTGTTTGCACTTATATAACCTATCATATAAAAAATTTCAGCCATATTCAATGCCTAAGTCAAAGAAAAAGATGAGAATTATGTATAAATTCGGGCAACAACGTAGTAACCCACACGAGTTACGCCGTTGTTGCCCATTCCCCTGCAAACAAGGGGGGAAATGGTGAGTGCTTTGGGGCAATAATAATCATAAAACCATCAAAACCAAATTAAATCATTTTTTAATCATAAATCAAGCAATAATACACCATGTGAAATAAACACTCAAAAACTAAATTGAAAAAAGTAGAATTTATTATGAAGACGCACAAAATCGTTACAGCATTCACTAAATTAAAGCAGAAAAAAAGCAGGTTTTTGCAGAGTAAAGGTGTTACTCGCATTGAAGGCTGAGGTAGAAAGCCCGGTGTTTTTTTGGAATATACCGAAGCATCTTAAGAAGGTCCTGTTTTTTAGCTCGTTTGATTGGAATGGGACCACCATACAAACTCGGTAAGTAGGCTGCTTGAGTTGGGAGGATGTTTCTTCTTCCTCGTCCTGTCGCTGGTTTGGCTGTATTGTGGATTGTCCATGGCTGGAGGATGTTATGACTTTTACGACCGCGAAGTGTGGTTGGGTCATCAGACCTCATTTGCATCCACACATGTTCTGTGATTTTAAATGAACCTTTACAGAGCTTGCTTTCATAGTAACTCATATCCACGAAATCTGAAGTTTTCATGTTACAAACCATGAACTTTCTCTCTTGTTTGGCGTGTACAATCACACTCATCCACTGATCAGGTACATATACAGTAGCCGATTTTTTTTGCTCGCTCAATGAGAGCAAAATCCCTATCACAGGGTAAAAAGCTGTGGCCTGTGATAAGAAATTTCTGTTCAACACAAGTGAAGAATTTCATGAGAATGAGCTGCTGGAGCATCGTTACCATCCGCCAGTTATTATTCTGCCCAACACATCGGTCGGACCAGAGAACAAGGTTTCTTGTTTGACCTTCTTGCAGAGGAGGAAAATGAAGCTGTATGTATTTAAACACACATGAAGATATCTCAGCTGCACCTCGTTTGGCTATGGATTCGTTCCAAAGAAAAAACATTGCTGAGTGATCTTTCTGATTGTGAATTGCCAAATTATAACAGGACAGCTGCCTTTCATAAAAAACGTTGCTGTGCGTCAATTTCGGACAGAAGAGTACTTGTTGGAGATCAACACAAAGCACGACCGTATTCGAATCATTTCTGCATGCATTAGTATCTGCTGTCAGTGTTTTGTATGCACCGTCAGCCTTCATATGGTGGGCTGTAGTTTCCATTTTAAGTCTTTTCAACTCTTCTTCATTCTTTGTCTCTGTCATGGCAATAAACATTCTGTCGCAATATGAACATGTGTCAGACCTAGGTACACCGAATCTCAAATTGAATTCAGACTTGAAAATATCTCTGTAGAAAGATAGAGCACACTTCTGGAGGGGGTATTTGACACAGTATAGTTCCCACATTTTCTTTACTGATAGGTCAGGATTGAGACATAGCTTGCTGGATTCATGGCGAGAGTAATGGTTCTCTTGCTTGGGAAATGACGAAATATGGCTCTTAATGAGCTGAGTAACTTCATCTCTTACTTTATTCGGGCGATTATCGTGAGTTCCGCGGTGATCTTCAACTGGCCGTCCAAATTTGATCTTGTCAATCAAAACTGTCAAACGACGTTCTGTCACCTTGAAAATGTCGCAAAATGTTTTTTTACAAACTCGAACATCTTCATCCTTTCTGGGCACGAAGTAGAAAACAGTACAATTTCGGCGGGAGGTCCCTTCATCAGTGTATCTTCGAATCACGTCACTTATCTTAACGCAGCTCGATGATAAAAACCGATTTTGTTCATTGTAGTCGAGTGCATGAAAATTGGTGAACAGCTTAATTTTCTCTTCAACGTTCTGTAACTCTTCACATCGATAAGAGCACTTGCATATCCTTCCCTGCAACAAAACAAGTACTAAACAACTAGAAGGATGACAAGCATGGGAAAAAATTTGGTGAATTTTGGTTGAGGTCTACTACCAAAAGTGCCCCGTGCTCGATTCCATAGGTTCATTATTGAAAATAATAAACCGAAATTATACCTATTGTTATTAAACAAGGAAAACACGAACAAGAATGAAAATATACGAAGTTGAAACGAAAACCATTCATTTTGTTTACACGAGGTTTACAACGTTGTTGCACTTACCTCACTTGGTGGCAGTTTTCCTGGAACTGGTTGTTTCCTCGCCGATATGTACGGTTGTCCCGAATTACGTGATGTTTTTCGAACATTTCTGGCCGATTTTGATACGTACATTTTTCGCCTTTTACCTTTACTTAATCGTTTTTCGTCACTGGGCGACAGCTTGGTTGTAGCGAAAGGAGCCATGATTGATGGTTACAACCTTGTTGCCAAGAAAGATCGTCAGTCGCTCGCACTATCACAGCCAGAATCAAAGCTACCAACCTCAAGGAAGGGAAAACAAATATTCCCCACGATGCATCTTGGGGGTTACGACATTATTGCATCAAAATCTCTGTTTCTGAAAAGTTGTGGGTTACGCCGTTGTTGAGGTGACCCATTCAATTGTAAAGAGTTGATTGCTTCGTCAGTGAGGCGTCCTCTACCTCCTAATGATTTGCCATCTGAGAGTTTTGTGTCTGCCATTCGCTTTTTTAGGCTGCGAAGACGTGACCCCATTCTTTTTTGTACGTGTCCGACACATTCTAATTTTTCCATTGTCACGTCTGGCCCATAAGGGTTTTCACTGCAAACGGATTGAAAGGCCTTGGAGTCACCGTCCCCTAAGTAACGAGTGTATCTTACACCATACTGTTCCAGTGACCGATTGTAAATCCTACGGACACCTTCAACCTCCATGCCACCACTAGACCCTCTATAGTTGGCACTGCAGTCCGATGTATGTTCACCAAGTAGCCGACGCTTACACCTACAGAACTTCGACATTATTTCAACGTCGACCACTTTATCATTTTCCCCACATGTAGCAGTAACAACTCCGTTGTTCGAAGTATGTCCCCTCTTCTGCCAAGTTCCGTCAAACGTTACCGTGAGATCAGTTACACCTTCGTTCTCTTCCACAGCATTTTCCACAGCTTTCTTCATGTCAGCCTTACATGTCTCTTCCACTACCTTACTCAATGTGTTTTCATAAGGTTGAAATTTAGCTGGGGGAGGTGGGAGATTCATTACTGACAACAATGTTTCAGCAGCAGCTTTTCCTTTGCCAATACATCGCATTCCATAAACCAGCCTCAGGTTTAGAGAGTACATCTTTTGTGTATTGCCTCTCACATTGGCTGCAGTAATTCTTTCACAGTTCATGAAGTTTATTGATTTGTCACAAACAACACAGGATACAAGTATTTTTGAAGCTACGCCTATTCTAGCTACGACTTCAAACACTACCTGACCACCACATACTTTGCAGCTCACTAGTTTAGCAAGGGCATCTCCGAAGGATTCAATGTCAATTATGTCAAATTTTGTTTTAGAGTCATATTTATCATAATCATCAATAGATGATAATAATTTTCTCTCAGAAGATGATGTTGTGGAAGCTGAGGCAGACGAGGCAGGACTACTCACCATTTCCACTTCTCCTAGGCTCACTTCAGGGACATGTTCGACTTCAGCGTTGTCTGGTTCCTCCTGAGAGGTTCCCGGACGATCGGACACTATGGAAGAGTACCTCCCTGGTGGTCTCCTAACCATTTTTTTGAAAATACGTTTTGACTTAGGCATTTCAAGAGTAGAAATCAGAAAATTGAACGAAAACAAAGGAGAGATCACTGAATATCACCACGACAACAACAAAAAACCACGAGGGAAGGTTTCTTGAAGAAAGGTTTTGATAGTAAAGCCACTCAGAAGGTTTCTTATACTCAAAGGATACATGGATACTCAAAAACAACATTTTTTAGACAAACCATGGAACAGAAATAACGACATGAACGGGCGGGAAAGTTTGATTTTCAAAATTTGCCTCTCCTGGAAAATTACATTTTTCTTCACTAAAATACCTTTTTCTCGGTTCCTAATGGATGGAATTGAATGAAATTTTTACCAGGCGTGTATTAACCATGGTTACACATTTAAGTCATAGAACTTTTTGAAATTCGGGGCGGATTTGAAAAAAAAAAATTTTTGAAGTCAACATTTCACTAGTGTTTATAGGCATTTTTTGTGATATATTGTCATTTTTTTTCTATGCGGTATTTCCAGAAGTTCTATGACTAAAAGTTACATCGATATACTTATAATTACTCCTAAAAATTTCATGAAGATATCTTCAATAGATTCTGAGAAAAAGGTAGATGAATATGGCCACTTTCAAGGCGTTTTTCACCAGGGGGAAAAAATGCCTTCTACCCTTAACTCTTTATTATTAACGAAATGACGATTCATAGTCGCCAAAAATGGTTTTTATAAATTTTGTAGCCAATTTAGAAAAAGGGGAACTACAGTTCCCCTTGCCATGTTACCGGCAAGTGAGCGAGGGAACTACGGTTCCCCTTGCCATGTTACCGGTAAGTGAGCGAGGGAACTACGGTTCCCCTTGCCATGTTACCGGTAAGTAAGCGAGGGAACTATAGTTCCCCTCTGCCATGAAGTCGATAAGTCAAAAAAGGAATTCAGAAATGAAAGTCTTGGATAATCTGTTCAAAAAAAAGCGTGTTTATTATAAATTGGTAGAATTGAAAATTATTCGCGTTAGGTGAGGAGAGGACAAACGAGACGGAGATCTGAAATGTTCATAACTAGAACATTTGCTAACTTCCAAATTCACACAAAATTCAAAATGTAATTATACTAAAAAGCTCTTTGGCAAAAAATTAAATCACATCAGTCAACAACTAAAAATTACGTTTGAGGTATAAAGTACTTAGGTATAAACTAGGTATATAAATTGAAAATATAACACTTTGCAAATCGTAAGCACGATCCTTCAGTACGTGAAGCATCAGCGAGATTGATGGTACTCTAAAAAACAGTTTCTTTTTGGAACAAGGCACAGTCGCATGTTGCATTCCTTGCAGAAAAAAATTGTTTTGTTTTTCTTGCAGAGGCGGCATTTACCTTTCTCGGTGAATGTAGGGATGTGCTCAACATTGGAATGTCCTTCCCTAGTAGGCTGGTTGGCTTTGGCTGATGAAGGCCTCTTTGGAACATGAGGTTTTTTAATAAAAGAAGACGGATTTTTCGAAATCATAGCGGCGCGGAAAAGCTGGTCAACAATATCTGCTCTGAATTCTTTGAGCGGAAGTTCGCTGTCGTTCTGCTTCTTTTCGTTTCGTTCCTTCTTTTTGTTGCATAGCCCGGATCCACTAGCACACTCACCATTTCCCCCAGACCGTGGATCGATCTCCGCAACGCCTTCTCCTTCCTTGTTGCTTCCTGACACATTGGCTTCATGGTTCTCCATCTGATTTTTCCTCTTTTTGTCTCCCCGATTATTCGGTGTTGTTCTTCTCTTTTGGTGTTCAGGGTGAGTCTTCTGAAAATCTTTTCTGTAGATCAACCATGCGTTGTTTACGCACATGTCAAGCAACTGGGCGAATATTGGAGTGTACCACCGATGGGATCTGAAGGGTGTGCGGAAGAGAGAAACAAGCATGTCGCACAAGTCCACGCCCCCCATATGAGTATTGTACTCTTTGATTATCTGAGGACATTGAACAGGAACCCTAGCGCGTTCTGATTTAGACCATCTTTCAATAGTTCCAACAGGGTCAGCTGAAATATAATTGCTCGCTAGCAAGACAGGCCTTGTGTCCATCCACTGCACCAAAACAACTTTCTTCTTGTTGTCGCACAATTCTTCAAACCACCCCCGACGTTTTTTCTTGATTTTCTCCACCGGTAGGATGGGAGCATTAGCGATGCGATTTGCTCGTACTGTGCCAAGCGCCAGAATTCCGTATTCCCTGCGAAGGTAGACAAGTAAAGGAATTGATGTGAAGAAGTTATCACAGAAAATGGTACTCAAAGGCTTGTCTTCTATTGATTTGCACAGAGCCACGACAACCTGGGTTGAGAATGGCATTGCTTCTTCAATTGGAGTGAAGTCGACCTTCAAGAAGGTACTCGCCCCACAGTACATCAAAAAATCGTATATGATCCCGGAAACGCCGGCTCTTGCAAACCATTTGAAGCCCCACCGACATGGCTTCTTGGGCATGTATTGTTTTCGTGCCCCTGATTTTGAACCTTTATATGGGATCATGACTTCGTCTATACTGTATTTTTTTTCGGGGGGAACCTTCACGCAATTCTGCCGAATGATTTCAGCAAGGGGCCGAATTTTAAAGAAGGGATCATCGTCCTGCTCGTCGTTATTGGCGAAGTGTATGTAACGCCGTAGTAGTTGGAACTTTTTCAAAGACATCACATCCGCAATACGTCCTTGTCTAAAATGATTACTCCAATAATCAGTTAGAGCAGGCAAACTTATTATGCCCATCAAGAGCTCAATCGCGAGGAAGGCTTTGATTGCACTTCTATCTACTTGCAAAGACCCTCCTGTCTGCTGCATATAATACAGGTTGGTTTGGGTCACGATGAGCTCGATGCAATCTTCCGAGAAAAATTCGTAGAAGTAGGAAAGCACAGTGCGGGTGGTTGGTACTTCTTCGGATCGAGGAATGTCTGTGGAGGGCGTAGAAACTAGGCAACGAAATTTAGTCGACCTCCACTTGATGTTCAAGGGCTTCAGTTTGATTTTGTTCTTCAAACGAGCAGCTTTTTTGGCGGGAGGTTTTGGTTTCGCCCTTGTACAATAAGGGGAGGGGCTGATATCAAGGGATGGCTGAATGTTTCCCACTGATGGACCGGGGACTGGATTGTCTGGAATTCCGGATAAATGATTATTGTTGATAGGAGGAGGCTGGTCTTCTTTTTCAATGGGAATCACAGTGTATTCCGTCTCAGTCTCATTGAAGTCAATTGGCCCTATATCCTCGAAGAGCTTCTGAACTCCCACCTCCAGCTTCTCTTCGTCCCAATCGGAACCTTCCGAGAGCTCATCGGAAGATTGAGCCCCTTTTTTGGGAATCAGCGATAATAAGTGTTGAATTTTTTCGGATCGGCTCTAGAAATAGAATAAAAAAAAAGAAAATTAGATGGATGTGCGAATCCGTCAGATTTAGGTACCAATAAGATTCATATTTTTGCTGCCTTTGATGCCAATAGTACCTACCTAATTACATAATCAATAGCAACTTATTTCATCTCCTCCAAAAATTACTTTTTGTCTTGAAAGCATGATTTTCCATGAGAAAATGCAGTTTGAATGCCCTACTGGTATCCTAGCAAGGGGAACTGTGGTTCCCCACCTGAATCAACTGGTATCCTAGCAAGGGGAACTGTGGTTCCCCACCTGAATCAACAGGTAACCTGGCAAGGGGAACCCCAGTTCCCCAATAGATTTTGTCGAGCACCGTGACTCTGAACGGAGTTTTCAACCAGTTTATGAACGTTTCCTAAAGAAAATCATGTACTCAAATCGATTTTTGATTTCACTTTTCCCAAAAATAACTAAAAACTACAGAAAACACAACTCAAACTTACCTTCCACATGATGTGTCTTCTTGAACGCGCGCTTGTTGGACTCTGGTGGTTTGAACATTGATAATGACAACAAATCTGTCTCATTGGGCCCACCAATGCAGCCAACATGATAAAAAAGGTTATCCTTTTGCAATACAACACTGATTGGACGGTCTCAAACAAGAGAGGAACCTGTAAATTCGACTAGAAGTCAAGGGGATCCGTAGTTCCCCTTGCCAGGAAAAGGGTTAATCATTTTATTTTCAGTAGTTATCAATACCTCTGTGTTCTGTGAGTACATACGGTTATAAATGGACTCGTTCTCGGCACATATTGGGAGTATGTCCTCTTTTATAAAATCGGACCATGCAAAGTTTGAATTGGATGCAAGACTTACAAGCTCTTTGTACTTACCCGACATTTTGTACTCATTTCGGTCTGATACAAATTGCAAATAAGTGGTTTGTCCACTTTCTATGGCAATTTCTCTTGCCATACTTGCAAGCTTCTTTATGGAGTGGTTGTTGAACTGATTTGCTTCGATGTGTGGATTTATATACTTGAGGTATTTGAAGTTTGTTTTGTAATCCGCATCGTTTTTTACCACCTCATCATAATCCTTTAATAGCATTGCAACTTCTCCCCATAAGAGCAAATAAGGATGGTTTTTGATAATGATCTCGGTGATGAGCCAGATGTTGGTCATCTGGTACCACTCGAGGTTGATCAGTACAATGGACAAACCACCCCGCATTGGCTTTGTTCAGCGCAGTTTACCATTTCTACGAAGATATTTGGTCGAGTTAGTTTAGCACAATCAAGAAAGTTGCTCAATAAGTGATTGAATGATACACTCATGTGGAAACCGGATGCAGCGCCTTCCTCATCACCGAGCAATTTTGCACAGAAAGACTTATATAGTTTAGAATCCCACTGGGTGGCATTCTTTTCATTCAAAAATTTTCCAGTTGCACATAATAGGACACCCATGGAGATCAAACCTACAGTCTTTTCTTCTTCTTCAATACAAGGCCATATGTTGTTAAACTCCTCATAATATCTTGAATTGTTGAGAATAACCTTGAGGTATTCCGGCCATGATGTGTAATTCTTCAATTTAATTCCACTTTTTTGCAAGTGAGATCCGTACTCTACACTGTTTGGGAATAGGAAAATTGACTCAAGAGCAGTCAAGATTAAGCCTACAACGCAATTGAATAAGAAATACATGAAACAATATGTTGAGGATCATTCTTTGTTAATCATTTTATTTTCAGTAGTTATCAATACCTCTGTGTTCTGTGAGTACATACGGTTATAAATGGACTCGTTCTCGGCACATATTGGGAGTATGTCCTCTTTTATAAAATCGGACCATGCAAAGTTTGAATTGGATGCAAGACTTACAAGCTCTTCTAACTTACCCGACATTTTGTACTCATTTCGGTCTGATACAAATTGCAAATAAGTGGTTTGTCCACTTTCTATGGCAATTTCTCTTACCATACTTGCAAGCTTCTTTATGGAGTGGTTGTTGAACTGATTTGCTTCGATGTGTGGATTTATATACTTGAGGTATTTGAAGTTTGTTTTGTAATCCGCATCGTTTTTTACCACCTCATCATAATCCTTTAATAGCATTGCAACTTCTCCCCATAAGAGCAAATAAGGATGGTTTTTGATAATGATCTCGGTGATGAGCCAGATGTTGGTCATCTGGTACCACTCGAGGTTGATCAGTACAATGGAAAATACTGACCTGACGAATGAAATAATCTGCAAGTTTTCATCCTGACAACGTAGGTGGCTGTAGAAGGCTTTGGCTTTCAATTTGTGTATTTGAAGTTCAGCTTGGTACTTTCTTTTGAGTGCGGTATGTGCAGCATGGTTTATTTTGAACGTGTACTGCAAGCAGGTAGAACACTCATCGGTCCTAGGGTTGCCAAACCCAATGTTGAAACGAGTTCTGAAAATGTTACGGAAAAGAGAAGGTGTAACCTGAAGGTTATGGGGTGCTTGCTCCTTGTACATTCTGAACATCTTTGAGACGTTTAGATGTGAGCTCAGATAAATTCGACTGGACGATCTTGCGCGACAATAATGGCTCTCCACTCCTTTGAGTTTTTTTATGAATCGGATCACCGCCACCCGCTTCTCCTCAAACGCAGATTGGTTTTTGAAACCACCTCTCTTCTCTGTTGGCATCGCGCCGTGTGATTGAACATACCTTTTGATTACTCCATCGACTCGGTTTTTACCCACCAACAACGTTTTGAGAAAAGCTGTCTTGCAAACTTGCAACTTCTTCATACCTTTCAGAATAAAATACCGGCATGTGTGCTCAGGACGCGCACGGGTTTCTGTTTTTGGCCTGTAGCGCTTGGTTGGAACGATTTCCGTGTATTTAAGAATGAAAGAATCTTGCTTCAACTTTTCCGTTGACGAATAAAACTTATCGTGAAACTTCTTCAAATCGTCACTACCAAGCTCGTAGCAATGAAAATTTTTTTTCTTCCTGGTTCCATGATTACAGGGAAGCTGACGTGGGCACATATCAGTAGTCGAGTACCGCAGCCTCTTTGCGACTTCCTTCTTCCAGTTTGCAGGTTTCCGTAACTTCTTCGCCGGATTTGCTGTCGTTTCCACTTATGCTTCCATATTTTCACGTTGAATTTCCAGTAAAGTCGCACAAAAACAACCACGAACTGATAAAAAAGTGACGCGCTATCGCAAACACAACATCAGTGATAAGGGTGGGCAGAAGGATACTACCGAACTCTGGTGATTGCCTCGAGGAACTACATGGATCTAACTGCTTTTGACTCTCATACTATCTTTGCGGTTCATTTTCAAGAGGATCTAACTGTTTTTGAAACAAGTCTTTTAAGCCATGTGTAGGGAGCTACTTGGACTTGCGGAATTCACCGAAAACACATTTTCGGAAAAAAGTGGATCTATCTGGTTTTGATTCTAAAAGCCTCATTTCTCCTGTGGGAGTGTATTTAAGCGCGCGAATGTCATTCACTCGAGGATCCCCAGGTTTGTTCCCTGATCGAATTGATTTCATAGGTCCCAACTTCGAGAAGTCCTTGAAAGCACTGTGATCCAGGTAATGCACCTCATAGGGACCAGGATTTTTTCGTGCTGTTCGCATGATTTCAATATAATCCGCCGGAGTATTGATTGTTTTATTTTTAAGTTTCCTTTCGATTTGGGCGTGAACTGAATCACACTCCATTTGTGTGTGTCCAACTTCCAAGTATTTTTGGATTATGTTGGCGTTCAATTGTTGGCTCAAGTTCAAGAGAGCCATGGATAAATTAATATTCCGATTTTGATAGCCAGCCCCGTCACTCCATAACACGATGTCCTGTCCCGCCTCCAAACGTTGCTCCTGAACGTAGGTCGTTATGAGGCTGGCAAATTCGTTGGAGGTGATTCCTCCCTCCCCTTCGTGCCACATGTAGCACTTGACGTCATGTGTCTTATTGTTATACACGGTGAAGTTATGCATCCCATCTATAGTCGCACTGCACCTGTGAGGTGCGTTCTCAATTTTTACCAGTAAACAAAACTCTTAAGCGCCTGGGTTCATTAAAAGCCCATGTATCAAGTAGGAAACAACAAAATATACGTAAATAATAAACTGTATTGCATCTGAAAATGTAAAAATTGGTAATTGACTAAGAATAGGTTGGTAACTTCCAAACAGGACGAAAATTCAGTCTTATTTGCACTAATATTATAACTTCCATACTGAAAAAAAAGCAATAGCTAACGACTAGCCAAATTCCCATGGCTCCGGAAGATATACAAAAAACAGCAATTATCACGCCTTTCGGGGAAGGTCGTTCAAGGACTTTTGAACGCCGAGGGTTTAGTTATTTAAATTCAGGGCATTGTGGTATGTAGTGGAATTTACGTCACTTTCTTCTTCACAAAATTCCTCCTGATAAACTCCATGATAGTTGGGAGTCTTGATCCGGACGTGCATGGGAGGATGAACCTTTCACGCCGGAGGACAGTGAGGTCAGACATTCCGTGTCCAGGTTGGAAGTGTCCAATCATATCGAAATTGTTATTTCGATTCTCAACCCAGCCAGGGGGTGGTTCACCGTCAATGAGATAACAGCAGCCAGGATTAGCTACTGTTCTTCTGCGATGCAGGCATTGGATCGCCGCTTGAGCGCTCTGATTAGATCCGAAACTTGAGCTGCTCTTGATATTCGGCATCACAGCATTAATACTTCTAAATGGAGTATTAGTAATAGGCGACTCAACAAAAATCAAGTTCGCCGGGGTCATTCGCGGTGGTATTGTGTTCCTCTGGGTATTTATACCATCCAGAGTATACATCTCGAACCTATCCTTTAAGGTCTCGAGCTTTGTCGTCACGCGGAGTACAAGCTCGGCAGAGAAACAAAGTCTGCCAGCCAAGGTATCAACATTCTGAAATTCGATACCAGTCAAACGTTCACGTCCTTCGGGCGTGAGTATGTCACTCGGGCCGTATCCAAGTAGATTTTCAGTAGGTACAGCACCGTCTGGGAAGAATCCGGGGGGTAGAGGTTCCCAATCCCGGACTGCGTCTCGTGATGCGATTACACGCATCATCGTAACGTATGGACTAAGATAAGCCTCCTACTTATTATGGTCCTCTTCCATAATAGGGCCGAACGTTCCGGAGGGAATGTCATCTCCATCTGGTCCTTCTGGCACAATAATGAGTGGCAGATTAAGATCGACTTGGTCTCCTTCAACTGTTGAGAAATTTGCGACGCAGCGGAGATAGTCGTAGATTGGTCCAGGCACGTTCGTACTTTTTGGAAAGAGGTCAAGGGCATGATCGTCCTGGTCCAGAACCCTATGACCGTTTTCTTGATCCCTGTCAATAAGGACAGAGTTTGTGAGGATGACGCAGAAGTGTGTAAACATCGACCTCGGCATGGTACGGCTTAACCGTTCATCGAGGGACCGAAGCTGCTCATACGTACGGTCAATTATCTCTGGGAATCCTGAGAAATCGACGTTCGAGCAGTATTGCTCAGTCAGTGGAATGGACGCTCCGAAACCAGAAACATTATACAATGGTTCATCTCTTGGTTTCGTCTCAACCTTAGCAGTCCAGTCTTTCTGTGGATCAAATGACTGCTGAGACTTAGGCTTGTCGGAATGTGGCATCGACTCCACCTTCTTGTTCTTCTTGTCAGAATGTAACGTCGACTTTGCTTTCCAGTTCTGAGAGCGCGCCGTTGGCCCTCGGGGTGGCGCGGGTTTTGCGTCGTACTCAGACTGTTCATTCAAGGACTTATCGTCCCGGCCTTTGCTGTAGGCTCTGTATTGCTTCGGATTTTTCATCTGCCCGCTTCGGGAGGAATTGGTCCTTAGCTTACTGCCTTCAGCTCTGTTTTCATCGCTTTCGCGGTATGGTTTGCCTTCCATGGCTACTCAAAGAGTAAAATAAAACGAAGATTCGTTTTGTCGAAAAAGTAGGAAGGAAGGTCGTTATAATTGTTATAATTATAATTGTTATAATTTATAACCAGGTAGGGAAAATAGGGCTGCAGACACCCTATCCAGGATCAATCCCTCACCAAAGCCACATACATGTTCCTTTGTTACAAACACACACCATATAAGCACAACCAGTCTTAAAACACTCCATGACACCCTTTGTCATCCCGGCGTTACCCGACTGAGTCATTATGTACGCAGCAAAAATTTGCCGTTCTCGATTGACGATATCCGAAGAGTGGTCAGCGCTTGCCGAATATGTTCCGAGATTAAGCCCAGATTCCACAAAGATGCTGGCATCCTTATAAAGGCTACAAAACCGTTTGAAAGACTCAATGTAGACTTCAAAGGGCCCCTTCCTCAGGCACCATCGGGACATAGATACCTACTGACTATAGTGGACGAGTACTCAAGATTCCCTTGGGCATACCCCTGTACTGACATGACAGCAAGCACAATCATAAAAAATTTCTCGGACTTGATTTCCACATTCGGACTGCCATCCTACATCCACTCAGACAGAGGCTCCAGTTTCATGTCTGACGAGCTGAGGACATATTTACACTCACGCGGGATTGCTACTAGTCGCACAACTCCATATAATCCAGAGGGTAATGGACAGATTGAGCGATATAATGGGGTACTGTGGAAGTCTATCCAATTGGCATTGCGCACTAATAACCTTAGCCCTAACCAGTGGATGCTTGTTTTAAACGACGCATTACACTCAATTCGATCGTTACTCTGCACAACGACGAACACTACGCCTCATGACAGGATGTTCCTACACCCGCGCAGGTCCTGCCAAGGTAGCTCGCTACCGCCCTGGTTACTCGCTCCAGGTAAAGTTTTCATGAAAAGACATGTGCGGAACAGCAAATTTGAACCTCTGGTGAATGAAGTGGACCTCCTGGAAGCGAACCCAGAATATGCCTGGGTAAAACTAGCGGATGGAAGAGAAACTACCGTTTCTCTAAAACACCTAGCTCCAAGAGGAAACGCTGAGTCAGAAGAGCAACAATCTACACCCCTATTCGACATAGAACCACCACTGCAAGAAGAGGAGCCCATTTCACAACCTCAGTCAATCCAACCGCTGCTACCTACACCAGAATCAAGTCCCTCACAAGAAGAATCTTTAAGAAGATCATCACGAGTTCGAAAAGAACCCGCGTATTTAAAGGACTATGTTTCAAGATAGGGAAGGGGTGAATGTGGTGATACTCCTAATAACATTCTAATTGCACACATGAGTTGAACACACCATATGTTTTCATACCAGTTTCAAGAACGTTTCATATATTTTTCATTCGTGATATTCTTGCCAAATAAAGCCTATTTCCAGGTATACATTCGTAAATGCAATTATAACACACCCGTCTTTCTCCCTTCCAGCCTTGAATAATAGGAAACCAAGAATTAACGTTACAGCACATGAACTCGTAATATGTTGGTAACTATTACAAACAAAATTATAGAACATGCTATTTATGTAGGTTAACGTAGCTAGGTTGTTCACCACCACATTGTTATATGTGGTTGTACGTTTTCGAAAAGCTTCAGAAAACCAAGTGCTATACATTCATCACATAATTTCGTGAAATCGTTTAAAATTAGGTCAACTTAAAAGAAGGGTCCTTGCTACCTGTTATAAAATAAGAGCTCGGTAAGTATGTTGAACTTACTTTGCTCTCGCACTCTTCTTCCTCAGCTCCTTTTTCAGACCCTTGTATTTCAATTTTAGTTGCTCGATGGTCCTGGGAACTACGAGGGATGCGCTGTTAAAATCGTTTTCAACTTGCTTCCACGCGGCCTGCTTTTCCTTCCACATCACAGAATCAGTAGTTTTATTTTCTATCACTTCTTTCCTGTGATGAACTAATTCTACCAACAGTTCCACCTCCGCCTCAGTAAAATTTACATTTCTCTTTCTTTTTTCCATTATTTACAGACAAACCGACTTCACGACGTTTTCAACACTATCACTGCGTTATCACCGTTATCAGCTTTGCTGGAGCGAATCGTCTGGGAGCAACATTCTGGGGCTAACCAGGGAACAAAGTAGGGGATGCGTTATCCCCGACCCGGAAATGCATGGTGAAACTGAAAACCGGCTATCACTGGGATAGGGTTTATTCTCGAGGATAGCTTATCCCTCCTTTATCACCGACCTGGTGAAATCGGCCATTAGTATCCCATTGCGTCGCGTTTTTTTCGTTTAAATATTTACCTGTTGCACACAGTAAGACCCCCATTGAGATAAGACCCGATGTCTTTTCTTCTTCCTCAATACACGGCCAGATGCTATTGAATTCTTCAAAATGTTTTGGATTTTGAAGAACAATCTTTAAATATTCAGGCCATGAGGTATAGACCTTTTTCCTTATTCCGCTTTTTAATAGATGGGAATTGTATTCGACGCTGTTCGGGAATAAGAATATCGATTCAAAAGCAGTCAGTATGAGTCCCATTACGCTTTCCCTCTTGAAATCTCCAACATCAAAGCTCCCTACATACCGAGTTAGAAATTGAATCTCTGATAATGGAGCATTTGATTCCTTGCCGATGAGAAAGTAAGGAACCTCATATTCTTGTTCCTGTGCTCTCACACCTATAGCCTTAACTATAGGAGTTTTGATAGTTATCTTACTGGTATCGTTAATGATTTCGGAACCATGCCTTATACTGTTAGCACAGATGTGCCTATCAATTGTAGTTGAAGTTGTGTTCATTTTGATGATTAAATTATAAAAAGCACTTCTGACACCATGTAAGTCTACTTAAAATATATGAAATGAGTAGTCCATTCCAGAGCGAATCTCATCAAAGAATGTAATTCTAATTCATTTCAAAATTCATACAACTGTTCAGTCAACTGGGAACTATGGGATGAAATAATAACTATAATAAATGGAGGTGGATACAGTGACTCCTCAACACGAACAACGTCAGCACATTGATTACTGACACAATACGGCCCCTCTGGTTGTTTGCCAGCATAAATTTCCATGTGATAAGTGTAGTACATTTTTGAGTCAGCAAGCGCAAATATTTTAACACCATATTTCGCTGGTTTGGATGGGATGTACTGACGAAAACTACAACGCCCTCGGAAGGCTTCTAATTTTTCGTCAAGTGTGACATTCTCCCCAGGAGAATAACTTTTTTGGCAATTAGCTACAAAGCTTTCGAACATTTCTCTTATTGGAGCAACTCGGTCGATTTCGCGTCTCCATGTCATCGAATCGAAGGCATCTCATCAAAAATCGGAACCGTCTCAACGACATGGTGAGCCTGAATGATTCCACACCGTCTCCATCGGTATTCCAAAGATCATCCAAGTTCAGGCGTGATGCGTGGTATACACCAGCTAGGTACAATAAACCAATAAAAGCTTTTAACTCAGCTAGGTGTGTTGGGCGAGCATCTCTGGGACGTGCAAATTCAGGTCTTACATGGTCAATGTATTGATTGGTCCACGTAACAATCAAGTTTAGAATTGATTCGTCAAAAAGAAGAAGCCATGTGTCGAGAATGGTCCCTGCCTTTCTTGCTTCACCAATCACACCTGGAAGGTGAACTAACAAGTTTTGCTTACCGAATCTCCTTCTGTTGGCCGGAGGATTCTTATTCCATTGAATTGAGTCAATGACCTTCTTGTTCTTCATTCGTTTCGCCGTGTAGTAGGATCCATCATCTGAATTTTCTTCATCTTCTGTTGATTCATCGCAGCTTTGCTCAGTTTCAGAATTTTCTTCACGCTCTTGAATATCATCTTGACTGTTGGTTTCGGATATATCATCAAAGTCCTCATCTTGAGTGAGAACCTCATCAAACAAAGACATGTGAAGTCTACTGACGTCTTGAGGATTGGCTAAATCGTAGTTGGTTTTTTTTGACCCCATCCTGAAACATTAGAACCAAAGTGACACGTATAGTCGCACTGGACCTATAAGGTGAATCTTTGTTTTGAAACTCCTAATTTTTATATAAAGTAAAATGAACTCATTCATATACACACAAGGAAATAAAACATAAAATGAAGGAGAAAAAAATTGAAAATCACACATTTGCAAAACTTACATGAATAGTCCCGTTGCACCTGTGAGGTGATTTGGTCTGCACCGCCTCTGATGTGGTAGGGAGCGCGGCTGCGGGAGTACTGACTATAACTTATAGACACTTGAAATTTTTCTTTCAAACAGTGACTCCAATCACCTCCTGTTGCCTTCACATGCTGAAAGTATACTTCCAAGTAGTATCCATAAGCAGAAGTGTTATAAAAAAGTTCTGATGTTTGCTTCTTAATTGTTTCACCAGATTTTATAAGGTAATTCTCCACTTCCATAATATTATTTTGATCAGGAACTTTTACCTTTTCAAAATCATGATCAAAAACCAAAAACTTCAGAAGATATTGATGTATTTGCTCCACACTTCTTGATATTATTCTTGTAGGTTTTGGAATTTTCAGTAGTTTATGAAAGTCACAATGTTGGTTCTCTGGTATCATAATACGTTTATCAGTCACCATTTCACACGCATCTTGAACACTTTCACAATTTTTCAGTTTTCCAACAAATTCTAAGCACTGTTGATAATATTTTTCCAAGTTGTGAACTCGATCATGAAAGTCTAAATCATCACAGTAAGTTAACTTTAAATACTTGGATGGTTGTGCCATGTTGAACATTTGTAAAGAAACTGAATATTGAGATAGGAACTGCAAGCGAACTATCTGAAATGGGAATGCAAGGTCAACTAGCTGGCCTCCTTTGAGATAGTGTACGGAATATTAATCTCGCATTATTTATCATTTCCTTTAGTTCACAAGCACCAAGCTAGATAGCATGAGGCTCTAGAAATCTTAAGAGTTTTTTCATTAAGGAAAATAATAACAGCTTTACAATTCTCTTTCTGAAAAATACCATGAAAACATGAAAAATACATGATTTTTTCTTTTTTTATGGCATTTTTTCAGGATAGAAAAATGGTTTTTTTATGAATTTGTGGTGATTGGAGGGAAAGGATTATTTATATAAAGATTTTCTTTATATAAACGATATGAAAAGCAATTATAATATTTACTCAAAGTCAATCAGAAAAGCCTTTGTCTTTTTATCAATTCCATTATAAATAAGTTTTTTTGGGGTGACTTTCTGGATCGTTTCTAACATGTTCAAGAAGTCGACCAGAAATTTTCTTGGGTAAAAATAAATTTAATTCACCATTTTCAGTATTAATAGTAACAACAACAGTTTCACCATATTCCGTATCTTGTATAAAATTTGCTAAGAGATTATAAGCTCCCTTATCCAGATCTCTGAATGATGAGTAGTTGGTTTTTTCGGTTGCTTTTTTGTAAATTTCAATTGTTGTCATTTTATTTTATTATAAAAGTTATTCTTTTAACTTACCCCTCATTTTTTCTTATTTTCAGAAAACCAACAGGGTTTTTGGTTTATTAGGGGTTTAAGTCACTAAACCGAAAAAGTCACTGGTTCTGATGTTTTGTGTTAAAAAATGTGTTGTGATGTTTTGTGTTAAAAAGTTTTATCAGGGATTTAAGTGAAAATAAAAACATCAGAGATTCAAGTGAAAATAAAAACATCAGAGATTCAATGAAAATAGAAACATTAGAGATTCAAGTGAAAATAAAAACATCACGGATTTAAGTCGGTGAGCCAGGATCAGGGATTTAAGTCGGTGAGCCAGGATCAGGGATTTAAGTCGGTGAGCCAGGATCGGTACATTTATACTACTCAGGTGTCAACATTAGGACACACGCCCATTTCATGAAACCCTAATGATGACACCCCAACTTAACCATCTATTTCAACGAAATTCAGGGGTTTAATGCTTACAAATTCTTCCTTACGCTATTATTAAGGCAGGCAATATGATATATAACTGATTACTCATAATATTTGACTTGAAAAGTCTAATTTTGTTGACTTACCTCACTAACCTGCGGGATAGCGATGGCGTCGCTGGGTTGACTGATCCAGCTGTCACCGGCTTCAATAGTAGCCAGACGTTCGATATGGGTAATAACAACTAGTGGAGCCGGCCTACCTCAAATCTCACATCCTTATCAACAGAATGACGCCAATTCCGAGTACCTACAGTGTCCCAATACCTTATTTTTACGTTTTGAAATTGAAGTGTCAACATTAGGATAAGTGTCAACATTTGGTGGTTTTACCCTACCTTTTAGATGAAAACACTCTTGTCTTTACTCAGAAATACTGAAGGTATTACAGAAGGTTCTTTGACAGACAAGTTGCCCATTTATAGTGTAATCAAAACCAGCCATTCTTGTTGAATTTTCATCAGTTTTACCACCTCGTCTTCTTCCTGGTTCACGGATAGCCATAGACTTGAAGATCAAGAGAGATTGCTCATTGGAATCAAGTTCGTAGAACTTTTTATGTAAAGCATAGACTGAAGCAATAGTAAGTGAAACACATCCTGTCTTTTTACACGTCACAGAACATCCACGAGCAGTCGAAGGGAGTACCTTTTCACTAACAACTTTACCCTTACCTCTGCAAGACACGTACTGTTTTCCGCTATCACGCAAAATCTTTCTCTTTTTGTCCTTCCACTCGGAAACATTCAATCGACGTTTTCTATTGTTCACTCTATCTTTGTCGCTTTCACTAAAACTCCACTTGCATGACATTATTACTAGGAAAAATCAAGCAAAACAATACACAAACAGCACAACTAAACAATCGTAACTAGGGACAACAAAAAACGAAGAGCAACAGCACGCGTTCCAGGTTCCAGTGTTGACGGGCAATCGCGCATTCACATCCAACGTTATTCCATTCGAAACAGTCACCACTATGTTCGTTTCTACCGAAATCAGAGCGCTCTATCGAGTCCTTTGGCAACGAACAACACCAGGAACACGTAACTAAAGACACAACCATCGTTATTCCATCGAAAAAAAAAAATTCGAAAATATGTAACATCCAACGTTTTTCCCGCCAGGCGTTCAATTGTGGAGTCAGACCATAGGATCGTTCGCCGGAAACTAATTTGAATAGCATTTTTTTACCTTTTCGTATAATTTTGACAACAGCAAAGCTCCACATAATTCCAATCGTGGAAGTGCTATTTAGAAATCAATAATTGGCAATAATTTTCCCCATGGTTAGGTTTCAAGGTTCGAATATAAATAGCAGCTCCATAGGCTTGCTCAGAGGAATCACTAAAACCATGTAATTCATACACAAAATGGCCACTGTGGAGAACTTGACGAGGAATACGAAGAGATTCAAGTACGTGAATTTCCTGGGCGTATAGATTTATAACGCATTGTATTTTTATTGCTGTAATCCATGAAAAAATCGTACTGCAATAGTTTAGCCCGATATGGGAATGGGTTTTTTCTTGATTCCAAGGTCACTTGAACAAGACTACTTGGCAAGTAAAGGTCCTTGTCCTTCATTGCAAGTTCAATTGTGCTGTGGACACTATCCACCTATGTACGTATGGCCTTTTTCTAAAAACCTTTGGGTGATGAAAACTTGACGTTTCATAGAAAGTGATAGTAAAGCGTTGGATAGCACGACATTCCGGTTCTGATATGTGCATCCATCTGAGAAAATTACTACATCTTTTAGAACTCCGTTTTCACAATAAAGTTGGTAGAAATGAGTTTTTGATCTAAGGCTAATGACATACTAGGCGGGAACGCGGAGCGGAATCCGCAACAAGAAAACGCGGCTCGGAAATCGCATTTCCGAGCGAGATATCATACTATGTCAAACCGCAGGCGGAAAAGAGGGGCGCGTTTTCCACCTTTTTTGCGTTTGCACCACAGTTCGTCCTCAGCCATGGAGAGTGCTAGAAGGGCTTTTTTTATCGATGTCGCAGTTGTTTGACCATCTGCTTGAAGTCATACGTCCTATCATCACGAAAGAAGACACCACGTTCGAAATGGCGATATGTGCAGAGAAAAGATTGACCATCACACTGAGGTAAGTACTCTTCCGTTAAAATCTTACATTAAGTACAACGTGGAATTTTTGTTATGGAGATGAAAATTAAAACTCCGGTGGATAAAACTTTTAATTTGAACAGTGAATTTTTTGCAGTACCCAAGTAGATTAAAATATGTTGATGTACAGTATATACATACGTTTGTATGTATATATATATGTGTGCATATGTACATATATGTGCATACATTATGGACACATAGATACAACTAATGCAATTAAATTTCCTTATCTGTTACTTACATAATATGTAAGTAACAGATAAGTAAATATATTGGATGAGTAAATTTGTAGTATATTATACTACAAATTTACTTATCTATTACATTGACATATCGGAATGATCGAATGGGGAGGGTGAGTGGGGAAGTGAATACACGGTGGGTGATGGAGTGTGCGAAAATGTAGTGGGCGATTGAGTAGGCGGAAACGTTGTGGGTGATGAGGGAGGGAAGGACTGAGAGCCATGGGTCTGCATCATTGAAGTATTTTGTGTTGGGTAGCGTGGATGGGGAGTTGCATTCCACGGTTGGGAAAACTGATGTTGATATGGAGTTGGTACCGCTTTGAATGAGGAAGAACCATAGTTGTTTCCAAAGAAACCAGCGACAATTTGGCGAAATTCCCATTTTTTCGATGTACTTAAATTTTTATTATCCGGTAAAAGAGATAAGAGGTACAAGCGGTCTGCGTCTTCTTCTTGAGCCAGGGGTTTGTTGAGGGACTCCGCAGCTTGTTCTAGGCTCTTAATCAGGGATGCTTGGAAAGTAGTTGTCTTAGCAGCTTTAGCAGGACGAGTTGGTTGCGATGACGTAGTTGGTTTTGATGATGACCGTGTGGTTGAAGCACCTGTCAATGATTGTTGAGGTGAGGGTGGATCATCACGGTTCATGGAGGACTGTGAACAGTTCTCTTCCAATGAGCTGTCATCAACGTCACTATCGTAGTTGCCACTTGTTCTAAAAAATAATAAAATAAAATAAATAAATAAATACATGAAAAAAATTAAGTAAGTAGGTAATAATAAATTTTTTTTAAAGAATCAATGGTACACTGTGTAGTAGGTAAGTACCTTCTTTTCTCTGCAGCGGTGCGTAGGAAACTGAGCGCCTCAAAATGCACATATTTTTTCTTCTTGGCCGAATCACCGCTCTTCGTATGAAGATACCTCTTCATAGCGTCTTTAATATTTTTCCACTTACTCTTCAAATCCTTCACTGAAAAAAATCAGTTAAATAACATTATGTAGGTAGGTACCTAATGAAATTAAACAAAAAATTAATTGACTTGTAAAATTGATTCAAAATAAATTTTTTTTGCAAGGGCTACGGGAAGCACCTTGACGGCTCTGCAATATGAATTTCACGTTGGACGGAGTACGATTGGTGATATTGTCTTTCAAACCTGTACAGCAATTTGGTCTGCTTTAAAAGATTCTGAAATGCCCGAGTTACCAGTAGAAGAATGGTACCACATTGCTGAGAGTTTCGAAGAAAAAACTCATTTTCCCAACTGCCTAGGAGCCGTAGACGGAAAACATATTCGCTGTATTAAGCCTCGGGGATCCGGTTCTCAATTTTTCAACTACAAAAAGTATTTTTCTGTGGTTCAGATGGCAGTTGCTGACGCCAACCTTCGATTTATTTCTATTGATGTGGGGTCTTATGGTCAAGAAGGCGATTCAACCGTATTTCGTGACAGCGCTTTTGGTACAAAATTATACTCTGGACAATTGAATATCCCTCCACCTAGACTCCTACCCAACACTGATAGTAACCCCCAGCCTTTCGTGTTTCTTGGAGATGAAGCGTTTAATTGCATACCAATCTTTTGAGACCATTCCCTCAGCGTGGAATCGATTCTCGTCGACGCATTTATAACTATCGACTTTCAAGGGCAAACGAGAAAAATGATAACATTAATTTATCTAGGTCAAATGCAGGTGAAAGGATGTCAGGGTATGATTTTAGGGTCTAGGAATCAAGAATAAATCACCACGTGGACGGCTTCCGAGTGACTGAAACATATTGCTAGGTTAGCAATTCGCCAAAAGATCATGACAAAAGAATTTTCAATTATAGGCTGTCAAGGGGTCGAAATGTCGTCGAAAACACTTTCGGCATAATAACTTCGAGATTCCGAGTGCTTCATACCCCAATTAATATGAAAGTGGCCAGCATTTCCTATGTAGTATGCGCTATATGCGTTTTACATAACTTCCTGCGAAGAAGAAGTAGTGGGTATATAACACCTGCATCACTCGATACAGGAAATTTGTCGGACATCACATTTCATGACAGAATAGAACTGCATACCTTACAATCTGCTACACCGAGAAACTCCGCTAACTCGGCCAAAGAAAATAGAGATCGATACAAGGAATATTTTTGTAACGAAGGAAGTGTTCCATGGCAGGAGGAAATGTTGAAAGCAGGTAGAGCGTGATGTGCGCAATTTTTAAAATTATACTTCTCATTTCTACTATTTTTTATAACAAAATGAAGGAATATGATTTGTATATTATATTTCAACTAATTTGTATTCAATAATTTCAAAATGTACTTCTACAAAGTGTTTATTAAAACGATTACACGAAATCCTTCACTGTAGTTGAAATCTTTCCTCATACCCTCCCTTCACCTTATCAATTCATGGTCTAGCCAATTCGACGTCGAATCGCTGAATTATGGATGGCAACGATGTATGTTCGATTCGATTATCATAACAGACCATGAATACCCCTAATGGTACTTATAGTTTGATTAAATGGTAGTCTACTTACGTGTTCCACAAGTTCGCATTCTTCTCTGGGTTCAGCATTTTCTTCATCTGGGGGTACATCATCCTCCATCTCCTCTCCTTCACCTTCGAGACTCGAGATACTCTGGTTAGGTTTTTCTTGATCCATCGTAAACATCAGTGAGTCGTAATACCAGAGGGTCGGTGCGTACACATCGTCTGTACCTTTCCCCGATCTCACTGATTCCGAAACCTTCTTAAACTCCTTCCTGAACGCTCCACGAAGGCTTTGTACTTTTTTGTAAACGAAATCCCGGTTCGCACCGGGAAAGATAGGCTTACAAAATTCAACAAGCTTGTCGTAGGCTTCGTTTTTTAAGTTTTTGTTTAGATATTCCTTGGATTTGATCTTCCACAGACATGGCAATTCTCTGTAGAAATCAATGAAGTTTGTTATAACTTCCCTACTCCAGCATCTGCTGTCTGCCATGTCAAGACGATGTGAAGCACTAGAACGGGAACAACCACTTGAACAGGAGAAAAACTGAAAGTAGAGGTGGGTCGGTACGGCGGTACCGGGACTGTGGAACCTAGTATCAAGCTGTAACAGTTCCAAGCGGTGACAACAACTCAACCCTTACCGGTACTGTTCCACGGATAGGACGGTAAGGACTGATAGGGTGGCCTCGAGATGTCGGTACCGGTCCAGTTACATGGACCGGGAAGGTCCGCAACCCAATCCTTACCTGTCACCGCGTCCAACCCAACCCGGCGCTACACGACTCTGTACCGGTAGAGAGCTGTGTACCGGTAAGGGAACTGTACCGGTAATTTGGAACTGTTACGTCTTTGTCACTGGAACCTTTGGAACAGTTCCAGGGAAATACCTGGACCGACACAGCCCTAACTGAAAGAGTGTACGTCAAGAGTGTACGTGTGAACCCCACTCCACGTTCCTAACCCACGTTCCTAACCCCACTCCAACCCTTACGCAGAATTGCCGTTTACACTGACACTCTTAACCTTGGGCAGGAGTGCGTTCAAAACCGTCGACGCCCCGGCGCGCTAGCTCCGTTCCTAAGTCCACGCAGAATTGCCGTTTACACCAACACTTTTGATTCGAGACTTGAGTGTCCCGTTCAGTCGTCGACTCAAGAGTGTACGTGTGAGGGGCCCTATTGTAGCGTTGCAAGGGCAACGAGGGGGACGGCCGAAAGCGCGGGAAGACAGGAAGGCCTCCAAAACTTGAAAAAACTGTTGCGGTGAAAGCATGTCACAGAACCTCTGGACACGCCTATTTCCCTCTCCTGTTCATTGTTTGTCGGTCTTACAAGAGTAAAAGAGCTTTTTTAACGTTTTAAGATGTAATTGAAAAGATGAATCACAAAAAAAAAAAAAACTCCGGGGAAAATTTCGAAGGGCTCCCAAAACAAGCTCAAAGTTGGGAAAGTAGTGTCTGGACACGGTGAAAGAATGTCATTTTGGGTGTTTAAATGTAAATTTCTCCCATTTCAATTTTATTTTATGGATAACTGGTGAGTGGAATTGGTTGAGCAAATTTGATAGTACGAGTAAATACGCAAATTTTTTCAAACTTGAAAAAGTGCACCGGGGAATGGCTGGAGGCTCTGGACAGCGATTCGCCCTTTCTGGTGGAATGGCCCATATGCGAGTAAAATAATTACCTATCAGTACGGAGGCCGTTGGTGAAATGGCAGTCGCAGATGTGCTAGGACGGCTACCAGGATCAAGGGGGGGGGGGATGTCCGAGCCGCTATCGCAATGCTGCAAGAACGAAAGAAATTTTATTGTTGGTGAGGTAGGTGCGTCCAGGCTGATTTCGGTTATTCATTATTGTGGGTTGTGTTTTTAATAAAACCACCTTGTAGCAGCCAATAATTTTATTAGAAGGGTGACGTTTCTGTCTCCAGTGTAGACCCTAATCATACCTATTGAACAATAAAATATATACAAACAATCAACTCAGATTGACTAAACTACATGAAGAATTTTCCTTGAATATTACTCGTAATTGATAAGAGCTAGGCTTACCTTACAAGCTGATAAATTGCACTACGATGATGGATTTGCACTAAGATAATTGTAGGTAACTAAACAAATGGCGTTTTTTACACAATGAACAATGATTTTTATACACGATGAACAATGATTAATATACAAGACTTAGATGAACGATGATTTAAATACACGATGGGTTTACACAGTGGTTTAGGGATGTGAATGAATGGAAACCACCGAGCAACAGAATTACTGGATGGAGACGATTTTTCTACATGGATTTTTTGAAGTATACATGTAGTCATAACCTATGTGGGTCATTCTCCCAGAAACCTAGAATTTGAAGTTTATGAATCCGAAAATTTCGAGGTGCAAATATGTGGCCCCAAAAAATTGGAAGCTGTCCTCTATTGAAAGCGAACATAATGTGATACCCAGCAACTCGGAACACCACCTGATTAGCGGTTTAAAAAATAATTCAAATTACGAACTTTTCAAACAACTTTCATCTAAAAAAAAGTACATACTATTTTTTGGCACATTTAACACGGTCATTCCTCAACGAAAATGGGCAAGAGAATCCCTTCTTCGCAACCATTCCACAAACAGGAATAACATGACTGACTATAATTCCACGTTGCTAACTGCAGGTGTGGAAATTCAAGCTGCAGCAGACGTTGAAAGATATAAAACATAGTCTTATTCCCAAACTATTTTTATCGTAGAGCAAATCGAAAAAAAAAACACATTAAATTTAGCATTAAATCCTCTGCTGAATGTTATCTAACATAAAAAAAGATAAATTGTTGAATGCAGCCACATGTTCGCTTCAGTATTCATTCACTCGCCAGCATCATGGTGAGTGAATGAAAGGTGAGTGAATGAAGAAAACAATCAATTTTTTTTTTCTCGGATTGGTCATGATTTTATCGAGAAAGGAAAGGGTGGCGTATTTCGAGTTTATCATGGCGCACCCAGTGGTGGTGCCCAAAAAAATTAATCTTCATTGCTTACCTTGTTGATGAGGGTGAGTGAATGAAGTTCAATTAAAACACGCGCACGTTCAGCTGAACACTTTCTCGCTCGGAGGTCTTTAGGTACCTAGCTGGCGTCTTCGAGTGGAGCGAATGATCAGCTGATAGACGCGCGTTTGGCCTGAAATTCAGTTTCCCGCGAAAATAACGCGCTTCCCGCCATAAACGGAGAAAATCTACCGAGGTGAGTGAATGAATCAAGAAGCTCGGACACAACCTTGAAAATTCACTGCTTTGATAGTGAATGATTTTAAAATCTGTAGCATTCCATTTTGCGATCTAGAGGTATCATCGAATTATGCACATTTTTTTAAACAGCAGAATCAATGTCAACAAATGACGTAGTGAAAGTTGAAGTTGGGAACTTCCAGTTTGGACAAGGTGAGTGAATGAAAAATTCAGTATTCCAAGATTTTTTAACAATAAATAGAATTATTCTATCATTTCCACTAGATATGGATATTAATGAACAGACTATCTTGTTTTTTATGCATTTTTTTTTTAGAACCATAAATGCAACACAAAAGGCACAAAGTCTTCTGGACAGCGATTCTAGGTTTCTGGGAGAATGACCCACGTGTGTGGTGTTGAGGATGATGATACAATGAGGGTGAGTGGGCAAAGAATGAAGTACTAGAAAGTATGGTGAGACTAGAGGTTGTCTAAGGTTTGAGAAGGCCCTGGTAGACAACACTCAGTCCTCTGACGTCTTGCTTATAATTTACGGTGTTATTCTGGTTATTTACAATATGGCACATTTCTTTAAATTATATAAAATAAAATTTAAATAAATTTATAAAAATAAATTTAAAATAATATTTATTTTTGTATATGTATATATTATATACAAGGTGGTTTTATTAACAATAAAACATTAACATTAACCCACAATAAAGAAATTTTAAGATAGTGACCTAGGTATACAAATACATGTGTCTTGGTGCACTGCAGTTAGATTAATCGGAGGGAAATTATCAATAAATATTAGAAAAAACATTCCAAAAAGGTGGTAAAGATTCAGTAAGGTGACTGAATTTTTCAATCGCCTAGCATATCTGTCCCACTTCCCACCATTATCGGTCACGAATTAGAGACATTTTCGTATCAAGCACAAGACAAAGAAGTAGAACATTGTTAGGAATAGAACGTAGCTCTGTTAAGGCGGGATGCCTAGGAGCGTGCAGCATCAGTGGCGTGACATCCGTCCAATCCACGACTATTTCTTCATGTAGCTGCACTCCTTCGGTATTGTCCTCGACATAACTGACGGGTACTCCAGTCGCGAATTGAGCATCACAATCCCCCACGATAGGGTTTAACCCTCTCGCGCTAACCGCTATCGTGTCGCGAAGGATAATCTCTTCCTCTGCTAAACTTTTGCCTTGTATTGCAGTCCCTCCGCCTGTCACCTTCCACTGCTGATCAGTCTTCCTAAAATTGCATTCCTTCTTTAGTGTTTTTCTTTGAATGCGGCTTCTCTCTCAGCATCTGCTTTCCGTTTTTCGCGATACCGCCGTTGTTTCTCCGCTGCAGTTAAAGCCGAGACTCGCTGCCATGCGTGAATCATCAATAAGAAATCATAAAAAATTACCAATTTAATCGCTGTAATAATTTTTCCGACGTAGGTAACTACCTACTTACCTTTTTTAGTTCCTTCTTGTACATGGATCTCATGTTTTCTAGCTACCTTTTCACGACCTTCAACGTCGCTGTCGGCTTAAGGCGCTGATACACTTCAAATAACATGGCAAAAGCTTGATTTCGGGCATCTTTATTGTGATAAAGGGCCTGGGAAGTGTGTGTTTTTTTTTTAATCGTTTATTTCCTTTATAAGTTTACATTGGAGTATTGAATGTAAGAACAATAACTACAAGATTAAATTATAAGTTATAATAATTACAAACAATTTAATTTACAGGAAATTAGTCTCCAATATGGGCTAATGCCCGTGTAGTGTCCCACAACATTCTGCAAGATGTCAATATCCATATGGAATTTAACTTTTTTCTTGAGTTGAACCTGCAAAGGGAGAAGTGTAATAACGAGATATTATATCTGGATATTACGATTCACGTACCTGTAGGTACTGGATGATGGGGTGTAGTCAAAGATGACGAAAAGTAAGGGGGGGAAACTGGGTTTATTTATACAATTAGAATAATTGCAATACTTCAAATAGGGGGACGGGAGGGAACTTGTTCAATGCGTGGATCGTACGTAACTGATTATCACTGCAGTCTCTCTGAAGGAGAGGGGCCGCGGGAGGGTAGGTTAGGGGGTTAGTGGGCGCTGGCTCAGACAGGTCCTTTTAGTGACATCCACGTCACACTCCCCCTCCGTTGAAAAAGGGCGGAAGGGTATTTTGGGCTGCAAGTTTTAAAATTTTTATGTTTTAAGGGACATACCTACCTATCACTAGGGAAAAACCGTCCCTGCTCGTTCGAGTTTGCTGGAAAACCTTCAGCATTGGAGGCGGTTGACGGGGCATAAAATAAATATTTTGAAAATAATTAGAAAATAATTTTACCTGAGGCAGGAATTGCACTCTGTGGAGGGAAATGCTTGGGTCGGTGGTGGAACGAGCAGAGTGGGGTAAAAAACCCTAGAAAATACAAGAAATTACGGAAAACTGATGTACTGAATTTCTGTCCCGAGTGCCTGAAGGGCCTGTTTGTTTTCGGGGAGGGAGCCGCTGATGAGGTGTACCTGTGAGCCCGGAATTAGGAAAAGGAGGTGGCCAGGATGATTAGTAGGGGCCAGGACAAACATGTCAGCATACTGTGGGGGGTGGGGGGCCGTTTTGGTACCACACGTTGACCAGAAACCAAGGGACTCGGTGCCCTGTCAACCGTGCAGCACTTGTGAAGGGGCTTTGTAGGAGCAAAGGTCCTGAACACAATTCGGGGGCAATTTTGGTGGCTGAAGGCCATTGCAGTTTCATTTAAGGGGGGCTGTGTTATCTTTTTAGGTTGTAATTTATATTCTATTATATTTGTTTTTAAATGGATTTTTCTTATTTTTATTTTTATTTGGGTTCGAGATACTTTACCTCGTTTTCGATATGATTTTTTTTTTTTTTTTTTTTTTTTTTTTTTTTTTTTTTTTAACAAAGCAAATGAATAAAAACCATTTAGCAAATACAATTGTAACCCAAACCAAATATAAAAATAAACATGCGAAGCTAAGGAGTTGTTGCTTAATTAATGGTTGCCAATAAGTCATTCTCCACAGATTCCCACTCCATAGCCTCGTCTGGGGTCAATTTTGCAACTAGCCCTTCCCTGGCAGTTGGAAACAAACCCTTGAACCAGTCAGTCCATAAAACTGGAGTGGTCCTGCTGGTTGATGCCTTCTTTGGTATTGCTCCCGTGGGTGCACTGCATATCTTCCATTTTACACAAAGGGCAAGTTTTGCGTCCTGGGTAAGCGCTGTAGAGCGATAACTAGCCTGGTAATAACTGGCCATGGTTTTGATACTGGTGTACTTATTATCCTTCTTATGAAGGACCCTATCCGAATGGAAATGTATAGCAAACAGTAAGATATGTGCCCTTGTATTCTCTTTTATTGCAGCCTCAGGTATGCATGAGCTCAAGTAGGTTGTTGCAAGGGCAGTGTGACTGGAGGCATCGGGACCTAGACTTGATAACTCAAATATCCTCTTACCGTACCCATTGTGGAAGATGTCCACATAGAGCCCAGGAAAGCATGCCACTATCCTGGGGAATGTCACGACTTCCGGTGCCACAGAGGATCCTGCAGGCCTCTCCTTTGTGTCAATCTCATACTTCATAACTAGCCAGTCGACTAGATTGGTGAAGTCTTTAGTGGACTTCGAACTAATCTTTTTGTAATTGCTCCCTCTTAGAGCAAAATTAATCAGCAAGAATTTTAGATCTTCATGAAGTGAGGCGTTCTTCCTAAGGGATAGAGGATCCGAACCAGGCCCTGGGGACAATACTATCGATCCAGCTTCGCCCCTCCTTTCCAGGTTGCGTTTGCACATCAGCTTTACTATACGTTTAGGGTCAAACCCCTGGTACATCGCAATCATGGACATATGTCCAAAGAAGGTGGAGTCAATGTCCGAAGAAAAGGCCCCTATTTCTTCCAGCATAGCACGAGTTTCATCATCATCTCCATAATGAGCCACCACCATGCTCCACAAGTCCTGCATGCTAGTCATTTTTTGAGTATCTTGATGAAACTACGCAATCAAAAATCCACTGGGTTCTAACTCTGAAGTCAATGAAAAAATCAGCTATCACCAATCTGATGAAGAAGAATAGGTGATTTGATTGGTGGAAATCAAAAACTGTAAGCTCGATACGGAATACAAAAGTTTAAAGCTCTTGATATTTATTCGTAGCACTCAAAGAAGATCTCAACCGTCTATGTAGAGTTGTTTACTGAGTTGTTGTTGGGGTGTAGTCAAAGATGACGAAAAGTAAGGGGGGGAAACTGGGTTTATTTATACAATTAGAATAATTGCAATACTTCAAATAGGGGGACGGGAGGGAACTTGTTCAATGCGTGGATCGTACGTAACTGATTATCACTGCAGTCTCTCTGAAGGAGAGGGGCCGCGGGAGGGTAGGTTAGGGGGTTAGTGGGCGCTGGCTCAGACAGGCCTTTTAGTGACATCCACGTCACACTCCCCCTCCGTTGAAAAAGGGCGGAAGGGTATTTTGGGCTGCAAGTTTTAAAATTTTTATGTTTTAAGGGACATACCTATCACTAGGGAAAAACCGTCCCTGCTCGTTCGAGTTTGCTGGAAAACCTTCAGCATTGGAGGCGGTTGACGGGGCATAAAATAAATATTTTGAAAATAATTAGAAAATAATTTTACCTGAGGCAGGAATTGCACTCTGTGGAGGGAAATGCTTGGGTCGGTGGTGGAACGAGCAGAGTGGGGTAAAAAACCCTAGAAAATACAAGAAATTACGGAAAACTGATGTACTGAATTTCTGTCCCGAGTGCCTGAAGGGCCTGTTTGTTTTCGGGGAGGGAGCCGCTGATGAGGTACCTGTGAGCCCGGAATTAGGAAAAGGAGGTGGCCAGGATGATTAGTAGGGGCCAGGACAAACATGTCAGCATAATGTGGGGGGTGGGGGGCCGTTTTGGTACCACACGTTGACCAGAAACCAAGGGACTCGGTGCCCTGTCAACCGTGCAGCACTTGTGAAGGGGCTTTGTAGGAGCAAAGGTCCTGAACACAATTCGGGGGCAATTTTGGTGGCTGAAGGCCATTGCAGTTTCATTTAAGGGGGGCTGTGTTATCTTTTTAGGTTGTAATTTATATTCTATTATATTTGTTTTTAAATGGATTTTTCTTATTTTTATTTTTATTTGGGTTCGAGATACTTTACCTCGTTTTCGATATGATTTTTTTTTTTTTTTTTTTTTTTTTTTTTTTTTTTTTTTTTTTTAACAAAGCAAATGAATAAAAACCATTTAGCAAATACAATTGTAACCCAAACCAAATATAAAAATAAACATGCGAAGCTAAGGAGTTGTTGCTTAATTAATGGTTGCCAATAAGTCATTCTCCACAGATTCCCACTCCATAGCCTCGTCTGGGGTCAATTTTGCAACTAGCCCTTCCCTGGCAGTTGGAAACAAACCCTTGAACCAGTCAGTCCATAAAACTGGAGTGGTCCTGCTGGTTGATGCCTTCTTTGGTATTGCTCCCGTGGGTGCACTGCATATCTTCCATTTTACACAAAGGGCAAGTTTTGCGTCCTGGGTAAGCGCTGTAGAGCGATAACTAGCCTGGTAATAACTGGCCATGGTTTTGATACTGGTGTACTTATTATCCTTCTTATGAAGGACCCTATCCGAATGGAAATGTATAGCAAACAGTAAGATATGTGCCCTTGTATTCTCTTTTATTGCAGCCTCAGGTATGCATGAGCTCAAGTAGGTTGTTGCAAGGGCAGTGTGACTGGAGGCATCGGGACCTAGACTTGATAACTCAAATATCCTCTTACCGTACCCATTGTGGAAGATGTCCACATAGAGCCCAGGAAAGCATGCCACTATCCTGGGGAATGTCACGACTTCCGGTGCCACAGAGGATCCTGCAGGCCTCTCCTTTGTGTCAATCTCATACTTCATAACTAGCCAGTCGACTAGATTGGTGAAGTCTTTAGTGGACATCGAACTAATCTTTTTGTAATTGCTCCCTCTTAGAGCAAAATTAATCAGCAAGAATTTTAGATCCTCATGAAGTGAGGCGTTCTTCCTAAGGGATAGAGGATCCGAACCAGGCCCTGGGGACAATACTATCGATCCAGCTTCGCCCCTCCTTTCCAGGTTGCGTTTGCACATCAGCTTTACTATACGTTTAGGGTCAAACCCCTGGTACATCGCAATCATGGACATATGTCCAAAGAAGGTGGAGTCAATGTCCGAAGAAAAGGCCCCTATTTCTTCCAGCATAGCACGAGTTTCATCATCATCTCCATAATGAGCCACCACCATGCTCCACAAGTCCTGCATGCTAGTCATTTTTTGAGTATCTTGATGAAACTACGCAATCAAAAATCCACTGGGTTCTAACTCTGAAGTCACTGAAAAAATCAGCTATCACCAATCTGATGAAGAAGAATAGGTGATTTGATTGGTGGAAATCAAAAACTGTAAGCTCGATACGGAATACAAAAGTTTAAAGCTCTTGATATTTATTCGTAGCACTCAAAGAAGATCTCAACCGTTTTTTTTTTTTTTTTTTAACAAAGCAAATGAATAAAAACCATTTAGCAAATACAATTGTAACCCAAACCAAATATAAAAATAAACATGCGAAGCTAAGGAGTTGTTGCTTAATTAATGGTTGCCAATAAGTCATTCTCCACAGATTCCCACTCCATAGCCTCGTCTGGGGTCAATTTTGCAACTAGCCCTTCCCTGGCAGTTGGAAACAAACCCTTGAACCAGTCAGTCCATAAAACTGGAGTGGTCCTGCTGGTTGATGCCTTCTTTGGTATTGCTCCCGTGGGTGCACTGCATATCTTCCATTTTACACAAAGGGCAAGTTTTGCGTCCTGGGTAAGCGCTGTAGAGCGATAACTAGCCTGGTAATAACTGGCCATGGTTTTGATACTGGTGTACTTATTATCCTTCTTATGAAGGACCCTATCCGAATGGAAATGTATAGCAAACAGTAAGATATGTGCCCTTGTATTCTCTTTTATTGCAGCCTCAGGTATGCATGAGCTCAAGTAGGTTGTTGCAAGGGCAGTGTGACTGGAGGCATCGGGACCTAGACTTGATAACTCAAATATCCTCTTACCGTACCCATTGTGGAAGATGTCCACATAGAGCCCAGGAAAGCATGCCACTATCCTGGGGAATGTCACGACTTCCGGTGCCACAGAGGATCCTGCAGGCCTCTCCTTTGTGTCAATCTCATACTTCATAACTGCCAGTCGACTAGATTGGTGAAGTCTTTAGTGGACTTCGAACTAATCTTTTTGTAATTGCTCCCTCTTAGAGCAAAATTAATCAGCAAGAATTTTAGATCCTCATGAAGTGAGGCGTTCTTCCTAAGGGATAGAGGATCCGAACCAGGCCCTGGGGACAATACTATCGATCCAGCTTCGCCCCTCCTTTCCAGGTTGCGTTTGCACATCAGCTTTACTATACGTTTAGGGTCAAACCCCTGGTACATCGCAATCATGGACATATGTCCAAAGAAGGTGGAGTCAATGTCCGAAGAAAAGGCCCCTATTTCTTCCAGCATAGCACGAGTTTCATCATCATCTCCATAATGAGCCACCACCATGCTCCACAAGTCCTGCATGCTAGTCATTTTTTGAGTATCTTGATGAAACTACGCAATCAAAAATCCACTGGGTTCTAACTCTGAAGTCACTGAAAAAATCAGCTATCACCAATCTGATGAAGAAGAATAGGTGATTTGATTGGTGGAAATCAAAAACTGTAAGCTCGATATGGAATACAAAAGTTTAAAGCTCTTGATATTTATTCGTAGCACTCAAAGAAGATCTCAACCGTCTATGTAGAGTTGTTTACTGAGTTGTTGTTGGGGTGTAGTCAAAGATGACGAAAAATAAGGGGGGGAAACTGGGTTTATTTATACAATTAGAATAATTGCAATACTTCAAATAGGGGGACGGGAGGGAACTTGTTCAATGCGTGGATCGTACGTAACTGATTATCACTGCAGTCTCTCTGAAGGAGAGGGGCCGCGGGAGGGTAGGTTAGGGGGTTAGTGGGCGCTGGCTCAGACAGGTCCTTTTAGTGACATCCACGTCACACTCCCCCTCCGTTGAAAAAGGGCGGAAGGGTATTTTGGGCTGCAAGTTTTAAAATTTTTATGTTTTAAGGGACATACCTATCACTAGGGAAAAACCGTCCCTGCTCGTTCGAGTTTGCTGGAAAACCTTCAGCATTGGAGGCGGTTGACGGGGCATAAAATAAATATTTTGAAAATAATTAGAAAATAATTTTACCTGAGGCAGGAATTGCACTCTGTGGAGGGAAATGCTTGGGTCGGTGGTGGAACGAGCAGAGTGGGGTAAAAAACCCTAGAAAATACAAGAAATTACGGAAAACTGATGTACTGAATTTCTGTCCCGAGTGCCTGAAGGGCCTGTTTGTTTTCGGGGAGGGAGCCGCTGATGAGGTACCTGTGAGCCCGGAATTAGGAAAAGGAGGTGGCCAGGATGATTAGTAGGGGCCAGGACAAACATGTCAGCATAATGTGGGGGGTGGGGGGCCGTTTTGGTACCACACGTTGACCAGAAACCAAGGGACTCGGTGCCCTGTCAACCGTGCAGCACTTGTGAAGGGGCTTTGTAGGAGCAAAGGTCCTGAACACAATTCGGGGGCAATTTTGGTGGCTGAAGGCCATTGCAGTTTCATTTAAGGGGGGCTGTGTTATCTTTTTAGGTTGTAATTTATATTCTATTATATTTGTTTTTAAATGGATTTTTCTTATTTTTATTTTTATTTGGGTTCGAGATACTTTACCTCGTTTTCGATATGATTTTTTTTTTTTTTTTTTTTTTTTTTTTTTTTTTTAACAAAGCAAATGAATAAAAACCATTTAGCAAATACAATTGTAACCCAAACCAAATATAAAAATAAACATGCGAAGCTAAGGAGTTGTTGCTTAATTAATGGTTGCCAATAAGTCATTCTCCACAGATTCCCACTCCATAGCCTCGTCTGGGGTCAATTTTGCAACTAGCCCTTCCCTGGCAGTTGGAAACAAACCCTTGAACCAGTCAGTCCATAAAACTGGAGTGGTCCTGCTGGTTGATGCCTTCTTTGGTATTGCTCCCGTGGGTGCACTGCATATCTTCCATTTTACACAAAGGGCAAGTTTTGCGTCCTGGGTAAGCGCTGTAGAGCGATAACTAGCCTGGTAATAACTGGCCATGGTTTTGATACTGGTGTACTTATTATCCTTCTTATGAAGGACCCTATCCGAATGGAAATGTATAGCAAACAGTAAGATATGTGCCCTTGTATTCTCTTTTATTGCAGCCTCAGGTATGCATGAGCTCAAGTAGGTTGTTGCAAGGGCAGTGTGACTGGAGGCATCGGGACCTAGACTTGATAACTCAAATATCCTCTTACCGTACCCATTGTGGAAGATGTCCACATAGAGCCCAGGAAAGCATGCCACTATCCTGGGGAATGTCACGACTTCCGGTGCCACAGAGGATCCTGCAGGCCTCTCCTTTGTGTCAATCTCATACTTCATAACTAGCCAGTCGACTAGATTGGTGAAGTCTTTAGTGGACTTCGAACTAATCTTTTTGTAATTGCTCCCTCTTAGAGCAAAATTAATCAGCAAGAATTTTAGATCCTCATGAAGTGAGGCGTTCTTCCTAAGGGATAGAGGATCCGAACCAGGCCCTGGGGACAATACTATCGATCCAGCTTCGCCCCTCCTTTCCAGGTTGCGTTTGCACATCAGCTTTACTATACGTTTAGGGTCAAACCCCTGGTACATCGCAATCATGGACATATGTCCAAAGAAGGTGGAGTCAATGTCCGAAGAAAAGGCCCCTATTTCTTCCAGCATAGCACGAGTTTCATCATCATCTCCATAATGAGCCACCACCATGCTCCACAAGTCCTGCATGCTAGTCATTTTTTGAGTATCTTGATGAAACTACGCAATCAAAAATCCACTGGGTTCTAACTCTGAAGTCACTGAAAAAATCAGCTATCACCAATCTGATGAAGAAGAATAGGTGATTTGATTGGTGGAAATCAAAAACTGTAAGCTCGATACGGAATACAAAAGTTTAAAGCTCTTGATATTTATTCGTAGCACTCAAAGAAGATCTCAACCGTCTATGTAGAGTTGTTTACTGAGTTGTTGTTGGGGTGTAGTCAAAGATGACGAAAAGTAAGGGGGGGAAACTGGGTTTATTTATACAATTAGAATAATTGCAATACTTCAAATAGGGGGACGGGAGGGAACTTGTTCAATGCGTGGATCGTACGTAACTGATTATCACTGCAGTCTCTCTGAAGGAGAGGGGCCGCGGGAGGGTAGGTTAGGGGGTTAGTGGGCGCTGGCTCAGACAGGTCCTTTTAGTGACATCCACGTCACAGAAGTAATTAATAAATAAGTAATAAAAAATAAGTAAATAAGGTAAGGTAGGGCAAGTGCGTACCATAAAAACGATAGTTTGACTTTGCTTGGTAACCAATGCCAAAATGTTACTGTTTTTCTGGTGCTGTTGGTAATAATGGCTTCAGAATCTTTCTGAGGATCGATTCGTTGCTTGAAATATTAGAATGAACCACGTGAAGCTCGAAAAATTGCCGTTTTCCGGGAAGGCTGTTGGGTACGCACTTGCCCGCCCAGGTGGGGCAAGTGCGTGTCGCTAAAATTTCACTTACATGAACGACGCTCAAGCTTAATTTACCAATAAAAAGGATGATTAAAGTAAGAAAACCATTATATAATATGGATAAAAGGAGCAATACAGAACGACGGAAGTAAAAACGACAAAATTAATCACGTATTTTGACACCGCAAGATTTCAAATGTGACAGGAGCTCCTCCGCATCAGTTTCCAGGTCGTCTGAATCAGACGGGTCGGAGAGGGGGCTCTTAAATGGCGAGGATTTAAGCACCATCAACTGTATTTGAGAGGTCGACGGTACCCCTTCTTCCATCCCCAAGGTCATCGGCACGCTCAGATTTGGGTCATCGCCCTCCAAGGGCTCGAGAGCCACAACCTCCACTGCAGGCTCATCCTCGTCAGTTTCAGGAGGGAAATGAGTTTTCCTGGTTCCCCTTCTTGTCGTGGGAACAAGAAAATCTTCGTCGTCGGCGTCACTCGTCTCTGGTGTCATATTTTTCTTGGTTTTCTTCACTCTCCTCTTTTTGGTGGTTTTTGTTTGTTGCCGTTTCATCTTGGGCTTCTCTTTTTTGACATTTTGAAGCCGATCCACAACATCTTCTGATGTCAGCACTTCGGCACCGGTTCCAACACGCTTTCGTTTTAGAGTCGTAGTCACTTGGCCACCTCTTAACCCATTAGTCCCCAAATTTTTTTTTTCAACGATTGCCACTCTAAATGATCATACTGTGTTCAATGAACACTGTAAAAATAGAATTTCAGAAAAAAAATCGATTATCATGGAGTAAATTCAAAATTTCGAAAAAGTCCCAAATGGGGATCATGGGCAGTGGCGACAACGATTGCTCTCAACCATAGATGTAATAACCACAACATAAATCATTGCCAAAAATGTGTATTATTCAAAACAGTAGAGTAATATAGGTAACTTTAAACCATATAATAATATATTTTAGATAATTATATAATTCGTGAACAATAGTAATATAAAATATATATTACAGAAGTCTCTCTACCAACTACCCGCTATTGGACTAGCTGAGCCAAAAAGCTATGACTTAGTAAATTGTATCACATTATTATTGAAAAATGACTTGAATAATTGAGATAAAAAATGATACAGTTCGTATCCAATGTCCATAACCGAATTCATAACTATTTATGCCAGTACGCCATACAATGTAAGTGTATTCCCACGTTACATTTCGAGCATTGTTTCCGAGCGTTTTTCTTGCACACGGCACATTTTCGTTGTTTTCCCCCCTCTGTTCGCTCAAGGTTATGACCTTCCTGATTTTTTCTAATCTCTCGAGGAACTCGCTTGTCCGCAGCTTTCGTCAAAGATGGTCGTCCCGGAAATTTGGGGTTTGAAATGGATGGTATGTACAGATAGGATCTTGTTATGAGCCTCCTGAATTCCAGAAGTGGCAGATTTTCGTTGTTCACCATGTTGTGCAAAACATGAGCGTTGACCACACAGACGTCTATAAGGTGGGTGATTATTGGAAAATACCATTTCTTCCCTCGTATTTTGGTCCTGTATTTATTCACTAACCAATCAAGTTTGTCAACACCCCCCATGCATTTGTTGTATGTTGCGATACATTTTGGCTGAGGAACATTCACCATAGTCTTGTTTTCCTTTGACCATCTTTTGACTTTTTCAACTTTCTCCACTCCTTGACAGTTTGTCATGATGCGCACAAGGTTGTTGTCTTTCCACAAAACGAGCATTATACCATTCTGATCATCGAATCGGTAATCAAATGCCCCTCTTTGTTCTTTTTTGAAAACCTCATCAGTCTTGGTGGGGCATTGGTTAGTACGATTGCTACGCACAGTTCCAACTGCAGCTATATTGTGATCTGTCAATGTTTTCATGAGAGAGAAACTAGTGAAAAAGTTGTCAAAATAGAATACGTGGTCGGATGGATTTTCTATGGCCAAGATGTTATCCAAAATAACTGTTGAACCCAGACCGTCTGAAGGGTTTTCATAATCTTTTTTACCTTCATACAACTCAAAACGGTAGCAATAACCAGTTTCAGAACAGCACATAGCCCACTGTTTGTAACCAAACCGAATTGGCTTTCCTCTTATGAACTGCTTCATGAAGTGACGACCATAGTAGCGGATCATTTGCTCGTCAATACTGATATTTTCAGAGAAAACCCCAAACTGAAGAAATTTATTACTAATAGTTTTCATAATTGGCTCAATCTTGAAGCATTTAGGATGATTCTTCTTTTCTCCCTTCAAAATTGAATTATCGTTGAAGTGCAAGTTCCGTTTTATCTCATCGAATCTGTTACGTGGCATACATTGACGAATGATCTGAATATTATAATCATCATCCTCACTCCAATACAGTCTCTCTCGTGGCAAATGATGGTACCCGGTGAACAGGAGAATTCCGAGGAATTTTCGTAAGCAGTCGACCGAGAAGTTGTAATTGTGTCTATTTTGTTGAGTAGCATAAGTGACACTTTCTTTCACAATGTTCAGCAACACGTCCTCGGTGAAAAACAGCTCGAAAAGCTCAACTGCAGATTTTCCCTTCAACTGCTCGCATAAGCCTTCTCTTCTGTGCTGAACATTTTCTGGTCTACCAAAACTCTTCTGGAAATCAGGATTTTTGCACTTCCAACTACTTTTGAATTTCAAGTTTTTCTTATATCTTGAGGTAGATGGACAAGTCCGGGGACTTGAGTTTTTTCCTGAGTCTAGACGTTCAGGGAGTTGGTTTGGACTAGGTACTTCATTGTTAGATGAGCTTGGTCCAGACTCAGTATCAACGACAACACTGTCATCAGGGGAATCTAAAGGAACGTTGGTGTGGATTTCGAGGGTACCTGGGACGTCCTTTGGTGGAGAATCATCGAGCAAATCATCCTCGTCGACCTCCTCGTTGTCTGAAACTACGTCAACAGTTTGTGGTGGCAGCTGTACGATGTCAATGTGATCCGCTTCTTCATCTATTCCGCCTTCGTCTTCAAATTGATTCAGAAAATCGGGGTCCTGCATGGCATCTTGAAGCTCATTGAGAGTCCAATACTGTTTCACCTTCATATCTGTGAATGAAACAATCAAAGATACATGTCAAGAGGTGGAGTCAAGCTTACCGCATCTTGTAAGTCGCTGTTACCCATGATCCCCAAATGGGGATCAGCATAAAACAGACATTATAGCATGCCGTAACCAATGATGTGACAAACTAGTATTTTTTCTTCAATCCTGAACATATTTGTGGAGACATACAACAATATCATGTTGAACGATTGAGTAGGTAACATTCAACAGATTTTCAAAAGTAGGTAACGTTTTTCGGTTTTACTTACCGTAGGTTTTCACTCTTCAGATGATGATTGAAAACATGAAATGCACTCAGAATCGAAACACATGGGTTGAGCACTTTTAGGAGAGGTTAGGGGTTCGCCTAGGACGCTGAGTGATAAGGTATCACTCACTGCTGCCAACCTAGGGACGATAAAAGTCGGAAGTCCCAATTGGGGATCATGGGTACAAATGGGTTAAGATACCTACATTTACGAGGTAAAAGCACACAAACACAACTCCACAGTGAAGTAGAACATTTAATACCAAATAAATAGTTAATACTATAAAAACAGCGATAGACTTTATCAACTTTACTATCCACTTGGGTAAACCGCCAATCTTGTCTACTATATCACTGCTGCCAACCTAGGGACGATAAAAGTCGGAAGTCCCAATTGGGGATCATGGGTACAAATGGGTTAAGAAGCTGAGAATTTGCTCCTCAAAAGACGTGTCAGTGCCAGACGAGGATGGCAAAGCTGGTGGAGACACTGTCGATGAAGGTGGAGATGAGGTGACAGGCACAACATGAGCTGACGCTCCCGGCCCAGATGGCTCATTTGTGGCTGGGTCCTCAGCCGCCTGTGGCGCTCGCGTTTGGACATCCTTCCACCTCTTAAGAGCAACCGGATCATAACTAGTCTCATCAACGACTCCGCTGTTGAAGGGAAATATGCCTGCCTTTTGAAATCCATTTTTAAGAATCTCTGGATTCAGGTTGTCCCAAATTCGTCCAACGATAGAGACAAACGATTTTTTTGGCAGATGTTTTCCAACATTTTTCCGCTGCCACGCTACCAGCTCTTTGTCCCAGGATGTCTTGAGGGGCTTTAACACCGCTAAGTCTAAGGGCTGTAAGATGTGGTTCGAGTGAGGGGGGAGTTTCAAAAGGACAATTCTATTCTCCACCGCTAGCTCTATCAGCGGGAGAGTTATGTGGGTCGAGTGCCCATCGAATATCAAAAGGGCTGGACGGTCAGGCCCAATATTTTTTAAAAAGTTGTTTCTGAACCAATTGACAAAAATCTCCCCTTCCATCCACCCATTGGTGGATGCGGCGAATGTAGTGCCGGGGAAACCGTCCCCCGACATCCACTGGTCCCAAAGATTTTTCCCTTTGAAAATAAAGAGGGGGGGGGGAGTTTTTGCCCGGCTGCATTTCCGCCAAAACAGACGGTGACGTTCGTTCTGCATGGCCCACTCGTTGTTCTCGTTGATGGGAGCCTCTTTTTCCCCAATACTTTGGACTTGCTGGGGTCTGCACAAAAGCTGGTTTCGTCAACATTGTAAATATATTGAGGCTTCTCTCCCAGTTCCAACTCGTTAATCGTGCGCTCCAAAAGATTGAAATACTCACTCATAATAAAGGGGTCGGTGGATTTTCTCCTTGCAAATTCCACACTTTGTGGCTTTTTCAAGGACAAACCATGTCTTGCCCTGAAGTTGTGAATCCAAGTCTTCCCTGGCGTGTTGTCATTGAAAACGGTTTTTACTGAATTATCCTCGAGCCATTTTTTCACTGATAATTTCGTCTCTGCTATTGTGAGGCCCAGCCCCCACTTCTCCATGGTTTGCAAACACTTTGCCAACCGTTCCTCTTGCTCCAGGGGAATTGCAATGGGCCTACCTTGGGTGGTGCTCAGTTGTCCCCGCCGTCCCTTGATGTGGTCCCATATCGTCGTTTTGGGGATATGGTAGGTCGATGATGCTGCCTTCACATTTATTTCTCCCCTCTTGATGGATGCGAGAGCTTGCTCCAAATCGTCCTTGGAATAGGCGGTGGCGCGGTTACTTTTTCTCTGATATTTTCGAACCATTCTCCTTGGTTTCCTGAAATTGTTAAAAGTCATTGCATGCAACGTGCAAAACCCTCCACCGAACATGCAAACAAATAAAAAAAAAGTTCCATTCATGCAGCATGAGTTGATGAGCGAATTTTCAAAGAATAATTTAACCTGAGTTGGTGGGTGATTCTTATAGAAAGTTTCACGCTGATTCCGAATAAACCATATGTTTAAGATAGTAATTTACACCAAAAACATCAAAAACGCGTTTTTTAGCGATTTTTGAAACAAAATGTTCAAAATTTGACCCCTTGGAGTACTCCAAAAATTCTGGGCAACGAACTCATCCTTTCTCTTGATATAAGTACTTAATTGACATTTTAAAATTTTTTCGGATTTTTTATCTCGATTCCTTGGTCAGATATCGTCTGGAGTGACTTATATAATATATAATATATACATATACATGTTTATACATATTATGTATAAACATGTATATGTATATATTATATGCATAAGGAAAAGTGTTAAATTTCAGGAATCATTTTAGAATGGTCTGAAACGGATTTCCATGAAGAAAATTTTCAAAAATTTGCATTAAGTACGAGTAAGTACAAAAATTTTGAAGCAATTGCAATAGCTTCATTTTCTTCGAAAATTCGCTAACAAGAAAACTTGAATAAAATATCTACTTTTACTTGAATAAAATAATAAATATAAAATAATAAGTAAATAAATCCAGCACCCTTAGCAAAAATGAGGCACACAAACATGCAATAGGAGAAGCTCACAGATAGCAACCAGTAGAATTTACTCAAAAGAAATGTCGAAAAATGAAATACTTAAGGTACTTATTGAGGGTTCAGAAGAGAAGAGCTCGAAATGTTGATAATTTTTCAATACGCACTTGCCAACCCACAACGGTACGCACTTGCCTTGCATTTGCTTAAACCGAGAGGCAAGTGAGCATTGCATGTAGTGTCGTTCAGTTTAAAGATTTCGACACAATTCAAGTAAATTTAGCTTCCTCAACGTCTTAGGAATAATTCAAGTGCAAAAACGAGGCAATTTGATGAAAATTAAAGTTATAATCGGGGAAGAACTTGACTCACCAGAAACTTCGATTCGCAGTTTTCAAGAGCGTCGTTTTGGAACAAGTGGCATTTGAGGAATGATGAACATTCTCTCGAAAAAATTATTTCCAGATGATAATGAACAGCTGAGCTAACAAAATCTCCTTCCGGAATAATAACTGGAGGCAGCGAACCAGAGAAAAATAACTAAAACGCACTTGCCTCCAATACGCACTTACCCTACCTTACCTTAACCTAAAACACGCTGTTCGGAAAACAAAAGTCCTTGTCACGCGGGTTTCGTGCTTGATTCCATGGGTTAGCAATGCAGAAAATATGATAACTAATAATCCAAGAAGGATGTGAGAAGAAAATAATAAACCAAAAAAGTATAAGAAAGAAGCACTAAACCAAAAATGACATAAAAAGAAAAGAATAAACCAAAAAGTATATTAGGGTGCTTACAGACTGGAGCTGCGATAAGAGCGAAGAAGGAGAGCAAAGATAAGAGCGAAGAGAGCTGAGAGTTGGCATTTCAGAGTGGAGCGAAGAGTCAGTGCGATTCAAATCCTTCTTGAGTATGGACGACGACTACTACTTCTTTGCGGAAAACTCGTCATTGAGATTGTGGTTCTTACTTGGGGGGCGAAAAGTAGAAGGGATTCACGAAATAAATCAATCGCGACATGAACACGGTGAATTCCACCATTTATATGAAGAACTTCGAGGAGATTCTATGAAATTTCATGAATATTTCCGCATGGATATCAAGACATTCGACTACTTGCTCAGTAAAGTACAACGCAGATTGTTAAAGAGGTGGACGAACTGCATTTTAAATCCAATTGTACCTGTTGAACGTCTTGCAGTTACTTTAAGGTAAGTACAAATTTTTAATACAGGTTCGTACCGTAAAAGTTTTATTAATGAAGGTTTAATATTAATAACGTAATTATTTACTAAAAACGCTGCTAAGTCCTTGTCACATGGGTTTATTATTTTGGTGGGTGTATTATTAAACTCGTGGGAAATGTTGAGATGGCTATTTACAGTCTAGTATCAAAGCTTGAAATCATTCCGACGCTTTAAGGAATTAAAGCCATTTAAAACATTTCACATTCGCGCATGCGCCGGCGGAAAATATAGTACAATTTTGATGAAACTCAAATTTGGCCTTTTGAGTTTTAATCCGCATGTTCTCTCGAGATTTCAGTTTCCTGCCACTATGTTTGCGGAAGTTAAACGCAATACAAGATATTAGAAATGAATTTTGTTTTGCGCATGCCCAGTAGGATGTTCATTACCGATTTCTATGAAACTCATACAGATCCTCAATAATGATATCCCTGATGTCTCATGAAAATTTGGAATCATTTTGACGAATTTTATGGAAGTTATGCCCGCTTTTAGTATTTTACATTTGCGCAAGCGCAGACGAAAGTTATCGTAAGATTTCGATGATTCTGATATGAGACCATCTTTGGCCCAACCCCCACGTTTCCTCCAAATTTGAACTACTTTCGACCACTTTTACAGTAATTATGGACGTTTAAAGGCGCCAGCACTAAACACATCAAAATAATCAGAAACACTCGATACAATTTAAGGTTTGCGCATGCCCTGTAAAATCGTGACTACCGATTTTCCTGAAATTTTCACAGATCTTCCACATCATGATTCTGGATGTTTCATGAAAATTTGGAAACATTTTAACCATTTTGACGGAAGTTATGAGCATTTGAAGTATTTCACATTTACGCATGCGCAGGCGATAGTTACCGCACGATTTGGATAATTTTGATATTAGACCTTCTGTGGCCCAACCCGCACCTGCCCTCCAAATTTGAACCAATTTCGATCATTTTTACGGTAGTTATGGGCGTTACAATGCCTAAACGCTTCACAATTTCGAAAAACTGGAAAAAATCAACGTTTTTTTCCCTTCAAAAAATTATATCTACCCTTTGGGTTGAGCTACAGAAACGAAAAGCTTCGAGGACCAACTAGATGGATGACTGAGCCTAGGAAAAAAATTTGGTGAATTTTCGTTGAGGTCTACTACCAAAAGTGCCCCGGACGGCGTACGGCGTACGGCGTACGGCGGACAGATGGATGAAATTTTATTCGAAATTCTTAATCTACGTCCTCTGAAACGTAAAACATCAAATTTTGAGGGGGGGTTAAAAAAAAATTTTTCGTGCTCGATTCCATAGGTTCATTATTGAAAATAATAAACCAAAATTAACTTCAACGTTAAAGCAGACAAGGTAGATTTATACAGGAATATTTAGGTACATATATATATATATATATATATATATTTTTTTTTTTTTTTTTTTTTTCAATGTAATATAGCAAGCAAGTTTGCCTTTTTATTTATTTAAAATGCAATTACAAGTAAAAATAAAACAAAAATAAAATAATATAATAAAATACAGGAATATATAAAACACGAAAATGCATTACATATTTAAGGAGGGGAAGATATAAATGGTTCTTCGCCAGTATAATTGCTGAAATACGATCCAACAGAAGAAGGATTTGATAGTTCATAATCCGGATTATGTGGACGAGAAGATTGTTCATTTGAAGTGTGTGCGACATGAGCATAATGGATTGGCTGCATTTCACAGTTACCGCGAGCATTGGTTGGTCTCTTCGTGATAAAGTCGTACACAAGTTGCTGAATTTTAATTCTCAGTAGTAGCTTATCAGGCTGAGGAAGGGGTTTGACATGTGGAAGTAGACTTTCGAAAAAAGCCATGTCCTCATCAGTTTCTTTTGAACTTTTACTTCTTAATTGAAACAATTCCAGTTTTCTTTGTTCAAGTTCGATTAATGCACGCCCAACTTCATCACTTGGTCTTTTACGTTTTCTTTGGGATGAACCTGGAGTTTCACTGCGATCAGATGGACAATGTTCAGCACCTACTTCTTCACAATTGGAGACAGTAGGATATTCGGTAGGCTCTGTGTCCAATGAATCGGTAGGAACTTCAGGTTCGGGCAAATTCCCACCAGCTGTGCGAACAGTGAATTGGTCTTGCAGGAAAAGCAGGTTGTCAAAATGTTTCCACGGCGATTTCCAGTCTGCTTGTGACCCACCACCGTCACCAGAACGTGGCACTGGCTTCTTCTGAAATTCTTGACGAAACTTGTCACGCACGGCCTTCCATTTACCTCTCACTGCCTGTCCTGAAATGATAAACAAAATTATTTAATATTATATAAAGTAACGAAAACTGAGATTTAATTCAATTGAAATCAAACTATTAATTTTTTCATATTTGTGTAATACCTACCTAAAATATTTAAATAGTTTAATATAGTTAAAAAAATCTAATTAATATTTTTTTTAAAATTGAAGTTCAATTTGTTTCAGGTATCTTGCTACTGGAGCGTCTTTCAAAAGTCTTGCTTTTACCTTTCGTATGGGCACAAGCACTGTCTCAAAGATCGTAGACGAAACCGCGGGAACTATTTGGGACGTACTTCAACCTATTCACATGCAAGTACCAACCGAAACGATGTTCAAGGACATTTCTCAACAATTCTTCGATAAATGGAATTTTCCCCTCTGCCTCGGTGCCATAGATGGCAAACACATCCGTGTCAAATGCCCACCAAATTCAGGGACTATGTTTTATAATTATAAACACTTTTTTTCCATAGTTTTGCAAGCTGTGGCCGATGCGAATTGTAAATTCATTGCTATTGAAGTAGGTGGGTACGGAAAACAAAGCGATGGAGGGACATTTCGCAATTCTTCCCTTTTCCACTTGATGGAATCAGGGCGTTTAAATATTCCTTGTGATAACGTCCTACCTACAACAAGCATTGTAGCCCCGTACGTTTTTCTAGGAGACGACGCCTATCCACTTCTGAGAAAGCTGTTGAAACCTTACAAACCTCCCCGAGGAGGTCGTTTGACGTCAGAAGAAGAATATTTCAACATGCGGCTTTCTCGTGCGAGGCGAGTTGTTGAGTGTGCATTTGGTATTATGACAGCCAAATTTCGTATTTTGTTGAAACCTATTGAAACCTCTTTGGATTTGGCGGACAAAATCGTTAAATGCGTCTGTGTCTTGCATAACATGATAATTGACTTGGAAGGTAGCAACAGCACACAGATTGACGAAGTCCCATATTTATCAAGTGCTTTCACTAGTGGAAGAGAAAATAACAGACCTACCGAAACAGCTACTCACGTCAGAGATGTTTTCAAGACTTTTGTTTGTGCAAACAGATTTCCTACTTCATTGTAATAAAAATTGGAAATAACATCTACCTCGAGAAAATTTTATTTTGGATTACCTATATAGATATACCTATTTGTACTTTCTACGGAAAAATATATCGGTAGGAAACGAAATAAAAATAAATATTAGAAAATATGTAAATAAAACTTACTTGTTGAATTCATTGAACTGGCTACTTCATCCCACAACTTGTCAAGAATGTACCGGTTATGGTGCATCGGATCCCTCTGATCCCATAAAGGTTTTTTCGTAAAAACTATGCCAATCAAATCATCAACATTCATGATGTTGATGATGAATGTTGGATTCTAGCGCGATGTGGAACAACGATAAGAGCGAAGAAAACAAACTGACTTGATTTCTTCGCTCTTAGCGCAGCTCTCATCTTTGCTTGACCTTGAAGCGCTGCCCCACTATGAACGCCTCCCTCTACCTACACACGTTTGTTTTCTTTGCTCTCCTTCTTCGCTCTTATCGCAGCTCCAGTCTGTAAGAGGCCTTAGGTGTCACTAAAATGAAGCGAAATATTCTAGCGGATTTTTGAAGAAAACAAGGCTATAGTTCTCGGTACCTACAAAATGTTTAATATGGGAATTTTTTATTTTTATATATTATATTTGGTATTACAATATTAGTTGGGGGAAAAATAAATACTGTGTATATCTTTGGTAATTTTCTTTAATTACTGTAAAAAAAAATTAAAATACATTACTTACTTACAAAAAATTAAAATATATTACTTATTAATATAATTACTTACTTTAAATTCATGTTTAAAAACGGGGTTACCACCACCAACATCAGCTACTGGCACATCAAAAACTACTGGAGTATCCTCAGCTACAATAGGAATTTCTAGCACTTCATCACACTGATCTATTTTTCCAAGCTGGTTTATGTCTACTGAGAGATGTTTTCTTTGTAAATGTTTTTTCAAGTTACTCACAGTACCTTTATAAGAAAGGGACGATTTGCACAGGTTACACCTGGCAGTCGCAGAATCTGCAGATACAACACTAAAAAAGTTCCACAGTTCACTTCGAGATTTTCGTTTTTGCTTATCCATTGTAAAATAAAATTTATTTAATACAGCACACTTTTGATGATTGCTCTAGGTTTGTAAACACAACACAATTCAAAATCTATATCAAGCACAAGGCACATTGTTTTCATGTTTTGATTTATGTTTTCTGTTTCATGTTTCATATCGGTATTCATTATTGAAAGGAAATTATCGATACAAATATCGGTGTCGATACCAAAAAAGTATCGATACTCCGATATATCTTTGGTATCTTACCGTAAGATACAAAGATACAAAGCCAAAACAAACAAGGGAGGTAGGAGGTTGCAAGTTATTCAAGGTTCGAGATATCGATGTCATTGAAGGAATAAGTAGGACAGAAGCGATATATCGTTTCAATCGATCTCAGACCTAGGGGGTCATTTCAGTTCACTAATAATTTTGCTGTAGGTATTTTTTTTTATAGCACCAAACATTAAGATATTGGTAAAAAGTATCGATACTTCCGATACATTTAGGAAAAGTATCAATACAAAAATATCGGTATCCACTATCGAAAGGAAAATATCGATACAAATATTGGTGTCGATACCAAAAAAAGTATCGATACTCCGATATATCGTTGGTTACCGCCTCTGCTCCAACTTGGAGATACCTTAACTAATACATTGTAACCGATATTTTCTGAGAGAGACTTGGATCCTCCAAGATTCAAGTCTCTCTCAGAAAATTTCGGTTACAAAGTATCAGTTAGCAGTATCACAGAGAGAGTCTCTCTGTGATACTGCTAACAGATACCTTAACTAATACTTTGTAACCGATATTTTTGATTTCAGTATCGGTTACATAATATGTAACCGATACTGCTAGTAACGGTTACAAAATATCGGTTACTGAAATATCGTCTCACCTCTACTTTCCTGGCGTGATCCACACACCAGCGTTCTTTCTGTACGGATTTATCTTTCCTGCGGGAAAGAATGCTCGTCTATGGCTGGCCAATCCCACCACAGAGCCTGCTCAACAGACAAGAGGGAGAGGTTGGCCGCTTGGCCACGAGGAGCGCTACTGCTCGGCTGGCAACAGGAACCCCTTCTCTTCTGGTCAACCTGTGGAAGGGGAGTGAATTAGGACGCCGAGCTATCGCCATCTTTCTGCCTTTCTTTCTGCTCGAACTCGGATAGTGTACGCGTAGTGCAATCGCAAATAACCGGGTTGAACTGAATCTATGTTACTCAGTACGGTTTACTGGCTTTTTCTTTTACAATACGTATTTCCGTATTAATGCCAAATCGGTTTTGTGAACCGCGTTTATGTCGAAGTTATTGAGCCCGCGAAAGGATGGCTGCTATCTGCTGACCTTATGCATCCGCATATTCTCATCATATTTTAAAGTAAGCACTAGAATCTAATTCTATTTCATCGCTTTCACCTTCAAGACATTTGAGGTTTTAGAATGTCCCGTAGGTCGCGTCCGGACGGCATGGTTGAGAAAAACGTTGCAGAATCGGCAACACCTGCTATCTGTCGTTACTTTTCAAGGGATCCATTCAGCTCATTCCAAATTTCATAACCCATGTTTGGGTATCACCATTAATTGTACTGGATGCAGATGACCTTAACCCTTACGGTCACACGCAGGTCCCCGAGACTCCTGCGTTAAAATTTTCGCATTTTTCATTGATTTCTTTTTGTTTCTGTCACAATGAGGGTAAAGACCCCAGTTATAGACACATCTACGTAAAATTTCAGGCATTTGGTTCTCAAGATAAGCTTTAAAAAAATTTCTGTTTATCCTCCCTTATTCCCTCCAATATATCCGATAATAGTTTCCTCTTCTTCTTCTTTGCTATGCGGTTAGGGGTGCTTTGGGAGGAGGCGGCTGGTACATAATCAATTAGGATGTTTTCAGCATCAACCTCGAATTCAAGATCGAATCCGTGGTCTTGTTAGTTTGCAGCGTTACCTTATCAGATTCGGAGAGAAGTACTTCGGGGTTGCAATTTTTTTTTTTACCAAACAAATCTGTCAGCTCCTCTTCAAACTCAAGTACTTTGGCTCCTCTACCAGTCTTTGAGTCATTATCAACGTGTTTTTTGTATGACCTTTCGAGGCTTTTCAGCTTGTTTGCGATTTGGTCGGGCGATACTGTAACCTGTAAGTTATTGTACAATTAAAACTTAATGAGAAAAAGTTGTTCTCAAATCTGTAAAAAATATCGTTGATTGATTTGATGTCAAGCCATCAATGGTAAGATTTTCATAATAGTTGAATTCTTCGGGATGCTACGAGAGAATATAATATATTCTTAATATATCTGTGCTAAGATGGCAAATGTGATATGTCAGTTTTTTTTTAAATCGGTATTTTTGCTTCCTCTAGTATGTTATGGTACATAGCTTTGGGATAAAAAAACACATGGCTACTTTAACGACTTTATCACAAGTTTGCAGCTGCAGCTCCGCGAAATTCGAAGGAAAGATAATTGAAAAAAAAGGATGTTTACCTTGAACTGTTTGCTCAATGCTTCACCAAGTATGTTGTGCAGCTGCTTGACGTGACGGTGGCCATCGTTTTTTCTCAAACCAAATTCGTGAATCAACCATTTAGTCATGGCTGACGTCCACAGTATAGGTATCTTAGCCGGCGCCATTTCATCACGCGGATGAAAAGTCATGTATTCGGTTAGATCTGAGAAAATAAAGTTTAAAAAATTAGTAGTAATTTTGGTGCTAGGGGTGTCGGTAGGTTCTGGTTCAGAATGGATTTGAAAACTTCTTTCGTTCTTAGGTAGGTACATACCTAATTTACAAATCAAATTAATGTAGACTTCTCAAAGCCAAATGCATTTTACTAGTCAAAATAATAACTTTGCAAATTAATGTAACATTATGTGCCGCCTTCATCCATGCCGCACACGCCTTCCACCACATCCATGTGACTTCTGCCGCTGTCAGCGCAACACTCGAAGCAAACACACACATTCCTACAAAATTCGTCTTCCAGATTTAATTCTGATTATTAGTTGAGCTTCCTTTTTATACACGTGATTGTTCATCTTCATTATTCAAATTCATCTGTTTATTCAAATTCATTATTACGTAACGTGTCATTTTCTAAATCAAACTTTCGTTTTCACGAAGTATATTTTTCTTATGTGGAATCCCCCACATAAATGGTGACCCCGACGTGATCAAGGAGAGATACCAGTAATCCCTGGGTTTCACTGTTAGCTCTGGCGAGCAGGAAGACATTCGCGCAGTTCCGGGTTTTGGATTGCTCAATAATCCATGCGAGGGAGGATAGATGATTGTCCTGGACCAAACCATAGACATTCATTAAAAAATGATAAATCTGCTCCGTTGTTGGTTTCGGCTCACAGTACACTCTGTGAAAATGCGACAGGTTCTCACCTGACATTTCTGAGAGATCTAAATCGGGAAGAGTCGTTGTCAGGCGCGTTATCCGCTTTTCTAACCACGTCGTTGTCGGATCGGCACCCTTACAAATTGCAACTAAAGTGCCGACTAATGAGGATACCATAATCGAGATTCTCGATTGGCGGCCTTGATACAGGTTAATATCGTATATACTTAATAATTCCAGTTCAGGCATCTCGCGTAAATTCTGAAGGTAATCGGGATGTATAATTGTGTCGGGCCATTCTTCAGTCATAGGAACCTGGAAACCATTTGGTGATTTTAGGCGAGCTATAATTTCTCGTTGTTCAGTGGTTAGCATACATATGGAATCCCAGTTGATTGCGTGCCCTCCTGATTCGAAGAAAATCCTATACTGCCGGTGGTACTCAGCTTGGACTGGAACTTGTCTAGGGATTCCGTCTATCCCTACCATACGAGTGTCCCAGAATCGCAATAGATTATCGGATGATTCTAACCCAGAGTCTTGATCCAGGTAAATTGTAGTCATTAGTCCATTTATCCATTTTGCCAATAAATTGGCATCTAATGGATTAGAACGCAGGATAGAAATCACTTCCATTTGTGCTCGACGCATCTCAGCTATGGTCTGTCCCGGAGCACATTTCCAGGTGACCGATAGCTCGGCCCACTTTTGCGCTGTTTGGGCAGTTTGTGTATTCCCTGGTTTACCCTTATTACGGTAATCAGCTATTATTGCCGCAATAACTGGGCGAGTCAATGGATTAATCCATTGTTGATGCTCTGACATGAGGTCTTCATGGAGAAAATCTCCACATGCAGATGCAAGAATGGTCGGCTCCACTCCCGACTCCTCCTCGAGCGCTCTAACAATCGTTACCGCATTGAGAGTTTGTCGGTAAGACCTACTGGTAGAGGAGGAGCTCGAGCATTGGCCTCTCGCATCCAGCGACAACTAATGCTGGAGCGATTCCCAACTTTCCCGGATGGTGATATCGATGTTTAATATTGCTAATTTAAATATATGTACCTATTAATATTCTCTGCCTGTATTATTAACCTGGGATCCAAACAAGAGGCCAAATAACCATTGATTGATTTAGGTATAAGTACACAACTTTCATATATCGTATTTATTCATATAATGTATCTACATAACACACGTATTAGTTTGGAACAGTTGACACACGTACTTTCTTAGGTAGTATCCATTCAGGTACATACTAACATTAAAATAGCTATTGCAAATTTGGTAAACCACTAAACTTATGAATACAGAAGGCACAAGTCAAGTATCACAGATAAATTGAGTTACATAACCATTCTAGAAAATAATTACAAGAGACTATAGTGGCAAGACTAGTGAGTTATAGGACTAAAATTCTCAAATACAAAAACAAAAAGTCCTTGGGCAATACAGAAGGCACAAGTCAAGTATCACAGATAAATTGAGTTATATAACCATTCTAGAAAATAATTACAAGAGACTATAGTGGCAAGACTAGTGAGTTATAGGACTAAAATTCTCAAATACAAAAACAAAAAGTCCTTGGGCAATACAGAAGGCACAAGTCAAGTATCACAGATAAATTGAGTTATATAACCATTCTAGAAAATAATTACAAGAGACTATAGTGGCAAGACTAGTGAGTTATAGGACTAAAATTCTCAAATACAAAAACAAAAAGTCCTTGGGCAATACAGAAGGCACAAGTCAAGTATCACAGATAAATTGAGTTATATAACCATTCTAGAAAATAATTACAAGAGACTATAGTGGCAAGACTAGTGAGTTATAGGACTAAAATTCTCAAATACAAAAACAAAAAGTCCTTGGGCAATGTCTTTAAAAAATGTTACCTAACGATAGCTATTGCAAATTTGGTAAACCACTAAACTTATGAATACAGAAGGCACAAGTCTAGTATCACAGCTTTGACTTTCTTCAAAAATTAGCAAAAGGTATTGTGAAATTAAAAAATAATGAAACAAAAAACTACCTCAATAAAAAAAACGAGTTTTCAAAATGATTTGAGTATATTTGAGTATGAAAATTTAGTTTACATACTTAAATTTACTCAATTTAGTTGTGGGGACTATTTCCTTTCTCAATTAAATACTTGAGCAAAGTATTTGTCTCCTCCTGCTGACTAACCAATCTTGTCAATGCATTGGCGAACATCTGTAAGACAAAACAGGCGAAAGGAATAAGCAGTTTTACTATGAATACGTACTTAATTGTTATGTTCATTTACAATGTCTGAATTTATTGTTCTAATGTACAAGTCAGAGCTAACAGTATACCAGTAGAATATTCGTTATTCTTACCTCCATACATGCAACTTGGCGCTCAGCAATAGCCAATAATTGAGACTGAGCTTGTTCATTCCTACCCAATCGCTCTGCCCTTCCTGATAAATGAAAATATATACAATGATAATGCCTCTCAATGAATTCATAAAAATAAAACTAGATAGGTGTAGGTGATAGGTTAGTCTTTAGAGTGGACACTCAGGGAGAAAGCGGAAAGGATAAATCATTTTTACTCTATCATGATGAGCATACCTTTCCGATGTGCAAAAATTGGTGTTGGGGTTATGGCAGTATGAGGTACGGAGGTTCCAGGTTGTTCGCTGTTCGATGTAGTGACCCCCTTCAGCTGCTGTGACTCAGTCATCATTTCGCAGTCGTCATATACAACACACTCCACCTCTACGTCATCCGAGTTTAGTACTTCTACAACATCAATTGTGAAATACTCACGTAGATTACGTACCACGATGGGAGAGAAAATATAGTCTTACCAAGTTATGAAACATGCCATTTTCGTACTCACCATCTATATCTCCGAAACATTCTACCTCCTGCTGTAGCACCTCCGTTCTATAAGCAAAAGTGAGGAATACTTATTTCAATTTACTATAACCGACTAACAAGGGAGGACCTTACCGAATACATACATACCCTAATAAATACATACATACATATCTACATACAATTAATAAACTGGGTACATAGGTAGGTCTATTTACTTAATCAATGTAATGAATTAGGTTCATAATGATACTGAAAACTACCTAAATCAACTTACTTCTTCCTCAGGAAACGAATCGGGCACACCTGCATCTCCCTCCATGTACTCCATCCCAACTATATCTATAATTTTCAGGTCGCGCTCAGTTAGACTGAGATTGGGTGGCATTGCTACGTTTCCCGTAGCCCTCCTCAGTCTTTTTATTTTGGCAACCTTAGTTGCGACTGCCGACTTGTTGTCTCTCCAAGTCTGTAAGGAACAATAAATTATTACTGGGAGATGTTGATCAAACACATTTGGTGCGAGGCATCACACTACTCTCATGATCCATAGATACGGACTTGCGTACAATTGTACAAAACGTGAATAAATTTGATCGGATGTTGATCAGAACCAATGTAAGGAGGTGTTCCAGAAATTGAGTTTTCTGGTGATTGTAATGCTTTACCTTTTGAGCTAAGGAAAGTAAAAATCTTACAGGAAAGCAAAGCTCGGACTTGAGTGCCAAAAGGTAAAGTTAAAGTGTAACCTGTGTACTTACGGACTTCCATGACTTGACATCCTTCATGTCGCCCTCCTTCGTAAACATCGAATTCAGTTGGGAGGTAAGTTCCTCCCAACTCCCTCTCAGATGTGCGTGGCCATTCAACCCACCAAACTTCCCCGAAGCTACTTGAGGGTTAAGGACAAAATAGTCGACCATATGGTCGATTTGGGCCTTCGTCGCCTTGGCTTGACGCTTTTTTGCTGTCTCCATCTTACTAAAAAAAAAAAAAAAAAAACAGTCATGCAGCACGGCCATAAGAGCGAATTTTCGAAGCAAATTGTTTTATGTAAAATGTCTCCATTTTACTGATTGTACAACAAATTTTGTCTTAATATAAAACGGAAGTATAGAGTGAGAGAGTCTATTTTCCACGAAAAATAATGAAGTTCATGTTTGTTACTGATGATCGATGACCTAATCGTCGAAATCGATTTAACAATTGTTCTCATTATTTTTCGTGGAAATAGCTCTCTCACTCTATACCTCCGTTTTTTATTGAAATGGGTTTCCACAACCTCGTCGCGAGTGATCTAATTCGTAAATTTTGTCTCCTTTTTTTGTGGAGTAACATCTCATTTTATAGATTTGTCAACGCTGATTTGTCACTACTGTGTACTTGTGTATCGCTATCTTTAAAACTCGAAGGACCAGTATATTTACACAGAATCATATGAAATCAAAAGATTAGTTGTATAATGTTCATTATAGCTTACCGTTGAGTTGTAGGCGTCGTAGATTGATGAAAGATGGAAGCTCACTGCGATCGGATGGCTAGATGTGATATAGATAACATGTTTGATAACAGCATGATTTCTCATTGGCTGGAGGGACGTGTAGCTTCAAGATGCTCGCTTAGGCTCGGAGTTTGGAAGAAAGGATACCGACGTCGTTATCCGATTCTGTAACGACAATTCGTTAACTGAAATCGCTATCCATGATTGCAGAATACCGATATCGCTATCCGGCTGTCGTTGCACGGGAGGTTTAACGACACGGACGGCATAGCGACAAAGAGATAGCGAGAACGAGAATCCCACTACTGCCCTCGTGCGTTCGCGCTGTCTTAGGAACCGAACCTACTCCTTCCCAGCTCTCACCACCGTCACGCTTGAACTGAACGTGTTCAGTTCAGGCAGCGGAAACAAGCTTAATAGTATGGAACAGATCGGAATCAACTTTTTCGAGTTTTAAATTGAAATTGAAAATTTGAAAGCCATGGAGGGTTACATAAGTGACATGGAGGTTACTCAACCAACAGGGAGGGTTACAACACCATGGAGGTTACAAAATTCATCTTGGAGGTTACAAGAGTTACTGAAATAACTACCTACAAAAAGGGGGGGGGCATTTAATTAATACTAATAAACATTTTCTAAGCAACGAAATTTTTATTTTATTTCTCATCACAATAAAATGCCTTTTATCGACTTTTAGGCTTTTGAAAAACTAATTTTTCAGACTTAGATTCAGTCTCTTACAATATCAAAATGAGTCTCATTTATTCAGTCTCAGAATCATTATTTTGTAATAATAATAATTAAAAAAATTAAAAATGTGTTATCATAAGAACGTAGTGCTTAGTATGTGACAAGTTTTCAGATCTCTTAACTTAGATAGTCTCTTGTAAACAATTTCAAAATAGTATTATTATTATATCTGAAAAACATAGTGATATGTAACAAGTGCATTATTAAAAATAGCCTAGGTTCTCTGCTAAAATACTTGTATTAAGATGGTATAACTATCAAACAAAAAATCATTATGGGAGGAAAAATGAAGAGGGTTAAAGAAAGTTAGAGATCATGAACTAATTTCAGTTCCTCACACACCTGTCCACACGGTCAGTACATCCAGCAGCAGTTTGAGTAACAGATGCCAACTCATCCGGTAAAACAGGGACACTAAAAACAAATAAGGTGGTAGAGATTAGTAGGTATATAAAAAAAATGATCATGGGAGGAACAATGAAGGTGGTAAAAGAAAGTTTCTTACCTAATCTCTACGTTTTCTGCATCTGGGTTCTCCTGTAACAAGACCTCATTATCCACAGACGAATGAATTTAGTTAATCAGACAGTGAATTGACTGTACGAGTACTTGTAATTGCCATTATCCTCATTTTGGTTTATTCGTCTCCGAATAATACATCGATGATCATATAATTACTTTCCTTACACTCACCGTATAAATCTCCTCTAAGCTGTGCTGGTTAAGCACTGTCCAAGCTGTGCTGGTTAAGTGTTCGTTCATCTAAAAAAAACACCATTACTTAGAAGGAGCGAATTCTCGAAGAATTGTACAAAGCAGGAAAGTCATATGGTCATAATGGTTTTAAGTCATAACGGTGTATTAACTAAATTAAGGTAATGCTGGCACCATCCTCTCACCTTTTTTTCAAACTTTTATTCAACTTTTGTATTACAGTATACTTCATGTTTTATTAGTTATAATGATTTAAATATGTGTGCCTGGGCACTATGGGACGTGTGTCAGGGGAGCAGTCCCTATAAATTCATTGACAATAACTATGCTTCTAGAAAATTTGAGAAATATCCTCTCAACCGACGCCAATTCTTGTGGTGGAAAAGATTTGAAATTTGACGAGTACCTTAGGACACTTTAAGCAGCATACATGTATATATACCTAGGATCGGCTGAGTAGCTCCTAAAGCTAATTTCTATGCCAAACGTGGCTAAAACATGTTCCATGCTTATAGAAATTGAGGAGTGAGGCTCAAAACGAAAGAACAAGGGGAGGAGGCGCAGCCCCCCTTGGCGAGGGCCCAGTTTTGTCGACGCGCAGTAAATTTCTGTAGATTCTACCAAATAAACGATTGGTATATCCATACCTGTGCCATAGCCGCCTCATCACGAAGCCGTTTTGCCGCGTTGACCTCCTCCTTGCTTTGAATTCCGAACCTTCGCCGAACTTTAAATTCATCGCGGAGTGCCTTCACATCTTCTAGAAGGAGCTCCCGGGTCGAGTACTGCTCCTCAGTTCCCGATTTTTTTAGAATCACCCGCTCTTTGGCCGAGAACATCTTGAGGAGGTAATCGACCCGTTCCCTCACATTTCTAGCAGTAAAATGTTGTTGGAATTCAGAAGTTAGCGATTCGGCAAGTGATTTCCATACATTGGAATTTGTGTATGGGTTGGCGACAAGGACCTGCTTCAGTAGGAAAATATCGATGGTCATGAAAAATTTTGCTTTTTTCTTATCTTGGCACTACAAAAAAAAGAAAAGAACATTTAGCCCAATGTTTGCCAACCTGGGGACACCTAAAAAAAGTAAATAGTACAACTTCTTACCTCATTGCCATTTTCGGCATTATTAGCAGCCATATCAAAATAAATTTGCGTGCGAAACAGTGCGATCTGAAACAATCAGGAAGGTAGGTTGGTACTTCTGCAAAATGGTAAGAACGAAACAACGCCGAGGTTTTCATTCAAACTACAAACTAGCGGAACTAATCCAAACACAGCTAGCGAACTTTCATTCCAATTTCGTACCTTTTTTTAAAGTACATAAAATTTCCTCTGCATTTTAACTCAATCAACTCAACTTTTAACCCAACTCAAACAAACGACACAGTCGTTTTCATTCCAACTCCAAACTAGCCGAACTAATCCAAACACAGCCAGGTGGTTCATAAAGAGGACGGTGCTGTTCAGAAGAGAAATAGGTATGAATTAAATGGGTACTTACGTACAAGATGACTTTCACTCCAATGCACAAACAACACGAAATGCCAACTTCGGATATCAAAATATATTTGCGTGCGAAACAGTGCGATCTGAAACAATCAGGAAGATAGGTAAGAACGAAACAAATGGTAAGAACGAAACGACGCCGAGGTTTTCAGTGTTCATTCAAACTACAAACTAGCCGAACTAATCCAAACACAGCCAGCCGGTTCATAAAGAGGACGGTGCTGTTCAGAAGAGAAATAGGTATGAATTAAATGGGTACTTACGTACAAGATGACTTTCACTCGAATGCACAAAACAACACGAAATGCCAACTTCGGATGTCAGGTTATAAATCTGTGATAACGGATACCGTGGGGAATGGTCACGTGATACCGCAGAAGGATACCGTGGCGGTTAGCATTCGGTTCTGTTTCCCCAGATTTGCGTTCGCGGTGATCGCCGACCGTGGAAGGGAAAAACTCTCTATTGAGAAATGTTCGCCTCGTCATCGATTTCCGCTCCCTCATCAATCACCAGCGATAGCTTGCTGGACGGGGCCTGTGTTTGAGGAGTCTGCAACACGGAAACAAGCGTTGGAAACTATTTGCTATTGGTTCATTTGGAATTACTAGGGTTAATTATTATTAGAGGGTGACATTAGTACAAGTCGGGCTAACGATGAAACATGAAAATGGTTATACAGTAAATCTCGCACACTTCGTCGACATTTCATTGAGTTCCGGTCTGCCTAAGTGAAACCTATCTGTCAATTATTCTGATAACTTTCAAATGAATATTGCAACTCACTGCAAGTAATTTTATTCAGCCAAATTGTCCTGAGGCATGAGCTAAATAATTTTTTTTCCCTCAATTTCATAAATACCTCGCATTGTGGTGTCTTTTGGATATTGTGGTCTTTCTGGGTATCCGGCGAAGGATCGTTTGCACGGAAGCATGTATGTACCATGTTCATCCAGGAGGACAACGGGGTGCACATTGCGCCTCTTCCCTAGAATGGAACTCATCTCCTCCTCAAACTCAAAGTCCTTCCGCCCACGACCTGTCCCGTTGTTGTTGTCCGTCACCTCTTTGTATTTTTTTTCTAGCTTCATGTACTTATTCAGGACCTTGGGGAAACAGAAGAAAAAGAAGTGTGGAATTAAAATTTCGAATTGTAGGCAAGACCATTATAACGATATTGCTGAACTTACCTGAACCCAAGTCAGGTTCAAATGAAAATATTCATTGACTTTCTGAGCCAAATGAATAAAGAGGGCCTTCTGGTTCCTGAACTTAGTTGGACGAGCCAACCGGTACTCTTCAAGGAGTGATAGGGTCATTGGACGATTCCAATGGACGGGGCCCTCCACCGTAAGGTTAGTACTCGTATCCAAGTTGGGGACTTCCTCAAAAATAAGAAGATCGCTCGTGACTGAAAAGGTCAAAGAAACCATAAGATCAGTAAGTTTTGAAGGAACAAGTAGTGCAAGGAACTAGGAATGCAACAAGTAGTGAGGCTGCCAAAAACAGTTCATAGGACCGTCAGTGGGACTTCAACTTGGGTCATTTTCCCAGAAAGGGCCAATCCATACTTCAAGATTTTAGAAAACTTAAAGTTGAAATTGAGTTCTGCAAAAATCAGGGATTAACCCCCACACAGTACTCATTGAATTTCAACGGAAGAACTCACAGTGGGACGCTTACTCACATCGTGGGGTGAATACGAAAGCGCGGAGGAGGTTGTGGCCGCCGGCAAGAGGGGGGAAATAAACAACCACAACCCAACCTTTCGGTACAGAATCTCTATTTAAACTATTTTAACTATATTTCAATTATTTACACAATATAACCCAATAACCAGAACCACACACCTCGCTGATCTTTCTGATAAGTTCCTTTCTCTAGTTGGTTACCCCACTCTTCTTCTTGGAGTCCGGGCAGCGCACGAACTTGAGCTGGGTCAAGTTCGCCCCAACGGTAATCGTTTGTCATTTCTCGTGTGGCTGCTACGTACCGACTCAGGGCATCTACGTTAGTGTGTTTTTTCCCTGGTTTGTGGACAACGTCGTAATCGTATTCAGCCAGTCTCAGCGCCCAACGAGTTAGTCTAGCTGAGGGATCCGTTAGGCTCAGCATCCACTTGAGGGCAGCGTGATCGGTAATTGTGGTAGACCGGATGCTTGGATTCTGTATGGGCGCAACTCCTCATTTCTCGACGACCATAGTACCGGAGGTGCCGGTAGGCGGCAGCATCGTCCACGGTCCTTCCTCAGCGAGGCGGGAAGCGTGCGGGTTGAGGAAAACTCCGATAAGTTGCGATTTGCCCCATAAGCAAGAATCCGGGCCGGCGGAGGGTTGCAACATCTGGGGCAACCGCCAGATGGGGAACACATGCATCAGCAAAAAACGTGACCCTCACCGGATACGTGGTGGAAAATCTGGTTCACTTCGGTTGAGAACGAGGAACGAGGCGGAGGTATTGGGAACGTTTTCGGATTTTGGGGTGATTTGGAAAAGAAGTGTTTCAACATAAAAGCCATCGGTGATTTAGAGAAGAACGATTTAATATCTAATCCATCGGTGCTTGGAAAAGAAGTGTTTTAACATAAAGCCGTCGGTGATTTAGAGAAGAACGATTTAATATCTAATCCGTCGGTGCTTGGAAGAAAAGTGTTTTAACATAAAAGTCCTCGGTGATTTAGAGCAGAACGGTTTAATATCTAATCCATCGGGGCGTGGAAACGAAGTGATCTAGCATTTAAACCCTCGGGAATTTGGACAAAGTGATCGAACGTTAGCACCGCGGGTGGCTTACAAACGGAACGAGCGGCCACAGACAATTCGGATAATCCGGTTCGCGGTCGGGCGACGATACGGATTCGGAAATCGGTTCGGGCGGAATTCCGAAAGCGCGCCGCTAGAGGGTTGGGCCCAGCACAAACTGTAAGTACCTTCTATCCCATTGTATCTTTGTAACCGGGGCTGCTTCTGCGTGGCTGTTCAGTGGAAAGGAAGGACTGGTGCAGTAGTTTTAAGGACAGTCGTTAGTAAGTAAGTACGGACTCCCGTCGTTGTAAGGAAATAGGTTTCAGACGTTGTGAACGTCGTGTCTGGCGTCCGTTAGGGAGCCTGGCGGTTAGCCAGTTGGTTAGTAAGTAGTTGCTGGTATTTGTTAGGGATTAAGCGTATAGTAGCTAAGTACGTGGTACCGAGAAATCGAGTGATTCAGTAGTAATAAGGAGTAAGTTCGTAGTTAACTGTTAGTGCTCATTGTTGGTTAGGCAACTAGCAGGCAAGTACCTAATAAGGAGAGATTAAGTGGTTAGTAACTAGTATTTAGATCGTTAGTGAGTAGTAATTGTGTAGAGGGTCGGTCGTTGTTCGTAGTTAGTTGGTTAGAGTTTGACTTACGAGTACGTAATTGTTTTAGCGAGTAGTTGTATTGGAAATAAATGATAAGTTAATTGTACGGCTCTGGCGTGTTATTTATCTTTCCCTTCTCCCAGCGAGTACAGCGGACTATCACACTGGTGTCAGGTGTGGGGTGTCGTTGAAGATCGTCGGTGAGAAAGGTCCTTCCATATTGAAGTTGTAATTTATGGTGGCATTCCAACCATTCGGAGCATTTCCGTTGTTCAATATGTAGCAAAGGCCTCTCGCCCTTTGGTTTCGTCGTCGGTGGAGGACATCGAGATATGCGTGGTTCGCAACTGTAGCCGAAAACGGAGCTGAGGAGAATAAATTTACTCCTTCTAAGCTCATCGGTCGTGCGTCCGCTGTCTCGTGATACTGAACCTCACACTCTACGAAGACTGTGTTGACGAGTCCAGTCCTTGTCAATGCCTTCGTCGGTATTTGTGGGCATTTGTATTTTGTGTTAATCGACGTTAGGTATGTGTTTACCCGTGCCGATAATTCAGGTGAATACCGGAGTCTACCCTCTACGGTATTGTCGTTGGGGAATCGGATGCCCTGGAGACGGGCTCTTCCCTCGTGGTGTAATTCTTGAATTTCATCATAACCATTTAGGTTATATGTCGGGATAGTTCCAGGAGGTGATAATTCAGGTGGGAGTGGTTCCCAATCCTCAGCATCGTCACGAGTGGCTTCGACGCAGCGGGCTGTTACAGCCGGACTAACATAACACTCGTAAACGTTATGTGTCTGTGCGTCACAAGGTCCGAAAAAGCCAGACTCGTATGTATCGCTGGTGTTGCCTGGATAAGCCACAAGCCACCAATCGGCAAACGCATCTTGAACCAGCAAAACCAGCGAGCAAGACAGCAACGAACAAACACCAGCAAAACAAGCTTCTTGAACCCACCAAAACCTCCTGAACCAACAACTCTTATACGTTTAATATACCAACAATATATTCCATTTAAGCGGGTTTCGCGACAAAACAGCAGCGAACAAACCCAGCAACCAAGCTTCTTGACTCAACAAAAGCCTCCTGAACCCGCACTCCCCTTGGTGATCGAAGTAATAAGCTCGAATCACGAGGGGAACGGAAACGTAACAAGTTATTCGACGAACGTAACAAGTTTGACGAACGACCTAACTCTTACTCCCAACACGGCGACTGTTCTGGAAGTGACTATCAAACAAAAGATCCACTAAACCCAACACGACGACTGTTCTGGAAGTGACTATCAAACAAAAGATCCACTAAACCCAACACGACGACTGTTCTGGAAGTGGCTATCAAACAAAAGATCCACTAAACCCAACACGACGACTGTTCTGGAAGTGACTACCAAACAAAAGATCCACTAAACCCAACACGACGACTGTTCTGGAAGTGACTATCAAACAAAAGATCCACTAAACCCAACACGACGACTGTTCTGGAAGTGACTATCAAACAAAAGATCCACTAAACCCAACACGACGACCGTTCTGGAAGTGGCTATCAAACAAAAGATCCACTAAACCCAACACGACGACTGTTCTGGAAGTGACTATCAAACAAAAGATCCACTAAACCCAACACGACGACTGTTCTGGAAGTGACTATCAAACAAAAGATCCACTAAACCCAACACGACGACTGTTCTGGAAGTGGCTATCAAACAAAAGATCCACTAAACCCAACACGACGACTGTTCTCACCTCTTATCACACCCTCACTCCCCCTTTTTTTTTTTTTTTTTTTTATTTATTCATTATTATTATTATTATTATTATTATTTTATTTATTTATTATTATTATCCTTTATTTATTATTTATTTATTATTTATTCATTATTTATTTATTTATTTATTATTTATTCATTATTTATTTATTTCACCCCCCCTCTTCCCTTACCCACCCCGTTATCCCTCCTCGGACTCTAGTGGCCCGGTCTGGTCGTACCAGTCCATGTGGTAGTCCCGGAACCGCGCCGGTCGCGTCCGCGTCCGCCGAGGCCGTCCTGGTTGTGTGGTCACTGGAGTGGATTCTAGGCCGGCCGGGGATGCCGGGGCGGACCGAGGCCCTTCGGGCGCCTGTTCAGGGTCCCCCACCCGGTCTCCAGTGCTCCCTGGCCTGGCCTCCCTCTCGTGGCTCCTGTCTGGAGCCGGTCCCAAGGCTCGTGGGTCCCGAGCCCAAAACGGAGTCGAGGGAGTAGCGGGTGTGGAGGGGGTACCCGTAGGCGGTGTACCCGAGTAATGAAGGCCAGTTGGTGTCGAACTTAGGGTGGTTGGCACCTCCGTTGTTGCTGACCAGTCTGGCCCGGTCACCGGGGAGAAGCCCGGGGACCTCGTGGGGCTCCCTTCCGGTGGAGCCTGGGTTCCTCTTGCGGGGGTGGAGGTCGCCGCCTCCGCCCTGGCTGGTGGGGTCAGCTCGTACTCCCACTCCAAGCTCTGGTGGGGCGGTGACTCCGGGGTGTGTGGCACCCGCCCCATGTCCCCCCCTGTGGATTCGGGGCCCTGCCGTGACTGGCCGAGCTGAGGGGTCGTGTATGCATTGCCGTATCCTACCCCGGATGCCATATCGGCCACGGGTTGCTCGTTAATGCTCACCGCCTCACCGCCCCCATCCTCCTCCTCGCCCGAGTGCGGGGGGCCCTGGGCAGGTCGCGCCTGCCCGTCCCCCTCGCCGTCCGATTCCCCGCTTGACCCCTCACCCCCCGTGGCCGGCTTGAGACGGTCCAAGTGTACTGTGGTCTGGCCACCACTGGCTAAGTCCAGCCGGTATGTTACCGCTGACAGCCTCTCCCGCACTTGGTGCGGCCCCGTCCATGGGCAGTGGAACTTGGCACTGACCCCCGGTGGCTTGACAGGGTTGTGGAGATAAACCCAGTCGCCCTCTTGAAAGGTCCTAGGCGACCGCCGCTTGTTGAGCCGCTGGGCCCGCCTCTCCCACTGTTGTAACACCCCCCTCTGGGCCATTTCCCTTGCCTTGGTCAGGTCCGCCCTCAGTCGGCGTGCTCGTTCGTCCATTCCGTCCTCGTCCACTGCCGCTGCCCAATCTTCCCCTGGGAGGCTCATCTCGAACCCGTGCAACAGGTAGAAGGGGGTGTATCCCGTGGCTGAGTGTTCCACGCTGTTGTACGCCGCCAGTGCGTACGGCATCCACCGGTTCCAGTCTGACCCCGTGGCTCGGGTGTAGTGCTTCACCATGCCCATCAGTGTTCCGTGGAACCTCTCCACCACGCCGTTGCACTGAGGGTGGTAGGGGGTGAAATTGTAAATTTCCGACCATACAAATGACATCGAAACTTCTTGGTTGCAAACACTACCGCCAGTAGCTCTCTCTCGGTGGTGGAGTAATTTCTCTCTGCTTTGTTCAATTTCCGACTCACATAGCTAATGGGTCTCTCAAACCCCTCTCGGACTTGGGACAATACTGCGGCTACAGCCTCACCTGAAGCATCAGTTGCTACTAGAAAGGGCTCCTGATAGTTTGGGTAAATCAGTACCTTGGCTGAGCGTAAGTCGTTCTTTAGACTCTGAAAGGCTTTCTGCTGCTCTTCTCCCCACATATCGACGGTCACCGGGAAAAACTTGGTAAGTCAACAAAAGCAAATTTTACAGGGGAGCAGTTTTGAAGTTCAAAGACTTGTCAAAAATCGCCTAACGGTTAGAAATGTATCATTTTGGTTCTAAAAATCATAATATGCTCTAAATATTACTGGAAACATGTTTCGTTCGCCAATTTCTAGTTTATTCGAGTTTTATAAGACTTACCCGTTATTGCACCATCGACCTACCTAGTTTTTCACGTGCTTAATTCTCAACCAAAAAGAGGTACTGAAATGAAATGACACTGTTCCAACTAAACAAGCAATTTATTCATATTTTTTTTGCACACATGTAGCTTTGTCACACTGCAGAAAATATTTTAATTGTGATAAAAGCTCGATGAAAATAGTAAGAAGCACGTAGAAACTCACAAAAAAAAAATTTTTTTCTCCAAAAGCAGAGAGCGAGTTAAAACAAACAAAACTGATTAAAGTCATATTTAATTAAACAGTGAACTGCAAAATACTTAGGTAACAGAAAATTAGCTTCATAAAACCACGAAAAAACACTTGTTATTCATTATCTGCATTGGTCTCTACTAGATCAGGATCTAATGGTTCTGAATTGTTGGTTTTCAAATTTCTGTAGAAATCATGGAACGTGCTGTCAATGAGTGGCAACAAGTCCATTAAATCTTTTTTCTTAGCTAGGCTAATAGCGTGTGGTCCAGTCATCAGCAAAGGTAGCTGAGACATTTTCAATGGCCTCCCTCTCTTCTTAAAATCAACGCTGCGAAACTCGTCAGCGCTCAAGCTAGTTTTAAAAAATATTATATTTTGCTCCGTTTTTCTGTACTGCAGCCACTGAATTGGTGCCCACAAAAATTGTTGAACAACCCCATCAATCTTTTTAATTTGAAATGGACCTTCTTTTTTTGCTAAAGAAGCGAAATCAAAGAAATGTTCCATTTCCATTTTAACTACCACAAAAGAATTTTTAGTTTTAGCAATCCTCACCAATTGCAACCAGTCATTGAGATGGTTAATTTTCATTTGTGTCCTTTTTTTAGCTCTTTCAATGACTGCATGATCGCTGTCACACTCCATGTGAGTGTGACCGCTGACAAGGAACTTATGGTTAACAGTTTCAAGTCCAGGGAGCTTACTCACGGCGTGCAAAAACATCAGTGCAACAATGTTATTTTTATTCTGGCCGCCGCACTGATCAGAATAATAAGTAACCTCATTGACACTGGATGGTAGCGTCTGTAAATGCCTGTAAAGGCAAGACGCAATTTCGTTAGCCCCTCTTCCAGAAATGGACTCGTCCCACATGAAACAAGTAGCCTTATCGTTGGACAAATCATGAACAGTCAAGTTAAATGACCATAGCTGCCTTTTGTAGAAAGAAACTGAGGTTGTTAAGTATGGGGTTGGCAAACATTGCTGAAGATCAAATGTAAATACTTTTTTTGAAGGGTTGCTTTTAGCAATATCTTTATCTACTCTTTTGAAAGAGTACGCCTCCTCAGCCTTCAAATGATGGTCATTTCGTTCAGCAGTCAGAACCATTTTTTCTTCATCTGACGATGCAGCCTGTATTTTAATCTCGAATAAATCGCATTTATGACAAGTATCTTTTTTTGGTTTTTTGAAGCTTAGATTTTTATTGTTAAACGATTGAGTGTATAGCGTCAGAGACACTGGATTGGGTTGCTGTTCTTTATATAACTGATACATCTTAGAAATTGATAAGTTAGAGGGTAAATACTTTTTAGACGTCTCAGCTCGACAATAATGGCTTTCATAAAACGGAAATGAATCAATGTGCCTGTTTACAACTTCAATTTCGGCGGAAGTACGCTTATTTTTTGGAGGGGCAAGACCTCGACCATCGGGTCTAATGATTCCACATGGCGATAACTTTTTTTTGTTAACTACAGTTTCCACAAAGCCCTTCGTTTCTCCGAGAGACTTCACAAAACAACCTTTGCAAATCGGTACGTCTAGGTTGTTAATTACTAATTTGTAAGAACAAGAGCAAGATCTGATGTCAGAAGAACTCAACTTATGAGTCTTCTTTGGTCTGATTGATATGAGAGATGCAACAAAATTTGCCCTTTTATCTCTACTACCTAAACCCCAATATTCTGCAAAACACTTTAACTGATCTTGTTCGCTTATCCGTTTTTTACATTCCATTCGGCAATTCGGTAAAAATGCAGTCTTTCGAGCTTCCACTGACTTTCCTTTGTAAGATATGTAGCCTTTTCCAGAGTTTCGCAGAATCTTTCTCATTTCCCTTCCTTTTCGACTCGTCCCTGGTACGTTTGTATTTTCAACACATCTGGCACTGTTGCCATCGGATACGTCTTGGCGAGGTCGCTTAAGGTTTGCAGAGCGGATATCTAAAATGGAATTATAAAGGGATGTTCAGCATTATGAAGATCTTGGAAATGATAGGGAGGGACACATGACTGCATAAGTATTTGGAAATAATTACATGCAAATTATACATCTTAGGTACCTTGAACTGAATCGCTGGAGGAAGATGCTGATTCGTTATTGATATCATAGTTGGGGTCAGCATCGGAATCATCTCCCAATAATTGTAAGTCTGCGACAAAAAAAAAAATTAATACATTTGGAGGAAATAAGCGTTCGATGAATAGAATTCCATGTGAGTTAGAGAAATATGCAAGAAAATATTATTATCACTGTCAAGTTGAGAGGAATTACTCAAAGCATATCTACCTTCATTAACTTCATCGGTATTAATTAACTTCATCAGGAAGAGTAGAGGTTGAAAACAACTGATGGCCATCACTCAAAACTACAAAACAAAAATTTCGAAACAACAGAATGACGGTCGAACTGGATTATAGAAATTGAGTACACAAAGACCCTTGAGGGTGTTATATCCCTATTTGAATTCAAATAGGAATATAATCGAAAGCAATTGAGAGATTGTAGCATCAAATACGCAATAATTTCTAGAATTCTGCTAGTATGTTCTCATTCAAATCATTATCACTACATTGGTACATTAAATTTATTTATTTATAAATTTGTATTCCCTACCTTGTGTCGAAGTGTCGCCCTCAAGATGTCCAAATACATTTTCTTTCAACTGCGAGAGGAACTGTGCACGCCGAGCCATGGCACGTTCAGTATTTATACGATAGAGATACGAGTAATATGCACTCCCGAGCGAGTATGGATCTCGACTGAAACATGTGTCTCATAGGTAGATTCCCAACCCTCAAAAAAAAAAAAAAAATGAAAACCTGACTGTTGGACTGTTCCTAGAAAATAATACTGAAAAACACTCCCTAGAATCCCAGCCAGCAGCTTCTCAATATAGGGCTCAAATCCTTTATCAGGAAAACAAAAGAACAACACGCCAAACCTTCCAAGAAGGTGAATTGTTGGTTAAATAGACCTAAATACCCTCGACGTAAATATACTTCGACAACGTGAAACGGTCGAACGTGAAACGGTAACTCTATTTCTCCATATTTGATCAGCCAAAGATAGTGTTCCAAACAAGGCAAGTCCATCTACCATGTTCTTCTCTCTTCTTCTTTAACTGAACGATACTAGGTAGCTTCACTTATCTACGTTTGGTCTCGATATCGGGATTGGGATAACGATGGTATGTAAACATATCCAATGTGAGTCGAAGCTTTTGGAGATGTCCAATAATGCACATCCATTTCACGTCGTAGTGGTTTGGAATAGGACTCGCCAACTTTTTCCCCGCGTGAAGAACGCGATTTGGGTTGACAACATGCATTTACCTGGTTTTTCGCCAAACATCGACTTGCCAAGTTTTTCCCGGTGACCGTCGATTTGGTCGTTCCAGCGGATCACTCCCAGAACCGAAAATTTCCGGGACTCACCCCCACCATTTCATTTCTTTCTCGGAACCAGTTCCAGAACTCAGTTCCGGGACTCAAAGCGCTGGAACATACCTGTTGAACAAGAGAGTGGTTGGCAAATGGTTGTCTTGTTTCGCACCACCGTATATTAGCAAGCCGAACAAAGCTTTCAGTTCCTCTACGTCGTTTATTTCTTTGGTTGTTGGAGATTTGGTTTTTATACGATGGATTTCCTCATTGGTGTGTTTCAAAATTAGTTCAAACATCGCTGGGGTCAAAAAAAGGGAAAAACAGTCGATTGGTTCAAGAACATTTCGAGCTGGTCCAACTGGACCAGGTTGAATGTGGACCACATTTTTTTTGGGGACTTTCGTTCCTTGGGATGGTATGGGCTGTGTTTTCCAAATGAATGTTGAGCCATCTTTCCTCTGTTTCCCTGAAATCTCTGAACTGTCAAATTTCACCATAAAATCCGCGTCAGACGATGCTTCCACGTTTTTCTTCCTTCGCTTGCTCGGAATCTCGTCTGATTGTATGTTTGTGCCCGAGTTCGAATCAACGATAGGAGAAAGTTCGTCTGGGGCACTACTGGGACCTGGACCTAACATTTTGAAAAATTCGGAAAACTTGCAGTATCAAGCAGTTTTGAAGCTGCCAAATGCCCCCTGAACGAATATCTGCTTCTAGCTTGAGCTATGATAATATCACAAACCTCCACTGCAGTACTTATCTATGTATGTTGACATTGATCAATCCACAAGACCGCAGACAGGACATAACGCACTTAATTACCACAAAAAAATTCAAATCTGTCACGGAAACTCGAATCCGAACTCCGAATTCACAAGTTTACTATCGAGATGACAAGATGAATTGAAACGATCGAATCGATTGTGAACACAAACGATTTTTTTGGCCCCGGGCCGGAACGAGGCGTGGCTTACCGAATTTTTACTCTACTGAGCATGCGCAGGGAGGCCACTTCGTAAAGCGTCGTGTCCGTTGCCATGGCAATACCCGGTCCCCGGCCCCTGAAGCGTAGGTTTCGATTTCGATTGCAAAACATCGATTACTGTCGATATATTCTGATAGAATGATCGAATATCGTTCTTCTTCTTTTTCTTCCCAGTTACTTGTCTTGGCCGCAGCCATGCTGGACATAGGTTGGGACAGAGAGTGAGAGAACTCTTTGACTTCGTGAAAATGCTAGGTGCAGTATACGGAACGATATTCGAATGCCAACTGGGTGGCATATTTTTTTTGTCGAGTTTTTTGTGTTTCTGGATGCCGGGGCAGTGGCCCAAGTGGCCTTATGGACGCAACGCCCCTGCTACCATATAATATTGTGAATAAGGATATTACGACTCACGTACCTTTAGTATTGGACGATGGGTAGAAGTCAAAGATGACGAAAAGTAAAGGGGGGAAAACGGGGTTTATTTATACAATTAATAACTCGATGTTATAAAAAGTACAAACTGTCATGAAAGGGCTACGGGGACGAAGTCGTGTCTTGAATCCTCTCTCTCCTCTTCCTGAGGAGAGGGGGGACGAGGAGGACGGGTTTGGGGGGCATTGGACGGTCACTCCTCAGATCCTGTGTATACGTGACATTCATGTCACATATTAGATAGTAGAATCGGAATCGGAGTCGCACGAATCGCCCGCATTGTTTTCAGTGCACTCAAATGTAGGTGGAGCACGTAGAAAGGATAATAGTTCAGGTGACAGTTTATCCCGTTTGGTTTGAGGTTTTTGTCTCAAACCTGCAATGACTGGATCGGAGGTTATTAACAACCTATGTAGCAAATCTGTGTTGGTATGTATTCTTTTATCTTTCCGCGTGAACATTTCCCGGAACTTCCTGTTATCTTTATTCCTGGATTCTTGTGCTTCCTCCGACATTTGGCCTATTGGGAGGAGACACGCTTCAATAACTTGTCGTGCGTGAAACAAAATTTTGTGCACAGAAACTGGCATATTGTACCAGGAGTAGTCCCTAAGATATAAGTTTCTGGTTTCAATAACGTAACTTTCGAATTTTTCTATATCGAGTGCAAATCCGCTGTTTATACACTGTAAAATCAATCCAAAGCGCTCTATCAAGTCTCGATTAACGCCTGTTATTTCAGCAGTTTTATCGGCATTTTTGAAAAATCTGCGAGAAGTGTTCCCGTCATTCGTATTTCCCGCTTGTTGTTTTGGTACGTCAACGAGTAACCCCAATTCCCTTCTAAATCGATCTTGAATAGTTTTCTTTCTTTCGTTAACTTTGGTTTTCATTTCAACGCCACGAGCGTGGCCTGCTTTAAATTGAAGCTTATAAGATATATGGAGGATGCACTCCATGAATCTTATTCTAGCATGTAATGGTGACAGTCCGATATTTAATAATGAAGAATCCACACTTTTATTCAAAACGATATCCAGCTTATTCATCTCACTGGGTTTAGCACCGCATAAATAGCAGGTTTGTGTCGATTTACAAGAAGCCAAGGCATTACATACCTTACCGTCAACCATACATAAAACGAGAATAGGTTTAATCAGAACATCGACATTTTCAATATTTATAGTTGTTGGATTGAGCAGATCTATTTCTCGTTTTATGCTTTCCACCTCTCGCGTAATTGTTTCGGGTGTCTCCTTAGAGAAAATTAACTTGAGTGGTCGGCAATACCTAGTAGAAGACGGTACAGGATTTGACCAAATTACTTTTTTCCCCTCTTCACTCCCCTCATTCGTCTGAAAATTCATTTGAACAGGAACAATGCTTAATGAAAACAAATTTTCGTCTGAAAATCCTTCACCATCAAATTTTTGTTTATAAACAGCTTGGTTAGACCCATCGCACCCCCATTTAAAGATTACATTGATAGAACCATCAGACAAGTTGGGGAAAGCTACCAATACTTCCGTCAGGTAATGGGCTAAACGGCTTACTGTGTGATCTATCAGGGACTGCAGCTTGATCTCAGCTGATGTTTCAGTAACAGTTATGTCAGAGGGGTAGCAGTCGTTTTTAGCCTGTTGCAAAATATGGATGGGTGGATACAATTTGGGACTAACATCCAGACAGTGAGCTCTCAAAGAACGATATTGGTGGGAGGATAAATTGCAATCCGTCATAAGTGCGAGAGCTTTATCGGGGGACAATGACTCTGGTTTACCTGAATCGGCAGATTTCCGAGCTTTCTTAATTGCAGTTCCTCGAGTCGGAGAGGCTAGAGCCACTTCCTGAACCAGAGCAGCCGAATCCCTTTTTCCCAGCACGTTCAAACTGAGCCTCAAGGCCGATGAAAGTTCGTCATTCGTATATGAGTCGACCAAGCTTCTTGCCCTCCGCTGTTTCGTTGAATCACTTGCTTCTTGAAAAAGCTTCTTCGGTCTCCCTCTCCTACCACTATGACAAAATAGTTCAAGCTTAAAATGATTCAGTGAGGTGACAATTTTTTACGAAAAAATTTAAAGCATGAAATACCTGGAGGTCGAAGGACCAGGAAAGCAACCACCAGTCTGGAGAACAGGAATTTGAAATTCCTGCTGCAACCAGGAAGCATTTTTTTCCACAAAGCGCTCATAATGCCGATGAGCCTTCTCCCATTTTTCCTCGAATCTGTGTTTTAAATTTCTCACTGCGGCCTTCAATTTATTGATGTCTTCATCAGACAGCTGTTGTACTGTGAATCGAGAGACCGTAAATGTAATCTAATGTAATGTAATTAGATTACACAGCTTTCAAGCACGTGACAGATCGTAAATTCTTCGAAAATTCACGGGAAAAAAATTGTTTGACAGGTCTAATGAGAAATATTTCCATATATTATACCTTCAATAGAGTTTGATATATGCCGAAAGAGTATGTCAAAGCCCTCTTCCTTCGCCCCCGCCCTCCATATATGGAACAAAGTTTCGTGCGAAAACATCGCTGGAAAAACAGGAAAAACACTAGGTTACATTACATTTTTGACGATTTCTACCAGGCGCGCAAGGATGCGCAAGATTTTATTGTTGTTTTGTCATCATTAGGTTCCCATAAGACTGGGAAAATTTAATTTTGGCTGAACACGACTAAATTCAAAAGTTATTCTCTGGAACGTCAAAGGCTTATGAAAAAAAATCCCATTTTTCCACTAAAACAAGAATATTAATTACAAGCTAAAAAAATATTTAAAAACAATAAAAATATTTTTTTTCACTTACCTATGAGGTATACAAATCGAGAAAAATATCGGCCTTGTTCCCTCGGCAACTGTCCGTTCAGCGGAGCAACTTGAAGACGACTGCTTTTCATGCCTTCCCGAGTTACACGTTGGAGTCATCACGACACTCATGTTTGAACTCGTCGTACGTTCCCGTTTGAGGAGGAATAATTCCTACCGCATTGTTTTTAATACCTTTGGACCTTACACTTCCCACGTATCATACCTGGCACCCCTAAATATTAACTTCATTTTTCACATTTTTGACTTCCCAGATTCGCAAAATAATACACTGTGCGTCGGAAGGAAAAGGAGAGTGTGAATCGGAGACCGTTGGTAACGGCGATCGAGCAGAAGGAGAGGGAATGGAGGGCGCGTTACGGCCACCCAATCGATTCCTCTCAGGAGTGGAAGTATTCTTTGAAACATCAGACAAACGCCGAGACGTTTGGAAAGTCAAGAACGGATCATGCTTCGGCGATTTTGATGCCGAAGCGAACGGAGTGGAGCTATCTACCGCAAAGAATTCACAGTATGCTCCATTGAACTGCTGCACGTTCCCACTCTTGACGAATCGAGCGGGAGGTGCGATGAAAGAACGGAAGATCGATGGCGGAAAGAAGCGCATAGCGTCTTGTTTCCATGGCAACATAGGGACTGTTACACCCCCAAAGACCTATCAGCCCTGAGCGTACCAATGCTCAAAATGCATGACCAGTTGTCAAAATAAATGCCAGAAAGAGGAGAATCTTTCATCGACTTCACCAAGGCAACAACCACTTGACTAGAAACAGTGAGTTCTTTTTCTTCCTCAGTGAAGTCTATGTGGTCAAGCATATCCCCACCACTGTAAATGAGAAAATCATATACAAATCCGGAAACCCCACTCCTAACAAATAATTTGAAGCCCCATTTAGTTGGTTTTTGCTTCATATATTGTTTGCGACTTCCCGCCTTTTTCCCTTTATATCTTACCATCATCTCATCTACTGACATTTTTTTCTCTTCAGGCACTTCTAGAAACTTTTGCCGCAAGTATTCGGTCACAGGCCGTACTTTGGCAAATCGGTCTGTGCCGTGGTCTACTGAGTTATCACTAAAATGTAAGAACCTTCTTACTTTTTCAAAATGGTTCCTACTCATTATTGAAGCTACAGGTTCATACCTGAAATCAATCGACCAATAGTCACGGTAACAGGGCATTCTTACAATACCCATATACAGCTCTACAGCTAAAAAGTTCAAAATGTCATATTTGGTCAAGTTTGCACAAGTTCCTCCCGTAACCTGTTGACTGTACGTGTTGCTTTGATCAACAATCATTGTAGTGAGATCTTCTGTAAAGAATTTCTGAAAATAGTGGATTGGTTCCCTTTCTTCTTCCTTCTGCAGAAACTCGATTTCGCCAACGTTGGTCACTGGCCTCAACAGCGTTCCTCGTTTCCATCTGAAGAAGCGGGGAAAAAAAAAAATTCGTTGTATGAATGAAGAAAACCAAATGCACTAATACAGAGACTACATGAAAAGTGTGTCTTTTACCAACCTGAATTTCTCTGCTTCCTTTCTCGAATAGCCTCGTCTTCCTTTTCCATTTTTCAGTTTTCTCTTCCTAGTAACCGGTTTCTTGTGATTTGAAGTTTTCTTTCGTCCTTTTGTTGTTGTTTTTGCTTTGGTAGGAGCATTCGACGACGAAGCACTTACATCTGAAGTAGAAGCTACAGTGGAATGCTTGGCAGCACCAAACTCGGGTACCCGTAAAACCGTCAAACTTTACCCCAAGATTTACTCGAAAAAATTTCCAAGTAGAATTTCTCCCACTCGAAATGGGTCAAATTCATTTTTTTTTGCACGTGAATTGATCTTTAAGGCTTCCTGAATATTTTGAGTGGTGGAGCTTATCGATCAGATGATTGTACCCCCCTATTTAGTTGTTTAAATTTTGGAGTAAAGTTACCTACAGGTGCGTCGAACTTTACTCCACTCTGAAAAACACATGGTTATTGCTACAGAAAAGGTTGATGAAGTAATGTTACCAGGCGGGATTGAATAAATTACACCAGAAATACTTGAACAAAATTTAATTTCCGAAAAATTGAACATTTTAGCTCGAAAAATATGAGTTTTGATTTGTAATGGCCATTTATTTCAACGAATTTGCTTGAGATGCATTATTTCTGGTTAAGAGGTCACAATTTCAGTCTTACAGTATAGGCAGACCTTTGGTAATCGAGCAAAACTTTCTATAAGTAAAGAAATAATGAGGAACAATTAAACGAATGACTTCAAAAAATCACAGGAAAAGTCTGTTTCGTTCGAAAACTTTGAAACGAATTGCAAAGGTAAATTTCAAAGTTAAACCATCAGTAAATAATTCTAAATCACATAGGTAAATTTCAAAGTTAAACCATGAGTAAATAATTCTAAATCACATCTTATGAGACTATAGCACGTTTATGGTTATGTTCATGTCATAACCGAGAGATCACTGAAAAACGAAACCATCCAATTCAGGGACCCTGTAGAAACCTCTTTTGGAAATGAGCTTTGGCGGCTCAATTCTTCCCAAAACATATTTCCAAGGATAGTCGAGGATATCAGGCTGTGCAGGCCATTTCCAAGATTTCAAGCTCTTCTGCATTGATGAAACCTCTGCACTCTCCTCACCAAATGTCAAGATCTTCCCTGGATACATCTGATTCATGTATTTGACAACGCAGAATTTGCCAATTTCTTTTTCAACTGGTGCCAGCTTCATCGAGTTTTTATCGACCAAAAGTTCTTCAAACGCTTCATCTTCTCGCTCTTCTTGTTCAAGCTGCTCCAAAATCAAGTTGGCATCATCCTCGGATTCATCCTCAATGAAATCTTGCTCCTCCTCTTCTTCGTCATTGTCGTTTGTATCGTGAACCCGTGCCCTCTTCTTACGAACCTTCCCTGACGAGGATGATGAAGTTGGGTCGGACGAAGGGCCAGCTGAGATGACGTCTTCAGTTGACACGCTTTTGCCAGGCGGGACGTTCATCTTCTTCCTCTTTCCCCCTTTCTTCTTTTCCGTCCATTCAGCTCGTTTGGACTCCAAGTGCTTCAAGAATGAATCTCCTGGTGACACGGCCTCGTCTTGCGTTCTGTCCAAGCCTCCGGGGATCCTCTTCAGCAGAGGTTGAAAATCAGGGGGAACGATTCCGCATGCTCTGAATCCTGAGATTAAATTGTTAGAGATGTTGTCCTTGATGTTTTCCAAGAGTTTCTTTAGCAATTGGGGAAACTGCTCTTTACCCAGTGTTGCGTTGGAAACATTTTCTTTCCACTGCCCCAAGATTTTCCTCCATTCTGCCTTCACTCCTCGAAACACCGACACATCTAGAGGTTGAGTTAAGTGGGTGCTGTTAGGGGGGAGGCATATGAAAGATATGTTATTTGCTTCACATTCTTCCAGCACTTTTAAGGAAATGTGGGAGCTCAAGTTGTCGCAGAGCACCACTTTTTTCCCATCAAGGTGACGAACAGAAGGGAGAAAAAGGGTTCGAAACCAGTCAAGGAATGACGCACCATCAAACCAACCACTGGGGCTGTTGTTGTATCGGGTGTTTGGCGGACCACCTTCAGTCCACGTTGTCCACATTCGAGTCGACTTATAAATGACATATGGTGGTAATAAGACACCAGAGGCGCTTCCACAGAACATAACAGACGTTCCACTTTTGGAAAAGTTACAGATTTTATCAACGTATTTTGAACCCCTTCTGACCAACACTTTTTTTTTCCCGGGTCATCAACGAGGCATGTCTCATCAAAATTAAATATGTTTGACGGAGGAACTCCCTCCAGCTCCGGAGACAAATTGTTAATAAACTCTTCCAGATCAGAAACTGTCACTGCGGCTCTGTTTCTCTTTATGTTGGACGCGAATCTTGCACAGATTTCTGGGTTTCGTTTCTTAAACCCCACTAGCCAGTCTTTACCAGGCGTGTTGTTAGAGAACTTGGGCACCTCCCTACTCAGCTGATGGAGATGATCTGCCATGATATGACGCAGATCCGTATCTGTGACGGGGAACCCATACTCGGCCATTTTACACAGACACCACACGATTTTAGTTTCTTCCTCAGCAGAAAAAACAGGGGGACACCCCGGTTTCTTATTGTGTTTCTTTTTAAGCTTGTTGAATATGGTTTTGCGTGGGATGTGGAAGAGCTCTTCTGCCTGGCGATGAGTCAATCCCCCTTGCACAGCCGCCAAGCACATTTGCAGCTGTTGAGCTGTATAGTTTTGGTAGGGGCGCGTACCAAGCTTTTTCTCAGTTCTTCTCCCCATCTCTTACTTCTGCAACATGAAAATACACCAGAAACCTTACATTCAACTGCTAAAATTATGAAACTCAAATGTTTTTCGTGGTTTAATAAGAAAAATATGAGTGAGGCTTTCTTTACGCCAACTTTGATAGTGGAGTAAAGATTCCCAGTTTCTGGAGTAAAGTTACCATCAAATTATTGATAAACGAAAGCAGAACTATGAAATCACTTATTTGATAATCTGATGAGTGCATTTTGCTCACAATAAGATGTTGGAAGTGATATGATGAGGGCTTACCTGGTAAATCCACTCCAAACACCTGATTGGGAAGAAATTTTGAAGCACTGGAAAGAGCAGAAAAACAGCAGACCGGGAAACTATGACTGATAACAACTGATAACATAGAAAAAGGCGCCTCCCCAAGCCGCATCGATTCTTTGGGATGTGGAGTCTAAGGAAAGCACAACAGCTAACTTGTATCTTCCTTCTACCACGCTGACGTCACAATTGAAGATTTTCACTTTTTGGGGTAAAGTTACCTCTGGTGGGGTAAAGTTTTGGGGTAAAGGTACACTTGGCATTGAGGCAACAGCAGCATAAATATCTTCAACCACGGAATCCATGACAACATCTTCTATAGTAGTTTGAAAATTTTCATTTTCGTCGGTTTCTAAATTTTCTTCCAGTGTCTCATTGAAGCACTGCAACAGGATATCATCATGGGGTTCCTGAGCACCCAAAGGATCACCCAACACATCAAAAAAACATTCCATTCTTCTATTCAGCTCTTCCTCACTCAAAATCGCATCATCATCATCTTCTGGTTCCGACTCATCTTTGGGAACTATGACACGAAATTCATGATTTGCCTCAATTACAGGTAGAGTTGTAGGTACTTCTTCACGATTTTGCTCTTCCAACCGAGATAAATACAGAAGCATTTGTCCCCGTGAAGTAAATTTTGTTATCTGTAAAAACGCCAGAACACAAAATACTATAACAATAGAAACAATTACTAGGTAAAAGAAAATGAAGGAACGTCAACCATAATCAAACAGCATTCTTCTACCTAAGTGTGAGAATCATTCATCCTAGTGTTGCTCCAGAGCAACAAAAACGAAAAACCGAACAGAGCATCGATCCTGGTGTGGCACTGGAGCAACATCAGTTTTACATACAGATAAGTCACCTTCTCCCTAACATTACACAAGATCCTAAACTGATTTTCTATTCTTTAACGTCCAGTGTATGATTTTTAAAAAATTCTAGGACACTACGTTGCTATTCGTACATATACTTACCTCCTCTCGGGTGCACGCCATTTTTGTTGAGGAACTAACTTTCTTATCTATTATCACCGCTTTCTTGGAGCTCAAACTGGTAAAAACCGCCAATATATATTCTCTAGGGACAGCTAATGATGCTAAGATCGATTACCAATGGATACTGTTGCCCGCCTTTTTTTAAAAAATCACTGAATTCCATGTTGCTCCACAGCAACATTGGGAAGTTAAGGGTTAACCTAAGAAAACGTTAAAAAAACGTTTCAAATTCTTACACAAGGATTTATTATTCCATTATTATAGTATTTTATCAATATTGGATCATTTTGTGACGTACAAATTGCAATTTTTGGTGTCTGGTGCAGTCTGACAGATTTGGGACCCAAAAAAAATCGATTTGGCGGTCAAGAATAACATGGAAAAAATAATACTGTGCAAATATTCGGAAAAAAGACCGATTTTAGCAATTTTTGCAAATTATTGAGCCCAATAGTTATAAGTTTGGATATATAATTTTGAAATCTTGGGAATTTCCCAATTTCTGTGCGTTTATCGCCTCTGGTCGTTTTTCCATGCATACGATTTTCCTCAAATTCACACAAAACATGCTATTTGTAGTGCCGAACACTATTTTAGGTGTCCCTAAAGTTGCGCTATTTCCAATATGCGTTGCGGGCTCAGTCTAATTTGAATAACATAATAAGTTAGTTATACTTATAGTTATGCAATTCCTGACCACTGAATATACAGAAAAAAATATAAAAAAACATGCCTCGGTGCTCCGAAAGAATCAAAGATGACACCAGAGTGCTAGAAGTTTGTTTTCTCCTCAACAGGTAGCAGTTATAGTGGGTTTTACCGCCAAATTCAAAAGTGGCCGAAGTTACCTACCCTGGCCGAAGTTAGGTGCATCTACGGTATTATCCATGTATCATGCAGAGTTTATGCACTAGCTCAAAACTGTCTATGTTCTTCTACCTTCTGTTTCATGGTGAACGTAAGCATTATTTTAATTGATGAATTCCATTACATTCATTAGATTACATTCTCTCTAATATCATACAAAAAAGGCTCTCGCTTTGAACTGTTGACACGCTGAGAACTAAATCTGCGTCACGCAAAATAAGATTTATGTTGGTTTCATACTCGTGTGGCCAATTTGCCAATGAGGTATTTTATTGAACTTCGATTAATGTATGATGTGTAGGTATGTACAAATTAAGTGTCGTCAAGCAAGCAGAAGTTGAAATAAGATATCATGGGGGTGGGGGAGAACAATGGTGAGATCACATTGGTTTAGGTAGTCCTGAATGAATCCATCATCGTACTATTCAAGTTCACACTCGTGGCAGTGGTAATAGGTAGACTGACCTGGATTCCTTCCTTGTGTATGTTTTTACTTTTCATTATGTTTATTTAGTCTTCATGTTCTGAGAACTGATGGTTCCTTTTCAACATTAGTTATCCAATCATACGCACAACAATAACAAAACTTGATTACCAAGCTGAACCTGCCTTCCCAATGACACGGTCCACAATCGAAATGGCCCAAAATGGTTAGAGATTAATATCTACCAGAATCCCGGCGTTCGGCTGAGACTGTTAATTCCCACTGACGTGTACTGCCGCACTCCTCATCCTTAAATTTAGGGATTGATCGTCCAATTGCCGTTCTTTATATTTTGAGAACTATTTGTTGCATGAGATGAGTGTCCAAAACGGAAGGTTGTGGGAAACCTACCCGAATCCCGATGCTTGCAACATTCCAGGCCGTGACAATACTGGTCCAAAAAGGTAAGGGTACTAATAGGTGCAGTCCAGCCCACACACTGCCTTCTTCTCGCACTACTGCGGTCCTGAGGACTTCAAAGGGATGAGTGAATATTGAGAACATCGGAGCTCTTTACTCCCTTCACCAAACGAGGCTGCACCATGAATTACCTACCTGAAACACGATCAGCTGACTCCAACAATCATCCTAAGCTCCCACGACTTGGTCTCATATTGTTGGCGCTAATGAAGTTCCTAGTAAAATGGATAGATCAGTGTGAAAAGGTGACTCAGTTTTCAGTTTCAATCGTACGTATATTATAGGAGGTCCAAGTCACGCTACCGTTACCATTTTCATAATGTTGATATTTTGATTAAAATATCAGAATAGTATGTTCACTGATGGTCATAGTAAATTCCATAGTGAAGATCCACGTGGGTCGTTATCTGACGAACAAAAATCAGGAAGTTGCGTAGAGGGGTATAAAACATGTAACTTTTTAAAAGATTAGAGGTTTCGTAGAGGGTATAAAACATGTAACTTTTCAAAAGATTAGAGGACCAGATGATAGAATTATTTTTTGCAGATCAGAATAGGTCCATTTATTTGCTTCTATTGCACCATCTATATTAAAATGATAATGGATTCTTGCCTTAGCATTTTCTAAAAACTATCTTATATATTCATAACCACATTCTACTGAGTATCCCATCATTACATTCATCTCAATGTGTTTTTCTTCATTAATCAATCAATCAATCAATAACACGTTTATTGAACAACAAAATAAGCAATCAGTTATTTTACAAGACGTGATGCCGTTTTGGTTCTAGGAACCGTCAGCGGGAGTACCGTCATAAAAATTATACAATCCTGAAACTAACATAACTTTCAAGTAATATGTAATAAATACTTCAAACAAAACATATAAATTATTAGTGTGAACAATCGGAAGGGCGCAAAGGCACAACAGAGCCGGTGGTCGCTTATTGGGTATTCCACCACATATTAAATTTGTAACAAAAAGTCATTTCAATATTAACATAATATATAAGTATCATCAATGTGGACTTTTCTTTCTCGTGCCAGTATCAGTGCCATCTCCATCTTTTTCCTCAGTCGTGGGTGTGTCATCCTTGCCTGTTGTACTTTCAGACCATGTGAGATATAGTTCAGCTACTATGTGATGTAGCAGGACCCATCTATACTCAGCAGAGTCTGCTACCAGGGATATGATCCCATAAAAAAGAATATATAATAGGAAACAAGGAAGTAGAAAATAAGAAAATGCAAAATAAGGAGAAATAAATGTACTCTAGCAACGCAGTGGAAAATTAATTAAACCTCCTTCTCTGCTAATAGTAAAATAAAAGGTAAATTCTTGAAAGTAGAAAATGGAAAATAAATCAAACCTGTGTGTAGAATGGAGAAATGAAAAAAGGAAAAGCACTGACTTGGCTGTAGAATAATGAAAATAAGATAAATGGAAACTGGGAAAGAAAGCACACGTGGTGACCTAAATATTAGGATTTGAGAAAGTAGAAAAAATAGAAATTGGAGTGAGCAGCTAATTGCTGGAATGCTGGATAGCGAATGATTGATAAGTAAGTGGGCCGGTCCAACGGCGTAGTAACTGCTTAAAGTAAGTGAAGTTAGGTTTCAAAGACAGTTGACGAATGACCGGTGCAAGGGCTGCTGGATTCACCAAGTCAATTTCGCGAAGTTTTAGAAGAAAGTGCATAATTTGATTAGGTGAAGATACGTTAAAAGCAGTAAAAGAATCAATGGTTGGTTGTAAATATTTAGAAGTTTTGGCTGGATCAGATTGGTCAAATCCAAGGGCTGTTCAAATCCGAAATGCTCGGGTTCCCCTCATAATTCGACGTTACGCAGAAGATCGGCTCAAAAACAGGGCAATTCGGGTGGTTTTGGTACACGCTGTACCCCGCCTTCAAACTCCGTTTCTGCTGGCCCTGCGCTTTCAAGCTCCGTTTTGGCGGCTCCTTCGTCCGCCCTTCCGCCGTCGTCGCATTCACCTCTCGCTTTGATCGCCTTGACTCCGCCCGCCTCCCGCGACTTGCGCCTCTTCTCCTCGGGTTTTTTTTTTTTTTTTTTTTTTTTTTTGAAATCGGCAAAGCCCTTCAGCTATAAAGCCATTGTTGGCTTGAGGCTCGAGCACGCGTTTTAGAGCCCCCAAGGTCATATTGTTGAGAGCTGCCGGAAATCTGGCAATAAACTGAGCAGAAGCCGCAGGCATACCTCGAGCAATTAGTTGTTCTTGAGTTAAACGCTGATATGAGAAAAAGGGATTATCCATCCCATTCTCAATCAGGTAGGTGAGAACTGAGTCCACGAAAACCTCTCTAGCTCGCGCCTCATCAGCAAAACTTGTATCGGGCAGGTTTGGAGCAACCATTTCCAGTGCCGCAATGGTTCGAGCATATAATGCTCCTGAGATCTGCAACACAAGACATTTACCAGTCGCGTAGAGATATAGTATCATAGGCAGCCTTGAGCATGTGGTAGCATCTTCAGTGAAGTAAGCAATATTAATATTGCGGGTTACTAGATCAGATCTAACCGTAAAAGCCCTAAAAGCAAAGGCACGTTGATGATCACTATCCAACCTGTTTTCTTCAAACACGAAATCTTGTGGTGCTGCCATCTCGTACTCAATAGTATTAAGCTCGTCAGTGAAATTCTGAAAATTTAAAACGTGATCACTGAGGTTACCAATTGTCTTGCGTTCACGTACAGTTAGCACATAGACTAATACCAATTGACCAATTGACCTAATACCAATTATCCGTTGGTGATCAGTTATGTTCTCGCTTCTCGTCAATTTCTGGGGCATGAATGGAACGATAAAGCTATAATATGAGGAGAGGTTTATCAAAACTTGACATCTCCACTTTCGGAAAATTTTCAGCAGAGCCAAAAAACGTGATACAGAGCCGCAAAAGCTTTTAAAATCAAACCAACCGTATCAATAAGATCATTATCCATCCCTTAGTGTTCACTCTCAAATACATCTTTGTATCATTGAACCTGACCTGGTTACAAGGAAAAGTATTTTGGAGATGTTATGTTTTGATACAAACACGTGGAAATGTCAAGTTTTGATAAAAACAAAAAACTGGACATGTTTGCGGGAGCTGAATAAAAATCAAACACATGTGTACGAAAACAGTTTTAAGGCATTTATTTCATTAACATGAGTGAAAAAGGTCATGGCATTGTAGGCCTATCAATGACAGAATTTATCTTAATTAAAATTCAATCATCCCTATTAAATGTGTGTGGGAGAAGGGTCCTCTCCCAAACAATCGCAGGATTCCATTTCATCAGAAGGATCCTCTTCGAGGCCATCTTCAGCACCTTCACAAGGGCCTCGGAACCAATTCAACTCGGGTAGTTCGCGCCAATCCGTACCGAAGTGTTGCTCAAGAAGTTGCAGTACGTCTTTCTTCTTCTCCCTGGTCAGCTTGTTTCGTTTTGGAAGCTCTCTGAGAGTTGGCAAGTTTTCTTCATCCCTTCTTTTTTTGGTGATGCTGCGAAATTGTTCCGTCGATGAGTCAAAGCGGTAGTTGAGCAGACAACAAACCTTCGTAATCACGACCTTTGACCGGTTCTGAAATTTCTTTATGATCACCCTTTTTGCATCTCGAATTCCCCCGATTTTCTGGTAAACATCCAGAAGGTCCTTCAAGTCATAGACCATCCAATCGTCCACAAGACTGCGCACTGTGCCGAATTCCCTGTAGATCTCATTATAATCGTCTGAGCTAGTGATGACAGGAATATTTTTGAGTCGTTTCCCAACCCTGCCGAATGCTCTGTCCGCGGGGAGAAAGCTATGTCCCCGTACTGGGAATGTTAGCTGGATTTCCTTGAGGTGTTCGGGTGCTTCTTTTTTCAGCCAGTAGCTCAACACGTGTATCATGTGGGCGTTTTTATTTTGCCCACCGCAACCGTCACAGAATAACTGAATCGAGGTTTCTGCTGAAAACTGAATACTTCTTAGGTAAAAGAGAACAGCCGACCCAATTTCGTTTGAGCCCCTCTTTCCTTCAACTTCACTCCACGTGAAAAACGTCGGGTCTCTTGACGAATACGAAACGCAGCAAAATGAGTAGAACGAGATTTGCCTCCGGTAAAAAGCTTCGCCAATCGGCGTTTTGGGCAAAGGATGCACTTGCTGCAAGTCAAAAATGAAAGAAACGGCGTCCTTTCTGGTGGCGGCTTCTTTCATCAGCTGATAAAAAGCTTTTGCGCGAAGCTTGTGAATTCGTAGCTGTGCAATGAGTTCTGATTTTTTCTTATCTGTACTGGTCAAGGAAATTTCGTTCTTCAACCTAGTACACGTCGCACATACATCACATGCGGGAGATGAAAAGCCTATGTTGAAATCCCTCAGGAAAATGCGATGGAAAAAAGTTAGGCTGACGCGCATTTCCGCAGGAGCCTGAGCAATGTACAAACGGTACAGCTTTCTAACACTTAAATCGGCTGGCAAGTACACACGCTTACTTTTACCCCGTCCATAGTGTGATTCAGTGCACTGAAGCTGTCCTAAGAAGTCCCGAACAGATTGCCGTTTTCCCTGGAATAACGCCGCCTTTTTGTCTCCTCCCCTTCTTTCCATGGGGACCTTCCCGTCACCAATGAGCTTACCCACTCGCACAGCTCGTGCTGGGGAGATGCCGAGAGCAAAACAGAAAAACCTCTTGCATACAGGTACAGCAACTTTTTTTGGGTATTTCAACAAGTAATACTTGATGGACACGTTTTTAGGTTTACTTGGTCCTCCATTTCCGCCTTTACGTCCCTTTCTCTTAGGTTGGAATGCCGAGATGAAGCGAGTCAAAACGAGATCTTGTTTTTGCTTCCCCTCAGCTTGATAGAAGAATTGGCGATTCAAAAAAATGTCATGAAAACTTACCGATTTGCAGTTCACATGCTTGGAATCATGCTTACAAGGTAGCGCCTTTTTTTTCAGGAAATGCAGGTTTGGATCCGTGTCCGCATATTTTTCATTCTTCTCCTTTCTCCGAAGTTTTCCATCCGACGCCTTCCTCCTGCTTCCACTATTCAGGTCCTTCACCAAATTGTCCATCACGAATCACAAAACAATGAGTTATTATTCCAAAACGAATGGCTTCACTGCAAACAACAACACACCGGATCAAAGTTTCGGCCCGAAACACTTGCTGTAACGCGAAACTGAGTGACGTAATGAAATACAACGCGATCTAGTATATGCTCCATGAACCAATGTAACCGATCGTACAAGGACGTGCTGCCACCTACGGGAAAAACTAGGAAATAAAATCGAAAATATTATTATTGAGAGACATAACTCACACGTTTTGGAGATGTTGAGTTTTGATAAAAACAGCCAACCCGGCCGTTTAAAAAATGTGGGGAGATGTTAAGTTTTGGTGTTGACAAACGTGCTTTTGAAGAGGACTTTCGAGGGCGGAGATGTTCAGTTTTGACGAAAACACACGTTTTCGCTGTGCTATTTCGAGGGGAAATGTACACTTTTGAAAGGAGCAGTTCTCACAACTTGTGTAGACCTCGAACCCAAGTCCAAAACAGCAAAAAAACGTTTCTTGGTCAAGAGTGGAGATGTTAAGTTTTGAAAAACCCCTCCTCATATGTTCCCTTTATGCTTGTAATGATTCTATCTTTACATTCAAAAAGTACCTAGTATTCCTTTTATAAAAAAATGTAGATCATTTCGTATAAAAATTATTACTTAGCTAGGCACCTGCCTATCGAACGTTATAAATAAAATTTATTTACTGAATAATGATTTATTCAAAATCTTGAATATTTATTGAATCCGTGATTTTTTATCAATCAGCACAGTATATTTTGAATTCAGGTGTGGAATCAAACAAAATTTCATGAAATGAAATACAGAGATATATTGCATTCATAGAAAATGTGAGAAGAAAACGTGAGTAACAGAATCATAATTAGAAAATTATTTAAACCAAAGTTAAGCCTTCGCTAAGCTTTTTTAATAAAATTATTGTTTGAAATTTAGTTCCAAAATTTAAAAAAAAATAGAAGGGTATCACTTCATGAACTCAGCATTTGCATTCAAAAACAATAACATTTTGGTCTTCTGAGAAGAAAGACGCGTGCGTCGGTCGTTGATCATCAGTCCCGCTTTGGAGAATACTCGCTCGCAAGGCACGGAAGTTGCTACGACACTCAACATTTCGGTTGCTATTTTACCCAAATGCGGGTAATTGTAGCTATGTTCATGCCACCACAATATCGGATCTTTATCATCGCCGAGAATATCATCTTCCAAGTACCTATTTAACTCAATTATTGCACTACTTTCGGCAGTACCTGCAGGAGTTTTTTCTTTTTTAGTTTTTCTTAGGGAGTTGAAAATATGCAGCTTCTCTTTTTTGGGGTCTTGCACCGGATCTTGCTGATTAGGTTCTTTGGGGATTGTCTCATTTTTGTCTTTCAACATTTCTTTATTTTTAAGGGAAATAAGCTTTTCTTTAATTCTTTGCTTTGCGTTATCAACATATTTTTGTTCTGCAAACGGTATGTTTTTAAACCTCGGATCAAGAAATGTACACTCTGCCAATGTTTTGCTCATTTCAAGGAATCCAAATCGATCCTTCCTTTCAATTTCACTTTTTAATCTAGTAACTAAATTTTTCACCTCTGGATGCAGATCAATGAAATCGAAGTCGTTAAGGAGAGTAGTGCAAACGTTTAGCAGTCCATTAATAATAGGTATTAATGTTGAAGCGGTTGGATATGATTCAGCACTAAACATGTTTGTGACTACGTCGAACCTTTCCAGAATAATGCAACTGTCGCGAGCGATTTTCCATTCTTCAGGCGAGAGAACGGGGAGGTCTTTCTCTAAAACGGCAATTGTGGTTTTCAGAGGGATTTCTAGTTCCACAAACCTCGAAATCATATAAAAGACGGAATTCCAACGAGTGGGGACTGACAGTTTAAGTTTTTTTGGCTCCTTAATACCGCTTTGGAGTTGGTTTTCCTTGAACAGCTGAAACGATTTTGTACTTTTACGAAAATGCGTAACGACGGTTCGAATATTTGTTAGTAAGCGTGTGAAAGCATCAGATCCCAAAGCTTCAGTAACAATTAAATTTAATTTATGAGCAGTGCACCCAAGATGTTTCATCTTCAAAGTATCAGAAATCGCACCCGAAATATTTGAAGCGTTATCGGACACAATTAACATCACTCTATTTTTTATGTTCCATAGTTCCATCACATCAGTCAGTGCACTGGCCAAATTTTCTTTAGTGTGAGATTTTTCCATAACCTCACAAGTCAATAAAACACTTTTTAGGGAACTTCCCGTGACGAAATGAGCGGTGATCGCGATGAATGACTCATTATTGACAGATGTCCAACAATCGGTGGTCAAACTCATTGACCAATTGGTCAACTTGGTCAAACTTTTGAGGCCTCGTCCACCAGGCGTCGTACATGCTTAGTGCATTCCTCATACAGGGATGGTACAAAGTAATTACTAATTTTTTTGCGAGAGGGGAGCTTATAACTAGGATTCAGAGCTTCGACAAAACCCCGAAACCCTCTATCCTCCACAACAGAAAAGGGTTGGTAGTCCCAAATGAAAAGTTTAAGCAACCAGTTGTCAATGAATGCTTGCTGCTTATCAGTAATTTTTTTTGAGCCATAGTTGACAATTGTTGACTGGCGAGATTTTTTGGATCGCAGAGAATGCAGTACCCCAGAATCTGAAGGTTCGCTTGGATCAGTAGGATTACCTTCTCGGATGAATGTAGACGGTCCTGGCTGCGAAGGCGAAGGTAGAGGCGAAGGCGAAGGTATGACGTTATGAGGTATAGTCACTTCCAGACCAGCCTCGACGGAATCACACATCCGATCATGTACGATAGACATGAACAAGTATAGTACCTTCTAAAGCGGAACAGTTATTCTGACCACGACAACCCTAGAGAAACGTAGAGGATGCGGCATAATCAAATTCTCTACTTCCAGTCTGGCGACCCGTGGAATGCCACTTTCACCATTGAGTGCAAGCAAGGAGAATAAACCTCACGTCGCACCCTTAACTCCAAGTTCGCCTCGTGCTCACTCTACAGAGACGGAAATCAAGGAAATATGCAAACAGTGGAAAACCACTTTCATCATGGAGTGGGGGCAATGAGAACAATCCTCACCCCTAACTCCAGGTTCGCCTTCAGCAAGCAATGCCAAAAGTGCAATGAGAATAATCCACAACCCACGGTAGTGGAATCCATTTACAGTGGGAAACCACTTGAGTGCAAGCAAGGAGAATGCTCCTCACGTTGCACCCTTAACTCCAAGTTCGCCTCGTGCTCACTCTACAGAGACGGAAATCAAGGAAATATGCAAACAGTGGAAAACCACTTTCATCATGGAGTGGGGGCAATGAGAACAATCCTCACCCCTAACTCCAGGTTCGCCTTCAGCAAGCAATGCCAAAAGTGCAATGAGAATAATCCAAAACCCACGGTAGTGGAATCCATTTACAGTGGGAAACCACTTGAGTGCAAGCAAGGAGAATGCTCCTCACGTTGCACCGTTAACTCCAAGTTCGCCTCGTGCTCACTCTACAGAGACGGAAATCAAGGAAATATGCAAACAGTGGAAAACCACTTTCATCATGGAGTGGGGGCAATGAGAACAATCCTCACCCCTAACTCCAGGTTCGCCTTCAGCAAGCAATGCCAAAAGTGCAATGAGAATAATCCACAACCCATGGTAGTGGAATCCATTTACAGTGGGAAACCACTTGAGTGCAAGCAAGGAGAATGCTCCTCACGTTGCACCCTTAACTCCAAGTTCGCCTCGTGCTCACTCTACAGAGACGGAAATCAAGGAAATATGTAAACAGTGGAAAACCACTTTCATCATGGAGTGGGGGCAATGAGAACAATCCTCACCCCTAACTCCAGGTTCGCCTTCAGCAAGCAACGCCAAAAGTGCAATGAGAATAATCCAAAACCCACGGTAGTGGAATCCATTCACAGTGGGAAACCACTTGAGTGCAAGCAAGGAGAATGCTCCTCACGTTGCACCGTTAACTCCAAGTTCGCCTCGTGCTCACTCTACAGAGACGGAAATCAAGGAAATATGCAAACAGTGGAAAACCACTTTCATCATGGAGTGGGGGCAATGAGAACAATCCTCACCCCTAACTCCAGGTTCGCCTTCAGCAAGCAATGCCAAAAGTGCAATGAGAATAATCCACAACCCACGGTAGTGGAATCAATTTACAGTGGAAACCCACTTGGGTGCAAGCAAGGAGAATGCTCCTCACGTTGCACCCTTAACTCCAAGTTCGCCTCGTACTCACTCTACAGAGACGGAAATCAAGGAAATATGTAAACAGTGGAAAACCACTTTCATCATGGAGTGGGGGCAATGAGAACAATCCTCACCCCTTACTCCAGGTTCGCCTTCAGCAAGCAATGCCAAAAGTGCAATGAGAATAATCCACAACCCAAGGTAGTGGAATCAATTTACAGTGGAAACCCACTTGAGTGCAAGCAAGGAGAATGCTCCTCACGTTGCACCTTTAACTCCAAGTTCGCCTCGTGCTCACTCTACAGAGACAGAAATCAAGGAAATATGCAAACAGTGGAAAACCACTTTCATCATGGAGTGGGGGCAATGAGAACAATCCTCACCCCTAACTCCAGGTTCGCCTTCAGCAAGCAATGCCAAAAGTGCAATGAGAATAATCCACAACCCACGGTAGTGGAATCCATTTACAGTGGAAACCCACTTGAGTGCAAGCAAGGAGAATGCTCCTCACGTTGCACCCTTAACTCCAAGTTCGCCTCGTGCTCACTCTACAGAGACGGAAATCAAGGAAATATGTAAACAGTGGAAAACCACTTTCATCATGGAGTGGGGGCAATGAGAACAATCCTCACCCCTTACTCCAGGTTCGCCTTCAGCAAGCAATGCCAAAAGTGCAATGAGAATAATCCACAACCCAGGGTAGTGGAATCAATTTACAGTTCGCTTGGATCAGTAGGATTACCTTCTCGGATGAATGTAGACGGTCCTGGCTGCGAAGGTAGAGGCGAAGGTGAAGGTATGACGTTATGAGGTATAGTCACTTCCAGACCAGCCTCGACGGAATCACACATCCGACCATGTACGATAGACATGAACAAGTATAGTACCTTCTAAAGCGGAACAGTTATTCTGACCACGACAACCCTAGAGAAACCTAGAGGATGCGGCATAATCCAATTCTCTACTTTCAGTCTGGCGACCCGTGGAATGCCACTTTCACCATTGAGTGCAAGCAAGGAGAATAAACCTCACGTCGCACCCTTAACTCCAAGTTCGCCTCGTGCTCACTCTACAGAGACGGAAATCAAGGAAATATGCAAACAGTGGAAAACCACTTTCATCATGGAGTGGGGGCAATGAGAACAATCCTCACCCCTAACTCCAGGTTCGCCTTCAGCAAGCAATGCCAAAAGTGCAATGAGAATAATCCACAACCCACGGTAGTGGAATCCATTTACAGTGGGAAACCACTTGAGTGCAAGCAAGGAGAATGCTCCTCACGTTGCACCCTTAACTCCAAGTTCGCCTCGTGCTCACTCTACAGAGACGGAAATCAAGGAAATATGCAAACAGTGGAAAACCACTTTCGTCATGGAGTGGGGGCAATGAGAACAATCCTCACCCCTAACTCCAGGTTCGCCTTCAGCAAGCAATGCCAAAAGTGCAATGAGAATAATCCAAAACCCACGGTAGTGGAATCCATTTACAGTGGGAAACCACTTGAGTGCAAGCAAGGAGAATGCTCCTCACGTTGCACCGTTAACTCCAAGTTCGCCTCGTGCTCACTCTACAGAGACGGAAATCAAGGAAATATGCAAACAGTGGAAAACCACTTTCATCATGGAGTGGGGGCAATGAGAACAATCCTCACCCTAACTCCAGGTTCGCCTTCAGCAAGCAATGCCAAAAGTGCAATGATAATAATCCACAACCCACGGTAGTGGAATCAATTTACAGTGGAAACCCACTTGAGTGCAAGCAAGGAGAATGCTCCTCACGTTGCACCCTTAACTCCAAGTTCGCCTCGTGCTCACTCTACAGAGACGGAAATCAAGGAAATATGTAAACAGTGGAAAACCACTTTCATCATGGAGTGGGGGCAATGAGAACAATCCTCACCCCTTACTCCAGGTTCGCCTTCAGCAAGCAATGCCAAAAGTGCAATGAGAATAATCCACAACCCAAGGTAGTGGAATCAATTTACAGTGGAAACCCACTTGAGTGCAAGCAAGGAGAATGCTCCTCACGTTGCACCTTTAACTCCAAGTTCGCCTCGTGCTCACTCTACAGAGACGGGAATCAAGGAAATATGCAAACAGTGGAAAACCACTTTCATCATGGAGTGGGGGCAATGAGAACAATCCTCACCCCTAACTCCAGGTTCGCCTTCAGCAAGCAATGCCAAAAGTGCAATGAGAATAATCCACAACCCACGGTAGTGGAATCCATTTACAGTGGAAACCCACTTGAGTGCAAGCAAGGAGAATGCTCCTCACGTTGCACCCTTAACTCCAAGTTCGCCTCGTGCTCACTCTACAGAGACGGAAATCAAGGAAATATGCAAAAGGTGGAAAACCACTTTCATCATGGAGTGGGGGCAATGAGAACAAGGGGTGACCCTAACTCCAGGTTCGCCTTCAGCAAGCAATGCCAAAAGTGCAATGAGAATAATCTACAACCCACGGTAGTGGAATCAATTTACAGTGGAAACCCACTTGAGTGCAAGCAAGGAGAATGCTCCTCACGTTGCACCCTTAACTCCAAGTTCGCCTCGTGCTCACTCTACAGAGACGGAAATCAAGGAAATATGCAAAAGGTGGAAAACCACTTTCATCATGGAGTGGGGGCAATGAGAACAAGGGGTGACCCTAACTCCAGGTTCGCCTTCAGCAAGCAATGCCAAAAGTGCAATGAGAATAATCTACAACCCACGGTAGTGGAATCAATTTACAGTGGAAACCCACTTGAGTGCAAGCAAGGAGAATGCTCCTCACGTTGCACCCTTAACTCCAAGTTCGCCTCGTGCTCACTCTACAGAGACGGAAATCAAGGAAATATGTAAACAGTGGAAAACCACTTTCATCATGGAGTGGGGGCAATGAGAACAATCCTCACCCCTAACTCCAGGTTCGCCTTCAGCAAGCAATGCCAAAAGTGCAATGAGAATAATCCACAACCCAAGGTAGTGGAATCAATTTACAGTCGAAACCCACTTGAGTTCAAGCAAGGAGAATGCTCCTCACGTTGCACCTTTAACTCCAAGTTCGCCTCGTGCTCACTCTACAGAGACGGAAATCAAGGAAATATGCAAACAGTGGAAAACCACTTTCATCATGGAGTGGGGGCAATGAGAACAATCCTCACCCCTAACTCCAGGTTCGCCTTCAGCAAGCAATGCCAAAAGTGCAATGAGAATAATCCACAACCCACGGTAGTGGAATCAATTTACAGTGGAAACCCACTTGAGTGCAAGCAAGGAGAATGCTCCTCACGTTGCACCCTTAACTCCAAGTTCGCCTCGTGCTCACTCTACAGAGACGGAAATCAAGGAAATATGTAAACAGTGGAAAACCACTTTCATCATGGAGTGGGGGCAATGAGAACAATCCTCACCCCTTACTCCAGGTTCGCCTTCAGCAAGCAATGCCAAAAGTGCAATGAGAATAATCCACAACCCAAGGTAGTGGAATCAATTTACAGTCGAAACCCACTTGAGTTCAAGCAAGGAGAATGCTCCTCACGTTGCACCTTTAACTCCAAGTTCGCCTCGTGCTCACTCTACAGAGACGGAAATCAAGGAAATATGCAAACAGTGGAAAACCACTTTCATCATGGAGTGGGGGCAATGAGAACAATCCTCACCCCTAACTCCAGGTTCGCCTTCAGCAAGCAATGCCAAAAGTGCAATGAGAATAATCTACAACCCACGGTAGTGGAATCAATTTACAGTGGAAACCCACTTGAGTGCAAGCAAGGAGAATGCTCCTCACGTTGCACCCTTAACTCCAAGTTCGCCTCGTGCTCACTCTACAGAGACGGAAATCAAGGAAATATGTAAACAGTGGAAAACCACTTTCATCATGGAGTGGGGGCAATGAGAACAATCCTCACCCCTAACTCCCGGATCACCCAAAGCAAGAAAGAAAACCACCCCGAGAACAAATGACTGACGGCCGTCCTCTCCCGACAGCGACCACACCACACAGAAAACAACAACGAAAAAAACAGGCGTAGATCACAACCCAACCAATCAAATCAACAAAAAAATATAATAATACATATATATATATATCAGAAGTAGCAGAACGGAAAAGGACAAGGATGTAAGGATAATATGCAAAGGGTACTAGGGTTCTCATGTCGTTATTATTGCAACGACCCCACACCTGACACCATTGTAGTACCCGCCCTCCCAGGTTCAATTAGTAGTAACGTTGAAGACGTATCAACAAACCCACCCTGTAATGGAAAGTGGCTGTTCCAGCCTTTCAATTCTTATATCTATCGTTTGTCACCAAGTATATAAAGGAAAATAAAGAATGGCGTTAATACAGTGTTTTATTTCCGTTTGTTCCCATCAAACACATCATAAGGAAATAAAGATCGAATAACATAAGGTTAATTGAAATCAAAATAAGTTCGACAACACAAAACTACGTCAATGAACGACTGAGCAATTACTTGAACTTATTACACGACTATTCTGTGCGCTAGTAACAGAATGACTTCACAGTAATAGTCGTTTCCCAATACAAGACAATTCCCCGCACAAGCCATAAGTAACAAGCCACGATTAAATCCCCGCGAAACACAATCCTAACTCACATGTATCCCTCGTAACCCTCGTACTTCCAGTACTTCGTGGCGCAGCTTTAAGGAGAGGGGTCGTGGGAGGGTAGGTAAGGGGGGTAGTGGGCACTAACTCATCAGGTCCTGTGAGTGACCTCCACGTCACACCTGCCAATACCCAGAGCGCAGGTCAAGAGTGCAGAACCATTTCGCCCCTCCTAGGGTGTCCAGCAAGTCTTGTATACATGGTAGTGCATACGAATCTTTCTTTGTTATTTTGTTCAATGCCCTGTAGTCAACGCAAAACCGAGTTGATCCATCTTTTTTAGGGATTAGTACTAAGTACTGGGGATGCCCAGGGGCTTGTTGATGGCTCAATGACATCTTGGTCTAACATTTCTTTTATCAACTCGTCTATATGTGTTTCTTGTGTATATGGTACTCGTCGTGGGGCCTTCAACGCTCATGGGCCATGAGATCGTCTGTCCGTTCATGTATGCGTTGTAAGTCAATACCCCTTTCTTACCTGTGGTGCAGACCCTCCTCCCCGTGTAGGACGTCCTCATCTCTGTCCCCGGCTTACCATCCCATTCCCTGATACGAGAAGGGGTCAAAAAGTAAGTTGCACATGGTCATAACTAAAAAAATACTGAACAGATTTCATTGAATTTGGTTTTATTGGATCCAGGATACAAAAATCTATTTTTCAACATAATCTCCAACTAAATTTTTACATTTTTCGTACCGTGACACCAATTTTTGAATTCCTTGTTTGAAGAACTCCCGTCCACCTCCAGCACACCACTCTTTAACCGCTGCTTGCACTTCTTCGTCTGTGCTGTATCGTTGCTCGGCTAATTTGTTTTTAAGTGGTCCAAAAACATGAAAATCGCAAGGAGCCAAGTCGGGACTATAGGGAGGGTGTTCCCAAACATCCCAACCAAATGTGTCGAGGAGAGCTTTTGTGACATTGGCAGAATGCGGTGTTGCATTGTCATGCAAAAGAACAACTCCTGAAGTCAACATTCCTGGTCGTCGATTTTTGATTGCTTGTCTCAGCTTTTTCAATGTTGCACAGTAAGAAGCAGCATTTATCGTCGTCCCTCTTGGCATAAATTCTGTGTAAACCACACCTTGGCTGTCGAAGAACAAAGTCAACATCAATTTTCCTGCTGACGGAACAACTTTGCATTTTTTTGGACGTGGAGAAGTGGAGTGCCTCCATTCCAAGGATTGTCGTTTTGATTCTGGTTGAAAATAGTGGACCCACGTTTCATCCCCTGTCACTATTGAGTCCAAAAATGAAGCTCCTTCACTTTTGAAACGATTCAAAAAGGCATTCGCAGAGTTCAAGCGACGAACTTTGTGTTCATCAGTCAGTAAACGGGGTACCCACCGAGCACAAACTTTTCGGAACTTGAGCTTGTCTGAGATGATTTGGTGAACACTACCGTGTGAGACGGCAAGTTTCTTGGCTATCTCATCAATCGTTATTCGCCGATTCGACCGAATCAATTCGTCAACACGCTCAACATTTGTTTCAAATGTTGATGTTGAAGGTCTCCCAGATCGTTCATCATCTGCAATGTCAGTACGGCCATTCCGAAACATTTCACACCACTTCCCTACAGATTGTCGTGAAACCACTGTATCACCATACACTTCGCACAACTGTCTTTGAATTTCAGATGGGGAATGATTTTTCCGCCACAAAAAATGGATAATTCCTCGAATATGAAGCTTGGATAACAAAAAAACAGAAAAGATAACCGACAGAAAAGATAACACCTGATAACAAAAAAACAGAAAAGATAACCGACTTATCACCTGTTCTTATCTTTGATATAACTATTGACAGTGTTGCCACAAAATTTCGTTGAAAACAAAAATTGTGGAGAGAAGTTATGACCATGTGCAACTTACTTTTTGACTCCCCCTCGTAGCTCTAAATTCGTGTTGCAGGGCAGTGTTTCTAGATTCGTCCCAGAATCCAGTTATCGCCCCTATTGGGAGAGCGAGTTTGTGGGCTTGGCGAGACCCAGTCATGAAAAGGATGTATAAGGATATAAAGGATATGTAAAAGGATATGTAAGGATATATCGAACTTAGCTCTGCGGAAGAGCAAGTTTTCAAGACTCTGATCAACCCTGCCTTGAAGGGAAAATGTGCCAATGTAGACAATAGCACCGATTCCCACTTCACATGGTAAGATTTGTTCGGGACCATGGCATTCCTCAGACAGTAGATCTGCGTCAGCGGGCCCAGAGACATTGCGATGGCCGATCTCTTGAGGGGGGTCACCCTGATTCCACTGAGGAAGATGGCGTGATTGGGATTCAATCCGAAGGAAGAGATCTCTCTCTTCACCTCGGGAACATTCCCCTTCGCTGGCTTGATCACAAACTCTGTGTGACCAAGGCGCAGCTCCTTAAGTCTGTCTTTGAAGCAGGTCGCGTAAGTCAGGGTCGGCAAAGCAGCTGCTATCTAGTCGCATTTTGCTGTTACCTGGAGGCCATGTATTAACGCAATCTTTTCAAGCATAGTCGACGGAAGAATGGGAAACATGTCCTTTTTATAAAATGGCTCGGGATAAATGTATGCTTTGATCTCCTTTGATCCATTAGTGATTGTGCTTATTTGAGGTATAGTTAATTGATTGGCTACACTAATCCACTTCCTATTTTTCCTCATCAGAAAGCATTCTGTATTTGTACATACTGAATGTGTTTCCATTGTAAGTAGAGTATCGGCATCGACAACTCCAGCTGCAATCGACAGATGATGATGGTATGCGAGGCCCAAACGAGGAGTAGTATTTTTTTTGGAGGTTCAAAACTACGCAGCTTCGCCCACGAACGACAGTTTACACAGAAAAGCGATGTTTTACCACCAACTTGTTTCATAAAACCCATTACTGCTAGTTGATTGGTATCAGCCTTAAGGTTGCTAAAGATGGGAAACGACGAACTGTCTTCACCAACTAATGTTTGAGAAATCGAGGGAATGAGAGGAGTTGACGTTGGGAGAAGAGTGAAACTCTCATCTGCTGCCTTAAACGACACCTCCGACTCTGCTGCTAAGCCTGTTCCCCTGGGATTGATGGGACTGGGAACACGATCGTCCGCCTCCGGCAAAGTCTGACGAGCTACTTCCTCAGCACTAATGACAACTTCGTTGATGATGTCAGTGTTGAGGACTGAGAAAATGTTCAAACTGTCAGAATCGGGTAATAGGCCCACCCCCTCCTCCACTACTGCTGCAGATTCCCTACGTGTTCCGCCCACCTGGGCTACTTTGGGTTACTTTGGTCCGGTTTGTCAGTAGGTGTCGCTTCTACCCTCGCCTTTATTTGATTGATAAAGTCGTAAACCCCTACAAAATGTTTGACAAGAGGAATGTTGTAGAAGAGAACTTGAATAACGGACCAAACTGTTAGACACTTATGTGGGTAGTTGAGATCAAGAGCAAACGCGGATTTGAAAAATAAATCAGCGGATACAATTAGACTATCGGATAAAAATTCAAAATCAGCAATGCAGACGGCAAAACTAGTAATGTTATTTAACCCTAGAATGCTAACATGACTCAGCTAGGCAGATAATGCTAACCTGGAGTAATTTTTACTCCGACCTGACAAAATTGTTTTTTTTTTTTACTATACTTTCCTCGGGTAAATTTAATAAAAACCACCAATGAAAGAAAATATTTCCATATAATTAATTGTTAAAATCACAAGTTTAATAAAGCAATAAAAATGCAGTTCAGTCGAACAAAAAATAGCTGAGTAAAAAATCGTAAAGTATAAGGCACTTTTTAAATCCTATTTCGGATGAAGAATAAATTTCCATAAATTTAACTAAAAAAAATAAATTTAACAGCTTTTTGGTTACATTTTACAGAGTAAGACTAGAGCTGTAAGCGAATCTGAACATACATTGCAAATAATAAAAAATTAAATGTGTTTGACCAACAATTCAACACAAAACAAAAATTCAAGTCATCGCAAACCCGAAATAGGAATGAATAAAAGGAACGTGGAAAAAATTAAAACAAAAGTACATACTCGTGCTTCAAGGAAAATCAGGGTTCTAAGAAGAGCAGTCTTCACAAAATTTCACTTGATGACTTCCGCAAATTGCTTTCGCACTTTTTTTGCGAAATGTGGTAGTGTACCTCTTTTTCGATGAGTGGCAGAAACTGCAATATTTTTTTTTTCTCCTTTTACGGGCAATCACGAAATTACTCGTATCAAAAAGTCTTGGGGAAAAATACTAGCAAATTTTTGATGGAACCCACTAAAAATGACGAGACTAAGAATGTCGTAGGTTGTCATAAAAATGATGGTAGTCCTTACGTAATACACGTTTCAGGTGCTGTAGATGTTCGAATTTGTCAGCCTTTATAGGCAAAGGAGCCCTATACAGGCTCGTAACTTCACCAGGAGAGTCCCTTTTCCTGCTCCTTCTTTTTTCGAACAGAGTCCAATCGTCAGTAAATTTCAATTTAAAAAACATTTCTCCAGATGGCGAGTATTTTAATGCACGAATGTCATTGACACAGGGATCGCCAGCCTTAAATCCCGGTCTGATTGAATTCAAAGGCCCCAATTTAGAAAAGTCCTGGAAGATTGTGTGCTCATATTACATATTATGTAATGTTGTTGTGTTGTAAAATTAAAAAGAGTTGAGTTTCTTGTTATCAATTGTTAAAATTATAAAACTTTATAACATTGGTGTCAGAAGTGGGATATGAGCTAAGGATCTTGATGCAGCGCGTACCCATTTGTCTGCGTACTCAGCTTGGCCTCGATGTCGGGCAAGGCAGATCAATTGCGTGAGTGGGCCCACTAGCCCAGTCAATTTATACATCGAAGTTCGCATTAAATCTAATGTTATGTTTAACTTTTTCATGTTCCTCCCAGTGGTATATACTCAATTTTGCAACTTCGAAAACCCTGTGCTAACTGTGGGGCACGCTGAAAACAGCGATTGTTTCGCACTTTTTTCGGTTTTTGCCTCGCAACTCCGAAAGTATGCGTCGCAGCCCAAAGAGACCTATTACCTTTTTCAAACTAGAGTAAATTTGCTACAATTTGAGTGCAACCGCGCTTCTGTAGGTCTGATAGTTTCTGAGCTACAGCTCCTCAAAAATGGGCAAATTTTCCCAAAAACTTTTTTATAAACGTATCATCCAAGTTTCGACCTCAATATCGCCTTAACAACGGGCCCCACGGCTGTAGACATAAGAGAACAATTTGTAGGCAATTTAATTAGCTTCAATTTGAGCGCAAGAACGCCCCTGCAGGCCTGATAGTTCGCGAGAAAATGGCCAATAAATGAAAATAGGGAAATTGCTGGTTATCGGTAAATGAACCATACAATTTTTCTTATGGTGGTTTTTGGGATTTTGAATAAATATATTCCCTTACACATGTAATAAAGTGTAAAAAAATTTATTAAGTATTATAAAGTATTATTATAAAAAAATATATGAAGTATTATAAAAATAATTGTTGTAAAGTATAAAGATATCAACTGTCAAGACTTGAGTATAAATGATTATGTACATAACTGCAACTTGATTCTTTATGATTGTAGAGATGGTTACACTCTTGCTTTTTTGGATGGACCCAGTATCTCTTATATCTCGGTGGTCTCCTGGGTTTCGTTGGCTCCCTCCAAGTCTTCCTCCTCCTCCAGAATATCGACGGCAGGCTTATTGTTACAGATTTTTCCCTCGCAAAATTTACAGAGAGGGGAACATTTAAGCCCTGCTCTCTGGCAGGAGCACCTTCCACTGTCACATCCCTTCATCACATCCAACCCCTTCTTGCATTTGCATGAGATGCGCTGCATAACACTTTGAGGGGCTGGGTCCCTGAGACTGAGGCATCAGACTGTATCATTGGGTAGAGCTCAGATGCCTGGTAGACTGATATCAATGGTCCTCTTGGATGCACCGTGGTGAAAATGCACTTTCCATGGCCTCTTATGCAATAGAGCACTGAGTGATTCAGGGACCTCCCTTGTATTCCTGTATCACAGCTTGTCTCCTTCTCACAGGTAAGCCAGTTGCAATAGTAATCTCCTTGGCCGCTAGTCCAAAAATCACGAGTTTCAAACACATGATTCATAGGATATTCAGTCTTAGCTGATCTCACATGTAGACCAGCACTGCCTGCAATCACCATGGAGCCCGCCGGCACACTCACTGTCAAGGAACTAGCATCGGTAGTGCCAGGGAGTCGAAAGCACATCACCCATAGCATCATGGTAAACTTGGTCATCCTCAGGTACCTTTGTGTTGTACCGTTGTGATACCGGAACAGAGTCTCCCCATTCTTCTGCCTTAGTATGTCCGCTAGAGCCTCTCCATTGACCTTTGGGACCAATCCCTTGAACATCACCCTCAGTGCAATCACCATTAAGTACACCAATAAGGCCACAAGGCCCATCAAGAGTAGCCAGGGAATCACGACACTACCGCATGGGGGTCCTTGTAGTGAGTACAGTTTGCCACAGTAATAAGGTGCCACAGTATAAGGTGCTCCCTCGTGATGCACCCTGTAGCCTGCCCAGGGGACCGCATGATGACCCCTCAGCTGCTTCCACTCCTCGGAACCCACAGCCATGAGTCTGTTGGCACTATGCCCCTGGACCCTGACCCAGTTTCCGTCCTCCGGCACCCGACACACAACAACTGGTTTAACATTTCCAATAATCATGATAATTAATTCGTTGACGCCCGACTATGTGTGTTATGGGCCCAGGCTCCCTGTGATAAATTGAATATTCCTAGGTAGTGGAGGTTTGGAAACAGGGACGTGGTATTAGTTAGCGGAAATTTGCAATACGCGGAATCCGAACATGGCTACCGGTAGTGCTTTCAATATTAAACCGTTCAATGGAAGTGGCACTCAAGCTGGAAGATACGCATCCTCGCACTTCTGGAAGACCTTGATGTTGAGAGTGCACTGAAGGGAACTGCGACTAGTCCAAATGGTTCCTACTGCTCTTTCAGAACGTCCTCCTTCAAGTAAACAGTTCCCTAATCGCTCTGCACCAATCCGTTACAACAAGAGTTGCTCATATGAAGGGATGTGATCGCGTTCTTCCATTATTTGGCGGTTGAACGCCTCCTTGATTTCCGCACCGAGCCTGTCAAACAGAGTTTGAAACAATAAATACGATGACAAATCTTTGGTGGGCAAGGCCAGAACCGAACCGATCCAAGAACGCGCGGACGAAATGAAACATTCGAGCGGAACAGTTTCACGATATCGAACTACAGGGATCTTATGGACGTTAGCTAGCGTGCGTTGAGCTAAAATGTATTGGCCGGAATTTTCGGTGCAAAGAGCTTTGTAGAGTTGATCATAATTTTTTGCCCACCCGGATCTATGCACAATGAGCGCGGCTTCACGATTCAATTTATTTACCAACGCTTGGTATTTGAGTTCATCTGGTAAATTGGGAACATTGTGCACAGCTCGATCGAACATATTCTTGAACGCTGCGAACTCCGTAACGTCACCTGAATACATCGGAACTGTGGGGAAAAGTGTGTTCATATAACCTACCGCTTCGATAGTTGAACGGGGGGGAATTTCATCACTCGATGAGCTGAACGGTGATTGATCAATGGGACGAACTGAACTCAATTTTTGAGCAATATACCCGATCATTTGGTTCACCTTGTCAAACAATTGTTCCATGACCTCTTCAGGCAGGTTTTCGTCGATCTGGAGTCGAGCCAATATCAGGGGTGGCTCGTGGGCTCAGAAACTGGTGGGGCACCAGGGCAATATTTAGGTGCAGACCTACCTATTAGGTACTCACTATAGAAACTAAACTCAAACTACCCTTACAGCTAAACTGCTTCATAATTAGTGGTATGCAGCTCTTAGCAAGTCAGGAAACATCATTCTCCAAAGAGTTCTCTTGAGGAGAGGGAAGGTTACTGACCAGTATCCAGGATTACCGACGAGGAGGTGGCTGCAAGGCAATCCCACCTACCCACCCAAATAATTATCTTCAAAATGATAGGAAGAATAAAAGAGAAATTGTGACTGTACGAGTAGGTACTATTCAAAGAGTACTACTTTACTATTACATACTTCTATGCTACATACTACATACTATATTTGTTATACGAATATTATTACAAAATTTGTAATATTTAATATAATCACTAATTCAAGCATAGTTTTGACATTTTAAAAGTATTGCAATTACATTTGCAAAAATTATATGATAAACATCGATTGCAGCTGATTCCATCAACGTGGCTCTTTGGTTCGATGAAGCAGTTTAACTCGCAGCAAAATTTAGGCTTATAATCAGGATCCAAGATGCTTCTAACGTGGGGGCAGTCAGGTCTCCATCTCTCGTGACTTGCGAAAGGTTCATCTTCAGGAGACCAATTGTCGATTTTCAACGAGCAAAAGGGGCAGCGGACTATGTCATTAATAGTTGTCCAGACAAAACCGGCTTCGCACAATAGTTGTACGCTCGGGATGTTATATCGATGAAATTTTTTTTTTTTTATTTTTATATATTGCATTTATTGAGGAAAAATAATTATTTACAAAATATTATAGCGTAATATTCAAAAATGCTTCAGTTCCCAATAAGTAAATACTTGTGCCGGGAACTGGAGCTGCACCGAACCAGTTATACAACATCATCACGTTTAGATTATTCTGTCCTCGCCTTTAATAAACTTACGGTTTAGACTATACAATTTTTACAAATCTTACTTAATTTAATTTCTTCAACTTAATTTGTAACATGTTCCTATTATTTATTTTAATTTTAAATAGATGCACAAAGTTTACACTTAAGACATATATCGACCATTTTCCCAAACCACCACACTGCCCAATCATTTATCTCTACTTCTCTTTTTGAAGTACTCTTTTATTTTTTGTTTAAATTTTGCAAGTGAAAGACCAGCAGTAACAAATCCAGGCAGTTTGTTGAAAAGCCCCACTCCATTACAGAGATAGAGTCTCTGCGCAGCTGCAGTTTTAACTTTCAATGCCCTCTGGAAATGGGAAGTCTTCAAACGTCTTCATTCTCACTGAGACGGAATTGTAAATAGTTTCAAAGGCTGCTGGTACAGAGGCAGTGGCGGCGGTGGCGGCGGCGGCGTCGGCGGCATCGACATTATGGGTAGTATTAGTAACGGTTTTTGAAAACATCGTTGCAGTATATCACCGATAATTCACAGCGGTTGAGAAATAGTAGTGATTCGAAGGATGGTCTTGATGGTCAACTAGTATTTCAACGAATGTGGTGACCAACTGAAGAATCAACTAAAGTTTTCCTTACACATTAATGCGTTTGAAGTGTTTTAGTCCGGGATGGAGAGGAAAAGTTCAGTTTCCTGTTTATAATAATTATTATCACCGTTGTTTTTTTCCTGTTTACTTATGAAACGTTTCTGCCTCCTCTGACACCGCAACCTTTTCCTCCTCCTCCTCCTCCTGCTCCACCACTTCTTGTTCTACTTCTCCTTCTTCTGCCAAATATATCAATCTTTCATTTCGTGTCACAATCAATTGCGAAATCAGATCATACAAATGAGAAAGTATCGTACTATCGGCGCATTTTATTTTTAAAACGTAAAAAATATCCAAGTTTGATGCAGTTATGCCTTGGAAAAATTCGTCATATTCGTAAACAATATTCGCATTATTGAACAAATAAATTTTATAGTAGTAGAGTATAGTAATAATTCTATTATGTATGTATAGTAATGAATTCTATTATTGGAGTAGGTAGGCGTAAATACTGCGGGTATTTACAACAAGCTGAAAAAAAATATAAACACAAAAAATATATTTGGAGAAAGGAAATTTATTTGACTAGGAACGTTGAAGTACCTAATATCTTTGGTATGTAGTGTATAGTGCCGATTATGCGGCCTTAATATAAGAATTTCGGTAAGTAGAAATAATTAAACTCGTGGAGAATTAATAGACTGGTTTTTATTTTATAACCTTATTTCTGGTTACAATACCTATTTCATGGATATGGATATGTGGCATGGATATGTGTGTGTGACGTCACACTAGAAGTGCACCACACCTTCTCCCTTACGAAGGGCTGAAGCGGTTAGGAGGGCGTCGAACACGTTGAGGTCTGGCCCTTGGAGTGCTCTGAGTGGTTTCTGGTTGAGTGCAAGGAGTTGTAGCTTCTGGAACTCGAGCACTAGGTGACACTCTTGCATAATTTGATACGGATTCGTATAAAGTATTAACCTCATTGGACAAGAAATTCCATTGAGAGCCTATATTCAGTGAGTAGATCATAAATCTTGTAAGAGACATATTGTTATTAGTCATATCCAAAGCATCTTTCAGATCCTTCGACCATTTAGCTATATCTTGTGTCAATACTCTCACATTTGTTGACACATTAGTAACTTCTAGTTTCAGATCTGTTAAAGCACTTATAGAAGCTGTCACAGTTGAGTTTATTACCGAAAGATCCTTATTGCTGTTGTGGACTAATTCCACCATATTATCGCAAACAGCTTTCTGTAGACTTACGTAATCCTCATTTGTCCCCACTCCAAACAACCACTTGTATCCGCTAGACACGAATGGAATCAAACCAGAAGGAGTAGTCAAATTGCAAGCAGAATTTTCGTTATCAATTGATCTTCTATTTCTCATGATATCATTCTTGGAGCCATCATGTCTTGAGGATAACATAAAATTCACTGTTGCCCTATCCACAACTTTATCAGGTCTCCAGCACGCGGAGAAGTTAAAACCGTGGTGGCATTGGGTAGCCCATTGGTTCCAACATCTGGTTCACAGTCACCTTGAAGTCACCACAAATTCTGATCGAGCCGTCTGCCTTCAATACTGGCACAACCGGCGTTCCCCACGGGCTCTTATCATTGTAGACTAGCACTCCCGCAGCTATCAGACGATCCAATTCGGCGTCGACTTTTTGTCTTAACGCAAACGGTAGGGCTCGATACTGAAAACATTTTGGCTGGGCATCAGGCTTCAGGGTGAGGGACACCCTATATTTGTTGAACGTTCCCAATCCTTCTTGAAATACTTTGTGGTACTTTTGGAGAGTTGGCAGAATGCAAGCAGGAACTGATGGAAAATTTTGAGCAACAAAATGTGTTGTTTCTGTTGTCATTTGTGTCAAAGGTAAGTTTTTTATGTTCAACTTCCTCATATTTAACCTTCCAAGGAGTGGGGGTCCTCCATGTTCCACTACATAGAATGGGAGTTCGTATTTATCGCCTCTGAAGTGGCATGGAACAAATATTTTACCACTAGGTAAAAATGATTTACCAACATAGTCCTTTAGACTCAAATCAGTACTGGTCATCTCATATTGTGATAGGAATTTGCTGTAAAATTTTCGAGAAACAAATGAGTGGGCTGAGCCTGAATCTGCCTCGAATTCGATTTCCTTGGAGTTGATTCTGAGGGTTATGTCAATCGATTTGTCCTCAGCCGCTTCATTGGTAAAAGTCGAGTAGCACTTTCCTACACCTTCATTAAAATCTGGCTGATCTACCTGTGAAAACTCTTCTTGAATTACTTCGAGTTTTTCTATGTTTTCATGAATTGGGGCACTCGTATATAGCAAAGCAGTTCTCATTTTCCACAAAGAGATCCAACGGCTGGTCCATGGAAAAATCGGGCTCGTTATTGTCTTTAAAATCCACGTATTTAGATGAGGAAACCCGGGGTCCACTATTAGCTTTCCCTCCCCTCTTATTTTTGACCTGTCGGCTTGGACAAACAGATGCTAAATGTCCGACTGTTTTGCAGATGTTGCAGGATGCGGACTTGAAAAAACAATCTGATGATTTGTGGTTTTTACGCCCACATACCTTGCATGGGTACGAATCGGCAGTTGAAGATTTTGTTTGCCTACGGGTTTGTTGTTTTTTTGCGAAAAATACAGGCTCTGTTTTTATTGCAGAGGAATTACTTACGTTTGCAGCCTCTCTAGAAAGTGCCAGTTTCGTGATGGACGCGAAGGTTACCGTAGAAGTGTTTGACGCATCTTCCTCAAAAATTCGTTCGCGAATTTTGGGGCTTTTGATTCCGATAGCGAAAACATCGCGCATCACAGTTCCTAGTTCCGTACCGAACCCACAGTCAACTGCCAACGTACGTACACGAGATACCCAGGAGTTTATATTTTCGTCCTGATTTTGATGGGCTGAATAAAACTTCTGGCGTGCTGCGAAATATGCGGAAATAGGAATGAAATGTGCGTCAAATTTCGCCACTAAGTTGTCATAAGAAACTGTCTGTGGGTCGTCTGGCAAACATAGGCTTCGCAGTAGTTTCTGCGTGTCGTCTGAGAGAGATGCGAGTAAGTATGCCTTCTTGTCTTCGACGTCTGTTGTGCGATACACATGGAATAAATTGTTCGTTCTTTGTTTGAAAGATTCCCAACTAGAAGTTGCTGAGTCGAAAATGACGGGGGCCGGGAGGGTCGACGGCAACGTTACCCGTATTACAGGTTGTTGTTGTGCTCCTGGTGGCTGGTCCGGCATAATTCGCGAATTAATTTATGAATTATTACACTATTAAAATTATAAATCAGTTAAGACATGTTATTCGCTAAATCTTTCTAAGATAAATTGATCAGGGAAATCCCTGCAGATCTTGCTATTTTATTTCCTTCAGGCACTTTACCTGCTTCATAAGCCCACACATTGCTGATTCCATCGACAAATTGAATGCAAACCACACCATCCATCTCTAATGTATCCCAAGAAGATGTGACCCCGCGTGACAATTGCGCCATTGCCTCTGATCTTAAGATAGTGATTTCATTAGGCATATTCTCACAAGCAGAGGATAATATGGCTTTCTTTCTTCTGATACAAAGAGGGCCCCACTTTATCGCGCATTTTAGATAACTATCTAACCAGGTACATGGGTAAGGATGGTAAAAATCTCCAATCTCTCCTGCCTTACTCACTACCCAGTCACCTGGTACTCCAGGCAATGTGCCTATCTGAATAGTAATTTGTTGATACATGGTATGAACAGGAGGGGTAGCTTTTGTTAACCATCTCTTGAAATATGAAGGTGTCACCTTTATGATGAATGTCATTACCACTCTCATCTCATTAGTATGATGTGCTACACCTAAATTATATGGAATGCCCCCTAATCTCACCACAATGCATTGTGCTGTCCATTTTATAATCCTGCACAATATCAAATGACAGTATAGTGAAGCACGTAATATAAATGGTTGCATAAAGATGGCCTATATTTTTTTTTTTCCCCATAAAAAGATTTTATTGCGAATGACCTATCTGTAAGCTCCGTTGTGAGGGGGTGGACGGTCTAGTTGCGGGAATGTTTTGCAAACGTCCATTTTTTCTCCTTGGCCTATATTTAAATGTCCTATACTATGCCACATTAACTGGTTATTGTGGTTCAGTTGCGTGACATTCATCAGGTGCTTAATCAAATCTGTGATATTTATGCTTGGAGTTGTCATATTTTGAGAGGATACTATTAATTGCGGGCATTGATAAGATTGGGTGATGTCTTATTGAAGGAGAATAGAGTTGACGGTATGTGGGATTTGATTGGCATTGCTAATGATTGTAGAGCATGAGAATTGGACGCCATGCCTAATAAGGCTGCAGATGCTGCTAAGGGTGTATGCTTGGTTTTCTTAATACACCAAAGATAAATAATGAACCCGATCACACAAAGGGTAGTCATACTAGGGAGTAACCACTTCCAACTTGGAAATGTTAACCAACCCCAATCTAATGAAAACGCTTTGCTTTCTATATCTGCATTTTGGAATAATCTTTTAATCATGTTAGACGAGTTGTGATAAGTAATCGATTTTTGAAGTTCTTCCAGGGTTGCAAGACCCTTTGGTTGGTTCCAGTCTACTAATGTTAAGTTTGCTCGAAATTCTGTGCTTATTTCCATGATAAATACCTGACATATTTATTCTATCTTCCATTAGTACATAAACAGCCCACATTTGAGTTGTGGAGAATAAGCAAAATCCCTATCCCTTTCATGGGAACCTGGATGATTTTTGAAGACTCGGCAGAGGCGCTTGCTGTAGATGTAACTAATAAAGTGATAGTGAAATTAAGTCAATCCCATCCTCGTCGCCAAGTAGTGTATAGTGCCGATTATGCGGCCTTAATATAAGAATTTCGGTAAGTAGAAATAATTAAACTCGTGGAGAATTAATAGGCTGGTTTTTATTTTATAACCTTACTTCTGGTTACAATACCTATTTCATGGATATGGATATGTGGCATGGATATGTGTGTGTGACGTCACACTAGAAGTGCACCACAGTATGTATGGATCAAAAGTAAATTGATGACAAGTAAATAATTAAACTGAAAAATATTATGAATTACCTGTATGAGTGATGGGGGGAAGGGTGTTTCATTAGAAAATGGAAGCTCAGAACTTATAAGAGAAATCCATTCGCCTGCTCTTGAGGGAACAAAAATGCTCTATCACTTTTTTGTTGAAGTCAGGAGTATTCAACACTAATTCTCTCCCTTCTGCGAGCATGGTGAGAGCATTAAGTCTGTCTTGTGTCATTGTTGATCTAACAAATGATTTTATTCTTTTCAAGGTAGAGAAAGCTCGTTCTGCCTCAGCAGTTGTCATTGGCATGGTAACAAGTATAGTCAAGAGTTTGACGACTTCAGAATAAGTAGATTTGAGGTTGTTCTGAAGTATGTACGTCAGTAAAAGTACTGCTCCATTTAAAGATTTGAATTCAGGCCTGGCATAAGCAGTTCTCAGTTCAGTTTTCAACTTGCTAGCTTCTAAGAAAGGGTAGGCCTTGACGGTTGCTTCAAACTCACGAGTAGGAAACAAAGAGCAAAATTCAGTAAATTTGTCAAAACAAAAAAGTTTGGAGCCCGACAAATGGCCGGAGAAAGAGTACCGCATGTTAACTTGAGAAATTATGACGTCACACACCTCTATGGCTGCACCCAGTTTGGTAATAGTAGGCTCAGTTTTCCTCTTTTTCGAAATGTGGTGGGACTGAGCCTTATCACTAGCAGTCGATTGGGTGTTAGAATTTTCCTCTTCCTTTCTAGCGGAAGAAACTTCGAGAGAGAGTGGATCCCTAACTTCAGTGATAGTGGCCTCAAAATTCAACAAGTGCATCTTCACTTAGACAGAATCACACTTCAGAGCTTGATGTTGATTATATAGAGTGTTAACATGGGGCATAATCTTATAGAAAAAATTCAGCCAGAAACAGAAAGAATCATCTTTCAACTGGGAAAGGAGCCCAGTAGCCTCAGCGAAACCAGTGAGATTGGAAAAAAATCGACGAACTTGTGGATCGCAGGAAGCGGCTGACATCATCTGGTGGGCATAGCAATGAATGTAACGAGCGTTAGGAAAGACCTCAACCTTCTTTTGGACACCAGCATTTTTCCCCCCCATAACAGATGCCCCATCGTAAGTTTGAGCTCCATGATAATGCGAACAATCCGAAGTTGTATCTAAACGAAATTGGCTTTAAAAATGTGAATTATCAAGACCATTCAAACATCACTAGGGGCTGATTTGTGCCACGCGGTGGAGTGTGCGGAATGCTTGAAGTTGACTGCAGATCCGCGTTGTTGGTAGGTGGTGTCATCTCCCTGTGCTCGCCAACTTCACTATTATTTGTCGCGTCGGGTTCAGAAGTACTAGGTGAGTTATGCGCCGGGTTCACTGGTTCTTTAGGTAATACCACCCTTCTTTCGCTAAGTAAAATAGACGGGTGAATCTTTTTGCTTTGCCCGAATATCTCTTCCATCTCTGTTTCGAATCTGAAAAATTTCTTACCTCTACCAGTCTTCGAATTGTTGTCAACCACCGCCTTGTACCCTTTTAGTAGATTCCTCATCTTATGCTCGACTTGGGACCGTTTGAGGTTCGACTTTTGTTGAGTGTTTAGCAACTTTGTTAGTGACGGAATCGAGCGTCCTACTTTTTTGTGATGAATCTTGTACAACTCTAACAGCTGTTTAGTCAGCCCTTCTGTCCATGTGAGGGCCGTCCCAACCGGACCTTCAGGATTCTCCAAACCCGCCTCCGCTTCCACCTCGGCTTTCTTCAGGGCAATCATTATTGAACTGAAGAAAGTCAACCATTTCTGTAAAAGAAAAAGAGTGAATAGGGTTGGGTGGTTTGCGTTTGGGACGATATACGAGAAATTCTATGTTTTTGGGACAATTTTGACGATGCGTTTAGGTGCCCTGACGAAAGCAACTATGCGATTGGGACAATAGTAGCAACGATATTCGCAAGGCGCTCGGGGACGCTGAGAATATATATATTGAAGGATTTGCTCCATGATAATGCGAACAATCCGAAGTTGTATCTAAACGAAATTGGCTTTAAAAATGTGAATTATCAAGACCATTCAAACATCACTAGGGGTTGATTTGTGCCACGCGGTGGAGTGTGCGGAATGCTTGAAGTTGACTGCAGATCCGCGTTGTTGGTAGGTGGTGTCATCTCCCTGTGCTCGCCAACTTCACTATTATTTGTCGCGTCGGGTTCAGAAGTACTAGGTGAGTTATGCGCCGGGTTCACTGGTTCTTTAGGTAATACCACCCTTCTTTCGCTAAGTAAAATAGACGGGTGAATCTTTTTGCTTTGCCCGAATATCTCTTCCATCTCTGTTTCGAATCTGAAAAATTTCTTACCTCTACCAGTCTTCGAATTGTTGTCAACCACCGCCTTGTACCCTTTTAGTAGATTCCTCATCTTATGCTCGACTTGGGACCGTTTGAGGTTCGACTTTTGTTGAGTGTTTAGCAACTTTGTTAGTGACGGAATCGAGCGTCCTACTTTTTTGTGATGAATCTTGTACAACTCTAACAGCTGTTTAGTCAGCCCTTCTGTCCATGTGAGGGCCGTCCCAACCGGACCTTCAGGATTCTCCAAACCCGCCTCCGCTTCCACCTCGGCTTTCTTCAGGGCAATCATTATTGAACTGAAGAAAGTCAACCATTTCTGTAAAAGAAAAAGAGTGAATAGGGTTGGGTGGTTTGCGTTTGGGACGATATACGAGAAATTCTATGTTTTTGGGACAATTTTGACGATGCGTTTAGGTGCCCTGACGAAAGCAACTATGCGATTGGGACAATAGTAGCAACGATATTCGCAAGGCGCTCGGGGACGCTGAGAATATATATATTGAAGGATTTGCTCCATGATAATGCGAACAATCCGAAGTTGTATCTAAACGAAATTGGCTTTAAAAATGTGAATTATCAAGACCATTCAAACATCACTAGGGGCTGATTTGTGCCACGCGGTGGAGTGTGCGGAATGCTTGAAGTTGACTGCAGATCCGCGTTGTTGGTAGGTGGTGTCATCTCCCTGTGCTCGCCAACTTCACTATTATTTGTCGCGTCGGGTTCAGAAGTACTAGGTGAGTTATGCGCCGGGTTCACTGGTTCTTTAGGTAATACCACCCTTCTTTCGCTAAGTAAAATAGACGGGTGAATCTTTTTGCTTTGCCCGAATATCTCTTCCATCTCTGTTTCGAATCTGAAAAATTTCTTACCTCTACCAGTCTTCGAATTGTTGTCAACCACCGCCTTGTACCCTTTTAGTAGATTCCTCATCTTATGCTCGACTTGGGACCGTTTGAGGTTCGACTTTTGTTGAGTGTTTAGCAACTTTGTTAGTGACGGAATCGAGCGTCCTACTTTTTTGTGATGAATCTTGTACAACTCTAACAGCTGTTTAGTCAGCCCTTCTGTCCATGTGAGCGCCGTCCCAACCGGACCTTCAGGATTCTCCAAACCCGCCTCCGCTTCCACCTCGGCTTTCTTCAGGGTAATCATTATTGAACTGAAGAAAGTCAACCATTTCTGTAAAAGAAAAAGAGTGAATAGGGTTGGGTGGTTTGCGTTTGGGACGATATACGAGAAATTCTATGTTTTTGGGACAATTTTGACGATGCGTTTGGGTGCCCTGACGAAAGCAACTATGCGATTGGGACAATAGTAGCAACGATATTCGCAAGGCGCTCGGGGACGCTGAGAATATATGTATTGTAGGATTTGCTCCATGATAATGCGAACAATCCGAAGTTGTATCTAAACGAAATTGGCTTTAAAAATGTGAATTATCAAGACCATTCAAACATACTCGAGGCTCAAAGATCATCATCAAACAAACTCTCGTCCCAAACACATTGCCCGAGTAAATTTTACTCGCAAGGTGTCTCAATCGCATTGCTAAATTCGAGATCCTTATTTCTGCGTCGATCTCATCAATCATTTTTGTCAATTTTCAAACACGAGCACCAAATTAATAATGACAACAACTGATTAGACACAAAACGATAAAACGGCACAAACAGGAAGAAGAAGATGTTTCACTTGTTGAGGTTCTTCCAGAATTAAAGTCACACGAAATGACTGGGTTAACGCTAATTTGACCTCACTTGCGGTTGAGCCATAACGAGTAGAAGGAGAAGTGAGAAAACTCCTGCAGTTACAGTGGAACTGCCGCTAGTCTGCGCCACTGTTGCTAAGCGCTGGTATTGCCTAGGTCTTGCCATGCACTAATCAGGACTTTTTACACGATGAACCCGAATTATTTCGTTCCTCCCACCGAAATAATAATTACACAGTTGCAGCTTAAACCTGCAAATAGAAAGGAGATACTAGGGTGCTTATTGTCAACGGCATTTCTATGCAATCACTTGTTTCATTTCCATGAAACCACTTTTTTTAAAAAGAGTAAATAACTTATGTCTAGGTAGTTACTTACAATATCGTTTTTTAAAGCACTTTATGTAACTCCAAATTGCAATAATATTGTAGTTGTACGTATCTACTGATATGGGTCAGTCTCCCAGAAACCTAGAATTTGAAGTTTATGAATCCGAAAATTTCGAGGTGCAAATACGTGGCCCCGAAAAATTGGAAGTTGTCCTCTATTGAAAGCGAACATACTGTGATACCCAGCAACTCGGAACACCACCTGATTAGCGGTTTAAGCCAGTTTTTTACGGTAACCTGACCATTACCTTCCCGAAAATTCATTTCTCTCCGACTTCCCGTGGAGGTTGGTTCTCGACGTAGGCCTGTGTTTTGTTTACTCTCCTTTAAGTGCCATCTTTTCCGTATCTAAAAACATCCAGGAAGGGTCCAGGAAAGATTCAACTAGAAGTTGTCATTTAATTTATCACAGATTTGAATAAATAGAGCTTTTACACTCTTGTATTTTTTCGCCATAAGGGGATGGCTCTCCTTGTACGAGTACTCTGCAATGTCATCCGCCTGTCCCAGTGAGCTGGGCAATCGTTGTTTCCCGCAATGACGACCTCACGGATGACATTATAATTGTTACCTGCGTCTGCGTGAGGATCCTGGATCACAATGTAATCAGTTAGGTTCTGAAACATGGGATGGTAGGAAATTTAGGGATGGAAACAAAACTTCGTCAATAGAGAACACAAAGCTCATGGAGTGAACATTGACTAGCATCTGGTACCAACAGAACTTGTGCTCCATGCTCATCTCCGACGTCGTCGAAGGTGTTTATTACAGTAGTTTCTGAACATCTGCGGGTTCAGATTCACGGTAGGTATTTGCATTTTATTTGAAAAAAGAAGGACGTAACGAAGGAGTCATTCACTCCCATTTCGGATTTCGCAAGGAAAATAGCTCGAAAATAAAATAGGAAAATTTCGCTATTAAATTTTATTTAATAGCGACGACGTTGTCGGGCGGAAGGTTTCGATTTCACGATACTGCTATTTCACGTCTCTGCTGGAGTAGTTCTGCGCGTTCCAACCACCCAGTTGAAAAACTGAAAAGTTCCTTCACTCATCCCCACCACTTGAGTTATCTAAATTAACTGGTTAAAGAACTTCCTGGTCGGCAGGAACAGACCTAATGTTTGTCTTCGTCGACCTCTTCCATTTTTCCTTGCGTAAAATTGTGAGCAATTCACTCTCGTATGGAGTTGTATTGCTTGATGCTGATGGTTTTTTTTTTTACGTCGAGCCAAGGGAGTGATAACTTGTGGTTGTGGTGGTACACTGTCTTGTCCTTGACATTTTCATGACTTGCTAGTGACGAAATATTTCCACTGGTGCGGCGATCTTCAATGCTAGGTAGTAGAAATAGCAGTGAATCGAAATACAGGTACTTCTTTCGTTTTGTGGCAGGTTCACCAGATACGAGTTTTTTTTTTTTTTTTTTGGCAATTTTTTTAACGAAATTGCTGAAACGGCTGAAAATCGCATGTGCGTAGGCGCCCTTAATCCTTCATTTTGCAGAATCCCACATCCGCTCAACTTGTTGAGTACTCGCGCCGATTGGTGGATCGACAAAATTATAAGTGTGATTGACGGTCATGTGATGGAAACCAGCTTCCTCCAACTCAGCTGAGTTGTATCCCCAACAATCAGAAATAATTTAAGACCTCCAGGTACATGGGGCGTAAGTGCCAAAAACCTCAAAAAAAGTTATCGCCATTTCAAGGTTTCATGTGTTGATCATTTTGATACTATGCATTAAAAACTCCTGAAACTTTTCTTTCACAAACGTAGCTGTAAGTACTTTTGTTTTCCATTGCAGTCAGCTCCACACCTATTTGTCCAATTTACGGAAAAAAGAAATTATTTTGAAAATGATCGAAAGGGCCTATGTACCACCTATTATCCACCTGTCCCCTATGTACCACCTGTCATTAGTGTCATTCAATGTGTTGATTACTACCTCAGCTTATTGTTGAAACCATCCTGGTTCAGATAAAGTTCCTTTATGTTCTCCAACATAATATAGTTAAATCACTTCTTGACCTGAAAAATTTCAGCTTTCTTAACAGTAAGGAATATGGGAAATGGAAAAATATTTTATGCTGATCTGCATTTTATTTTTCATACAAAACCTGTTTTTAACCCTCATGCGGGCGCGCCTTTTCCTTATCACTAGTGGGCGCAGGACGGTAATCTACCGCCACCTCTTTTTTTTCTTTTTTTTAGCTCATAATTCATTGTAAACTTTTATATCCAGGGTTATTTTTAATAGAATCAATAAAACTCATGTTTAAACAATGAAAATATTTATTAATATGAACAATATGTAAAATAGATCACAATAAACAGTCTCTTGAAAGTAGGTAAATCAAGTATCATAATATACCTATTAGTTTTAGGTATATTATGATACTTGACTATGAATGCTCGGCTATCATCTTCTCGAGACGATCGATACGTTCATCGATTGACGGAGTATGGCGAGGGGGGTTATTTGCCACTTCATACACAGAGTTATTCGAAGTTTTAGGTATCACAATATAGTATCCCTATAATAAGCATAGCTCTTATAGAAGAATATAAATGCAACAATAAACAGTCTTCCATGGCCTCTTCTAGCTCTTCCTCGGTGTCACTGTTGTGGTCATCATGTTCGATAAATTGGGGTTCGTAATCAATATCATCAGGGAAGTCCACTTCGTCCCCCTGAACTTCATTTTCGTCATCCTCGGCGTCCATTTCGAGGAGAATTCTCCGAATATTGTCGGGGTTTGGGAAGCGTGCCCTGAAAAAGCGAAAACAATGAACACTCTATTTTCTAGATGAGAAAAAACATGATATTTGTTATGCAAGGTAGGTAGGTACCTACCTACTTTGTCTGCAATAATTATTTAGGGAGGTAGGTTCAAACTATATCATCATCATTTATTATCATGAATATTTTGGTAATAATGCTTCAAAGAGCGTGATTTGATAAATGAGATCAAAATTATGAGATAAAAACAAGAAATTGGTAATGGTAAAAACATAATTTTGGTAAAAGAAATGCATGATAGCACTTAATTTTTATCCTGCTGGAGACGCTAATATGGTGCAAAGTATGAGATTATTACTTTTTTAACTCGTATATGCAATAAAACAAGAGAAAACACGAAATTTATTGTACTCACATTTTCCTTGGACAATCGGAGAAATGTCACACGACTGGGCGCACGGCGGTAAATTACCGACAACCGAAGTCTTTCAACTTTCGATGATGACTGGCACGAATGACCTGCGAATCTGGAAGGTATGCCACTGCCATCTTGCGCCATACATAGTAACTAGAGAATACTAGCCCGCTCCAGCTTCTGGACACCTGTAAACTGTAGGTATTCATGTTTTTCAGCCACGGGCGGTAGTCTACCGCCTGCGCGCCCGCATGAGGGTTAATATTTTGGCATATCAACTTGGTCTTTCATAATATTTTACAAAAACTTTAACCATTCAAAAACTAGAGGTTATGAAGGTAGCCTCAAAACACTGAAAATACTGGTTTTTACATTCCTCCAGTAATTATTTACTGCCAATTTAAATTTGAAGTCCGGTTTTGCACCTAATATCGCAAAAGTCCGATTTTGAACCTCACCTGACCTTTCCCAGACATCTGAAATGGCTACTGAGGGGTTAAAAAAAACTGAAAACCCCATTTAAACCAGTCTATAAAACTTTATTTAAACAATTTTTTTAATTTCAGTATTTTCCTTCTTTTTAGTATCACATTCCACGATTTGACTTCGTCTTCCATCTTGATTTTCTTTACTGGCTAATTCCGTTTCATAAGGACTCTGGTATTCATTTCAGACTCGATTGTCGATATACCGATGAGGGTCTTGTCACCTCCGTCCTATCAGGCCACCCACTATTCGGAGATTTGCCGACCTGCCGAGGTCCGGACTGTGCAAATGTTGTCTGCAGATTTTGCATTCATCTACGGTTGAATCATTTTCGTCAAAGCGTTCAACCTGGTCTGTGATCCGAGTTATCCCAGAATGTGATTGAGGTCTTGAAAAGTGGCAGCTTCCTCATTTTCCACCCACCATTCGGAGATTATAATAATACCGCAATCCAAAGGTCCAGGATGGTCATTTTCCTCCGTTTGTATCCTACAGTGCTGTGGTCACAAGCCATATCTTATCATGAAAACACGAATGATGCAGATATTCATACTATTGACTATCACTTTACTTGGTCACTTCGTTGGGATAGTTGAGCCAAAACCAACCGGGAGAAACATATACCACGAGTACTTTATGCGATATCAAGTACCAGGGAATTTCCAACTTCTTTTAATGTTGTCGATAGTTCTTAGTAAAATAGAAAAACAAAACTGTTGTGTATTGCTAAAGATTTCCACCGGCAGTTGGTCCTCTCTTGAACGGCTCGTTTTTAGGTGCTATTCGCATATATTGCTGTACTGATTCAAAATGGCCCAGAAGTCCGATCCCATCTACATTCTGAACCTCCTCGTCGAAAGCAGCGCAGAAAATTGATTTCCTCTTCGCGAAACTGGAAGATCATATGAGGGACTTGGACGACGAGGAGATGGCTCGCGTCACCCAGAGAACGATTTTACTGGAAGAGGAGCTCGATTTTTCCGTATTGGATAACGACGGAGGATGGCAACTGCACAAGGACAGAGCATTCAACATTCAGAGTTCACTTCCGGCCTGCTGTGAAAACTGCACTGATCTCATGGATCGACTGCGAGAGCTGATCGATATGGAAGACACATTGCTCTGCAAATTCATGATTGAGCGTCCTCAAGGCAATATTGAGCTCCTTCCAGGCGGCTATAGAATCGATAGGATGATCTTGGAGCTGAAGATGGAATCCATCGAATCCGTCAGCATAACACAATATGCCCCCACTTGAATAGTGAAGGTAATGGGTACATAGATCCGTTTGAAAAAATTGAAAATCACATTGGTTAAAATTAAAAGTCTATCAACATTATTGTTAAAACGGTAACCTCAACGATAAAATTTAAACAGGTAAGGAATATGCTGCCGTCCTAAGTTAAAACGTCCTATCTACAGTAAAATTTTACTGTAGATAGGACGTTTTAACTTAGGACGGCAGTATGTATGTCTCAAAATTACTGTCCCTATGTATATCTAAAAATAACTACGCCAGAACCTGTTCTGTAAGTAAAATTTTTTTTTGTGGTTTGTTGAGGTCAGGGTGATGGCTTGGACATCCTGCAAAGTGACACGTTGTTTCAACACCTGTACTGGCTCCCATGCTCCATGTATTTTTGTTTTTGTGAAAACTATTCCTTTCTCGACAGACTTTTTGGTCATCTTAATCCCAGCCAGTGACTTCAATAATTGAAGTCACATTATTTATTAAATTATTTAAGTTTGTTTGCATCAAACGGCTATTCGCCCAAAATCAAAGAATGGTTTTCCTTCCATGTCAATGACTTGGATGGGTGCTGTAATTTTCGCTGACCGAACAACCTCGTGAAGATCAGAAGGTATAAAAGATTTGGAAACTCGTTTCCTCTTTTCAATTAAGGCAAAGTTCATATCACAGGCTAGGAAACTGTGGCCAGAAACTAAATATTCGTGTTGGATGCAGTCGTAGATTCCGTTAGCTACTAGGAAGAAGTACGCCATCACAGCCATCTGATTCTTTTGCTGGCACACGCAGTTATCGCTCCAAATTGAAATTCTTTTCTTTTGCACGATGAACGGATCATTAAGAACGTGAAAGGTACATGAGATTATCTCATTACCACCCCTCCCAGCAACAAATTCACTCTACATACACATGTAAGACTGATTTAAATCACTTATGTTTATGCCAAGATTAAAGCACGAAAGTTGCCTTTGGTAGAACATAATATTATTGCTATGCGTCAACGTAGGCACAAACATTATAGTCCAAGAGCCAATGAACATTTTTAGGAAGTGATTTTACAACGAATATTTCCCACGTTGAAATACTCTACTGGGTGGGTTAGTAAAGAATCCGTGAGTCTGCCAGTCCGCCCGCTTGACATAGATGGTTATATTCGACCATAAATATGGTTTAAAAAAGTGATTTAGGAAGTCATTTTACGACGATTAATTTTTGCGTTGTTAAAATCCTACAGTTATGTAGTACTCACACAAAAAAGGCAGACGATTTGGACGTGACGAAGGGGGGGCAGACGTCATTGAAAGTTTAAAAAAAAAGTGATTTAGGAAGTCATTTTACCACGATTAATTTTTGCGTTGTTCGAAGCATATAGTTATGTAGTACTCACAAAAAAAGGCAGACGATTTGGACCTGACGAAGGGGGGGGGGGGGGGGCAGACGCATTCAAAGTCGTAGGTACGTATATTCAATTATGCTCGATTACTCGTACAAATCCCACTCAAAAACTGGTATTTTGGGGTAGAAACATAAAATTTCAAATGTTAAATTATTTATTAGTTCTTCATGATTTGAACCATGATGATATGATAATACATGAACCATAGGTACTCTTAGTCTTCATCCGAGAATATTTCGAAGTCGTCCTCTTCGAGGTCATCAACATCTTCATCGTCTGGAAGCAATAACAGGGTTGCTTGAGTTACTAATTGTTATAATCCAAAAAGTTTTTTTTTTAAGTCGTTAAGTATTTGGTCATTTGATAGTTATTAGTCTTACCTGTCTCATCAGTTTTCGCTGTAGTTTGTACCACCACATCCATTACCAAGGGTGGCGTTTGGTCTCCCTCGAACCATAGAATTTCTAATTTTCCTTCTCGTTCAGCCCAACCATGGTTTTGTGGAAGTAGGGGCGTCAGATCGGGGAGGTGAGCGTTCTGCCACATACTGGCAACGTATGTGGCTCTCAAGAACTGCTGCCGCAATTCTGACGAGCTAGGTGGCAAATTTGCAGCATCCAAGTTTTTGAATTTTTTTGCGCAGGCCTCCAACCTTATACGTGCTCGAAAATAAATCAAGTCTTTCTTCATTCACCGAGTCAAGTTTTGGCCGTCCATACATAGTGCACACAAACTTTTCCAGCCCCTTGAATACACTCTCTCTCTCCAATAAAGTGTGGTCGCTTAGTTTCGCGAAAGTGTGTTGGAACTGTGTGTTTTTTTCCATAATTGCGAATGGCCTGGTTTTCCCTTTTCGAAAAAATGCTGGGGTGTAGTCACATCCAGCGAATGCACGGAATCCCAGCAATGCTTTTGCTATAGACTCCCCTATTTTACTAAGAAACACACAATGATACAGTGATGACACATCAATGACTCGTTGGTGGTTCCCTACCCCGACATCCATCCATATTTTTAAGGTACGGTTACTTAGGCGGTCCATATTCCCTAGTATTATTATGAGAATGTCGGTGTCAGAACATTTTACCATTACTTTTCCATCGGGAATATCGATTTTGTCAAGGTGGAACAGCACCTTCGTATCTGCCTCTTCATGGTTTTCACAGCACAGAGCTCCATTTATACTTCTCTGCACAGTTCCACTTGGGACCTCGAAGCAGTATGCTTTGTCAAAGTTCAAGATTACTGTTTTCAAACCAAGAAATGGCTTGACATCATTTGTTCCCCAGTGCTCTATGAAAAACCGTACTAGTGCCTCTTTGAATTTGCTATTTCTCAGTTCTTTCATGAAATCTGATGGTCGGACTTGTGCAGGGCCAGATATTGTGTAGGGACGAGATTGAAGACCCTCTCGCCGCTCTCTTTCAATATCTTTTATGGATGGGGATCTATAATGGTCAAAGAGGATGTGAATTTGCTTTCCTGAGTTATTGGTTATTATTCCAAGTAACTTTTTCGAAATTCCTCCAAATGTCTTGGGAACATCTTTCATAAGGTGCAAGATGAAAAAGCCGTCTAAAATGTGTACATCTGTTCCCTGAGGAGGATTACTGGAGACTTTCTTCTCTAGTATTTTTAACAAAGTTGATTTGTCCGTTTTGCACATTGTGCCATCAATGTGACTCATGCCCAACGGCACTGGGGTATGATAGTACTTTCCCAACATCAATGTTTTCTTGAATGGAAATAGCTAACATTCTTCCGAATAGATCTCGTTGCATGCGAACTTCCTGCACTTTTCCAGCAACCTGGACTTTTTTCACAGCAGTGGTGGAAGCAAAGTTGACAATTGCATTTCTTCTGATAGGTTTCTCAAATCTCTTTGGGTCTGCTGCGCATTCATCAATAAATGTGTCTCTCTGCTGTTGTCCAGTACGTTCACAGTTCAAGAGAAAATACGCAACAGCATCAGAAGCTCCTCTTCCAGTGGCAACGTTGAATAGGATCCCCTTGCTGAAAAGGATTGATGAATTTATCGAAGGTGCTTAAAAGTGCGTGGAGTGTAGCTGCAGATTTTTCCATGTTGTGGGATTGTAAATCAGCAGAAACGTCCTGGTTCTTCTCCAGTCCACATTGTTCAAAAACACTGGAAGTCATGGTTGTTCGTAAGGTGTGACTGAGAGCCCATCGTTGCCTGGCTGAAATTGAGTTGGTAAAATGAATAATTCCTGTCAACCTCCTTGCTGCACCGGCATTTACACTTTGTTCTAATGTCAAATCCACTGGTTGAGTCGAGAAAGGTTTGATGGTTCGCTTAATCCCAAAAGTGATTTCAAGGCCTGGATGAGTTTCCTCCATTTTCATTAGGTTGTCATGGTACTTTAGTATCCAGCGAGCGTAGTTGGGCTGATTTAAAACAAAAAATATACTTCCTATTTTTGGCAAAACGAACTTGAAAAGAGGGAAATCTCCCGTACGAATGCTTCTTGTCAGCATTAAATAATATTGGATTAGTTTTACGTACATCATATAAAATTGAGGAGTTTTCCCATTCAACCCCTTAAGGGTTTCCTCAAGATAATCACTGTACTGCTTAACCAAATTAGAAAGACCGCTAGTAGAATCAAAAGGTGAAGTTTCTTTTGCAAGCTGCAGTGATTGTGAATGTTGGTCAGTTCGTCAATCATATCTGGTACAATCTCAATACTTTTCTCTTCCAAAAAACGTTTAAAATGTAAAATTTCTATTCCCACAGCGACTAATGGATGAAGTCTTTTACACCTGTTGAAATGTGTTCCCAAGATGAAGCCATTCACGGAGCCACCTGCAAGAAGCCCTCCCTCCACCATCACGTCTGCGATTCCACACTCATCGATGAACTTACCAACTGCCTTGAAGTAGGCCATCATGATGTGGAATCCTCCTAAATGAATGAACACTCTGTTATATTTGGGGCTCTCAGTTGCCTGAATTTGAAATGCAAGTTTGGCAATCGCCAAATCAAAAGATACCTCAATGTACTGTTCATTGATTGGTCTCATGTACTTAACTGTTTGCTTTTCAAGGTCATCTTTCACAATTTTACTATTGAATCCAACCCACATTGGGGTGTTAGGAATGTTGAAGGCATGTGACATCATCCATGCCATATCCAACTCCTAGATGCATTTCAAGTTTGTTGGAATGGTCAAGCGTTTTTCGTAGTTTACGGGATAGAGGGTATCATCCATGCGTGGTTTTTTGAGATAGGGTGGAAGCTCTGGAAGAATGGCATCGAATGATCTTCTCTTACGGCTTCCTGAAGGTGTTGGGGTCATCTCAACGTGACCTTCTTGTTCATCTGCCATGCATGGATCACTCCAGTCCATGCATTTCTGGAAAATTGTGCCAACCTTGTCATGCATCGTATCTTTTCCTGTGGCTGTTTCGACAAAGCGGTCATAATAATTATGACAATTATTGTCATAAGCCATTCCAGTTTTCACATTTGGGGATTGTGCTATACCAGGTGGACAAGATCCCAAATTGCTGGTAGAGGCAAATGTTGCTTCTGTTTCCAATTCTTCAATGAGATTGTAACTGCAGCAATGTCCAAAGCGATTCAGAACATCCACAACTTTCCGGCTGCTTGTTAGGCTCTTCATAGCCATCCCCAGAGTGATATGATTGGATGTCTTGACTCTACCCCTCGTAATTGAGTGAATCAGGTCATTCGTTGAACCCCTCCTGGAAAGGATGTATAGTAGTAATCGCTCCCAATTAGTATTTGAGTAGGACAATCACTTTCTACGTCTTTCGCCATTTCCTGCTGAGGGTATAGTCTAGCGACTTCGTATTTGATAGTGAAATTCGCTGAAATGGAACCTGTGATCCGGGGAACCACATATGCCAGTACTTCTATGAAGTCGTCATTTTTTAAGCACAATTTTAGTTTTACCACAGACGTTTTGATCAACTTTGGCTTGAGGCTACCAAAGGAATATACCGTTAGGTCAGTCTCTTCAACGGGGACCAGTTTTAATTGATTGGCCAATGTCGACGTCACATATGACTTTTGGCTCCCAGTGTCATAGAGAATCCGAGCTGATAACCTTTTGGTTCGTAGATCATTCGACACTGTAACTAGAGCAGTTTGGAGTATTGTTTCATGTTTTGATTGTGATATCATCGCTGTTGATGTCTGAGTTGTTGATTGTCCACATTTTACTGGACATAAACATCCATTATGTTTTCCCAGCTGTTTACAGTGGAAACATCTTTTAGCTCTATAAGTACAATTTTCTGCAATATGTTGTTTCCTAAGGCACCGGAAACAACGACCTCTGAGTTGTTTCTTTCTTTCATTTAATGTGGGAAATTGTCACATTCGTCGTTATAATGATCACCAGTACATAACATGCACTCCCTTTTGGATTGTTTATTTGGCGATCCTGGAATTTGACGATTTGTAAAAAGTTGAGTGGTTTTGTCTTTACTGTATTGTTGTCCTTTTATTTGTCTTTTCCTATTTCTGTGATGGAATTCTTTAAAATTTGGTTTTTTCGATGTGGATGGGCGAGTAGAGACCAATGTCTCTGTTGTGAACTGGTTTCTGTACCCGGTGCAAATTTCAGGATTTTCATCTTGGCTCATGGCATTTTCTTTTGCTGAAATGATTTGTTTCAATGAATTTCGAATGACTTCTAATGAATATCCTTCAGTATCCACCGCCCTTTGCATTTCGTATTTCAATTCTTGAGGAAATTTTTCCATTACAGTCATTCTCAGTAAATTGTTTTGATTTACCTTTTCATTTAATGATTCGAGAATGCGTAGATGTTGTTCTATTTCAAGGAATACTCGTCTACATTCTCCAACTTCATTTTGAGCTGGCAGAATTTTGGTAATTGCTTTGTAATGGGCCTCAATTATTTTATCTGGTTTCCCAAACATGTCATTCAACTGTTGTAAGGCTATCTGGTAATTTCTGTTGGTCATCAATAGGCCGCCTACTGTCCTTTTCGCTTCACCATCCAATACCCCGAGTAGGTATGATAGTTTGTCGACATCAGTTAGGTCTTTTCGGCTGTCCACGTTGGACTTGAACAAATCCCAAAATTGCGACCATTTAAGGATATCTCCTTCAAAATGAGGAAGTTCTAATTTGGGTAACTTACTCATTGATGTCATTTTAGGCTCATTTTGGTTTTCTGCCTCCTTTGGGGCTTCCAAACAAAATTCAATTTCAATTAGGACATTCTCTGCCTCCTCTTGTAAATCAGTATATTCTGACACCCTTTCTACAAGTTCAGGAATCTCTTTGTCAGTTTGATTAATAATACCTCGTATTTCTGTGATCATGTTTTCCAATGCCACTTTCAATTTGGCCACCATGATTTTCTGTTCCTTTGTGCAGACGCCATCTGCTTTAATTTGATCTAAGTTTTCGTAACACTCTTTTACACCTTCCTTCACTCTCTTTCCCATTGCTGCTTAACGTAACAATGTAAGCCTCTCCATCTTAATTTTGATGTCCACCTTTTCTCTCAATCCAATTTTGCTTTTGACAATCCCTTTGAGAACGCGGTAGCACCGTCCGGTCCCTTTGAAGGTTCGCACAACACTGCTGACTCTTTCTTTGTGTACGCACTGTGTGCGAAGAAATGGTCGGTCGAGTCATCACCGTCTATCTTAAGCGGCCCACTCACGATCCTGCAGCAGGAAGTGGGGGGTGCAACGAAGTCCCCCTCTTCGCTCTCCTACGGTCTTCACACACGATCCTGCTGCAGGAAGTGGGGAGTGCTACCCCCTCTCGCTCTGCGTCCCCCTCTTCGCTCTCCCCCAGCCCGAACCGGCACTTTCCCGCCGAAATTCGCTCCGCCCGCGGCGTTCTCCATTCTTCCTATTCCGGGATCCTGTCAAAGTTCTTTAATGGCACCTTATTTAAGCAAATACCAGAAGGTCGGATTGGCTTTGGCTTTGCTTGTGGAAAGAAGAAGACTGCAGCAATCAAGGATGAAGAAGAGACGTGTTTGGACGAAAAGGTACCTATAGATTTCTTTTCAGCATGGTCCTAATTTTGCTTCCGAGTCTGTCTGTCTGTGTGTCTGTCCGCAAATCCTTGTCACTCGCTAAAGTATATGAAGTTACAGTCCGATTCGGATGAAATTTTGAGGGATTGTGCGGGATTTCAGCACCGCCGGACCGATAGGAGCGAGTGCGCATTTTCAAATGTGAAATCCTTGTATCGGATAAATACTAGCTACCTTTATATTATTTCAATAAAATAAAGTATAATATGATTCATTTTTCCATGCAGATGGCTCAGGGAGAGGGAAAAATTTTCGCACATGAGACTTTTGGAGGATTTGGAGGAGGAAGATTTGCGTAACTTCCTGCGAATTGACGGGGAGGCGTTCCTCGATGTAGTCGAGCGAGTAAGGTGGGTACAAGTAATCCTACTTCAAAAGTACGTAGTAAAAAGGTAAAAAATTCTTATTCAAATTAAAATTTCCTCAGTAAAAAATCATAGGGAAATGTACCTAGTTCAATTTTTTTTACAGACCTTACATCGAGAGAAAAAACACAAACATGAGAGAATCTGTAAGTGTCGAGCAGAGAGTAGCGGTTACGCTTAGATATTTAGCCACTGGCCGAAGCTACGAGGACCTCAAATTCGGAGCGGCAATATCCCCTCAGCTTCTGGGGAAAATTATTCCTGAAACATGCGAAGCTATCTGCCACACCCTCAAAGACTACATCAGGGTAAGCTAATTTTTTCTAAAAACTGTTAAAAACCCTATGGGGGTCATAGAGTGGATGGCGCTGCCTTCCCAAGTCTCCTTCGTAATTGGTAATTTCATTTTTTTTAGGGTCATAGTTGAATTAAATCATCGGGTGAAAATTGATCATATTTCATGTGCCCTTTTTTTCTGCGCAGGTTCCTGAAAATCGAGAGGAATGGAGGGACGTAGCTCGGCGGTATGAAGAAAAGTGGAATTTCCCGAATTGTATTGGGGCCATCGATGGCAAACATGTGGCCATCCAGAAGCCGCCAAAATCAGGATCCACGTTCTTCAATTACAAACATTTCTTCAGCTTAGTCCTATTTGCAGTCGTGAACGCTGACTATGAATTCATGTACTTACACGTGGGGACCAATGGTTCTGCCTCGGACGCTGCTATCCTGAAGAACTCCTCTTTTTACAAAAAACTAATGGATGGAGCATTGAGTCTGCCTGAGGACATGACTCTCCCAGGGATGGATAATAATCCTGTGCCACATGTCTTGATTGGGGACAGCGCATTTGGCCTCAATAAGCATGTTATGAAGCCATTTCCCTTCAAAAACATTTCCCACCAAAAGCGCATTTTCAATTACCGCCTTTCTAGGGCCCGTAGGGTCGTAGAGAATACATTTGGCATTCTGGCCAGCAGATTTCGAGTTTTGAGAACCACGATATCGCTGTTGGACGTAGACAACATAGAGTGCGTAGTGCGTGCGTGCTGTTTCTTGCACAACTATTGGCTGAAACGCAACCCGCTTTTCAGGAATTCCATGAGCGTCGATACGGAGGACACAGAAAACTGTACTGTTCGACCTGGAAATTGGAGGGACAGGGGCGAAATGGTGTCACTCGCAGATGCCACCCCACGGCAGCGAAACGTTGAGGGAAACCGAGTACGAGACGTGTTCACAGACTATTTCAACGGTGTAGGAGCGGTTTCTTTCCAAGAGAGAATGATTGATTTGAACTACTTCAACGAGGAGAGATGATGTTGATGAATGCCTCCCTTCAGAAGCTGCGTTACGTTTATTTACCTCCAGTTGGGTCGGATCCGACCCGCCTCTTCTACCTATCGGCTTTTTCAATTTTTTTTGTTGAAATAATGAATAATAACTATGTTCCACTATACATTAACCATTTTATTAATTAAATAATTTAAAAAAATCAGTCTTTAACTCCCATATACCCATAAGTAGACAGTGTAACTCAGATAAGTCAAGACTACGTACTGTTACTTCATGACTTGAATAATAGGAATACAATAACGATAGAAAACTAAAATGTAATAGGTAGTAATAAATTCTGAACTGTAGATTCTGAAATAAAAATCATCTCCAAACCAATAAACTAAAAAAGAAAAGAGAAAAAAACCCTAAACCAACAAACTCTGAAAAGCGTTTCACTAGAAAATATTAATCTCTCTCTATCTAGATCACAATTAGTCAATTTTCACGCATTGCTTGCTAAACATTATACATAATAATTGCAGGTACTTAACATAAATCACTTCTGCTCATTTGGTACGTTTACAAAAAAATGACTCTCCGCTTCCTTCGCTGGTATCACTTTTGTAAGCACATTTTGAACATAATGCTGCATTGTGCTCACCACATAATATGTACTCGTATATTATACGAGTACATAAATTGCACTTGACGCAGTAATAGTTCCCTTTCCTCTCATTGGTACACATGTCACACCATTTTCGCTTTTTTGGTAAGTTTTGATTTTTCATGACTGAATTTAGTTGGGTCTGCTGTAGATCTCGGCCCAAGACGTTTGCAATGGTCCAACAAAGTCACTTCAAAATTCGAGGATTATTTATTCGTGTTTCCATAAATGGTTTCACCAATGCCCAAGCGAGATTTTTTTTTTGTAGGAAAGTGGACCTATACAAATAAAAAAGGTTTTGTTACTATATGCAAATCAGTAGGTACCTAGAAAATCAGTAGGTAGTTTTTTTTCGGTCGGGTCGCATCTGACCCAAAACAAAGAGGCCTCACAAGAAACTGATGATTTTTTTGTTCCTCTACTATGAATCTCTTATCATTCATCCAAGGAAAAGGTTGTAAGGGTTGTACCATACTAAAATCAAGGAATGTTGTAAAACTCAATAAAACTCAATATGTAAAACTCAATATTTATTCAGTAAATCACACCTCCGCAATTCAAGGAATTATTTGTCAGGAAGTTGCACAAATTCGCCAAGAGCATCGCGAAGTATATTACTTTTGACAGTCTTCACACCGGGAGGACCTTTAGTAACTGGCAGCATGCCATCAAATAAGATATCGCAATCAGGCAACGGTGAAACGGCTCGTTTGTCTCTGAATCGGGACGAGGAGGGGAGTGGTTGCGATCGTGGGATACGAAGATGGTTGTCTGAATGTGCGTGAAGATGGTTGTCTGAATATGCGTGAAGATGGTTGTCTGAATGTATGGAAGAAACTGGTCGAGGAGAAGGTGAAGGAGACGGATGCCACGAACTTGAGGACGATGAGCTGGAAGGGAAGGGTCGACTGGGGGAATAAAATTGGGTGTGGTACGGTATGTGGGAGGAAGGAAGCGGTGGAGCCACATGGACAGCGGAATGTTGAGTCAACTGCTCCAACTTGCCATAATACAGAACGTCCGAAATTAGTTTGGCGGCAATAGTTCGCTGCAATGGTTCCAGGTTCTTCAGTTGCCCACCAATTGCTCGTCCTTCCAAACTGGCGTCATCCTCCTCTCCAGATGACAATAGACGTTGCGCAGTCTCCAACAAGTGTTGCTCTTTTGCTTTAAGATGTTTATTTTTTCGTTTCTTAAGGGGTGGTCTCTGAGATTCACTGGTAGGAACTGACTCCTGAGAACAAATTAAGAAGAAAAAAACGTTACAATGTTTTTTTAACTTTTTTTAAATTTAAAATTAAATTTGTTTTGATGACGGACATTTTTGACTGACCCCCAGACAATAGACATATCCATGTCAAAATAAGACAAGTATCGGCCACACGTTATTTGGGGGTTGAAATTGACCAATGCTTGAAGTGGGAAAGGCATATCAGGACGCTAGTCACGAGACTGCGTAAATTGGTTTATATATGTCGAGAGATGAGGAACTTTCTTTCTAGGGAGGCCATAAGAATGTTTTACTTTGCCCTAGTACAACCTCTTATGACATATGGGGTCTCTGGCTGGGGAGGTAGTAGTGCAGGTGTCCTGGACTCTGTATTTGTGGCGCAAAAACTTCTACTCAAAGTCTTACTTAAGAAATCTCCGTAAATTTCTCCCTTACTGGGAAAAACCTCTGATCATGGATATGTCTCTTAGCTTTAAGGGCCCTTAAGCGGATCCTGGGCCTGTAATTCCTAAGGAGGCTACATACCAAATGACAGCTTCATAGAGTGGATAGCATAGAAATTAGCTTTATGAGCCACTCAGCTGATCCTGGCCCTATGCTGCTGAAAGTGTAAATCCTAAGGCGGCTTTTCAAGTCTGTGCCACTACAGGAATTGCGCCAAAACCACCCAAAACCGTAACGAAAAATTCTTATGATTTTCACGTACAACCAAGCCGTTGGTAGGGAAATGGAACTTCCGTAGTGTTCATCTCACAGAAATCTTTCACCTATTTTTGGAATCGTCTGCTTTTTTAGAAAACTTTCATGATACTCGCTACCCTCTCCAACCACCGGAAGTGTCTCAAAAACGTTACAATGTTTTTTTCACTTTTTTTAAATTTAAAATTAAATTTGTTTTGATGACGGAAATGTTTGACTGACCCCCAGACAATAGACATAATATTAGCCATGTCAATAAGTAACTTCCAATAATAATTTCCAGCCATGGCTTCAAGAGCGAGCTTTTATTGAATGTTCTTTAGGATAATGCTATGTCATAATCATAGAAAAATCGCCAATAGGTTTGTTTTGCATGTGCACTGAGGAAAAAACGCAAGATTTAAATGCATTTTTGCACCAAAACGAGTTTTAGGACCTCAATTTAGTAAATTTCTCCTAAACTGCTCAACCCTGAGATCTGATATCGAATGTACAATACAAGATCTGATGTCGAATGTACAAATAGAAAATTACACTAAGTGTAATTTTCTAGGTACATACATTGATTTTTTCTTCAGAATCGAGTTTTGGGATGTATGAAACGGATTTCAGGTGGGTTTTCGGCAACTTTTCAAATTTCGACCGAGACAAATTTATGATTAATATTATTTATATTTGAAACTAAAAATGGCACGGAACTAGACCATAATCGCAAGAACCTCGAAAACGTTCTTTGGCAAGTACCCAAGTCCGTAGAACAACGTAGGTAAGTAGGTGTAGAACAATGTAGGTACTTACTTCCTTGTCACTCTCTTCGCTGTTGAGTACTATCCCGCATTCACTCCCCTCTCTCACCGCATCCTTGTCATCAAGGAATGCAAGGAGATCGTAAAACCATAGTTTTGATGAATATATGGCGCTTTTGGGTTTCCCCGTACCTCCCATACTTTCCTCGACCTGAAAAATGAAAGGGCAGAGAAAACTGTTACATACATACTTAGTATGTAGGTGCGTGAATAGTTACAGGGAGGTTGAGCGTAGAATAGGTTCATTGAAAACGTTGGAAGCGGTAGGTAGCCGAAATTCAAGTTGGAAACTTACTTTTCTTTTCTCCCTTCTGTAGCTTCCTCGTAGATTGTCAAGTTTCTTTTTGAGAATGTCCATTGTGGCATCTGGTTGGACTGTCAAATATATTTCGAGAAGTGATTGATATGCAGACTGCTTCGCTTCTCTATTCATATATAGTGGGTTTGTGGTGTCCCACAAACACCGATTACCTCTGTAGGCCTCCAAGAGCAGGGTGAGGCCATCCTGCTCCGAAAGCTGGCTCATTTTTTAAGGAATGACACTGACAACTAAAACTGAAAACAACTGAAAACTTAATGAAAAACTTAATGAAAACAACTGAAAACTTAATGAAAAACGGGCGTGAAAAACGGAATGAATGAGAAGATGTGATGTGATAATTTTTCTATCATGGCGGATGATAACCGATTTCTGTCATGGCTGGTGATAACAACACTCTTGTCCGTCCTGCAGCCCCACACACGGTCGGACCTTGCAGGTTGACAGGGTGGGGGAAGCCAGACCGCAGGTTGGTCGGATGGGAATCCCATCCGACAAGCTCTGCAGGACACCTGCGGCAGGAAGGCCTCCACACACAGGCCCGTGTCCGAAGAGGGGGAAATTTTCGGTTCCCCCCACTTCCTGCTGCAGGATCGTGAGTGGGCCGCTTAAAAGTCAGAAATCCTACCTAGTGGTCCCAGAAGGTTTTTGATACCTGAACACGATTTGTGAGCTTCCCCTCGATCAAGCAGTTGATTTCTCGAGACGTGACGTCGTCTCGGAATGCCAGAAGAAAGAATTCGGTCGATAACCTGGTTGTGTGAGCTTTGCTGATCGAGAGTGCTGAACCTTCAATGTTCCTCATGATTTGTCGACCCATCTGAAACAGAGGAACTATTAGATCGGTTGATATTGGTTGAAGGGAGGCGCTTATTAACATTTGGTTTGATACTTCTTTGAGTCCAAGCTCCATAGTAACAATCATTAGAAAAAGGGCGGTTGAAAAGGAAAGTAGAAGATTCGTCGGATGAGTCAGAAAATTGATCGCTGCGCCTAGCGAATGTAGGGGACCTAGGTGCCCGCGCACCAGAAATAGTGTTTGTTGAGCTAACATTTCTATTATTTGGGGACGGGGACCTAACTCTGACGGGGGAATTATTGTTGGACCTAACAGGAGATGAAGGTCTGGAGGTTCTTGGTGATGACAGATGCGGCGGTTGGCGTATTGACCCAACAGGTGCTGAAGAGGGCGCTGAATGCCTGTGTAGTAGATGATGATGTGTGGCCTGACAGTGGAAGCAGGTTCTTTCGGTTGGGCAGTTGAGTGTTCGGTGTTTAGCAGATAAACATCGATTGCTGCCATCGATTGCTGCCGATCGCTCCTCAGCTGCCAGCTTTTTAAACTCTTGACATTTGTAGATCAGATGCCTTTTCCGACAGTAATTGCAAATGATGGCCTCTTCAGGGAATTTTGAGTACGCCTGACGAGTTTGAATGGATGTAGACGTACTTGGTTGAAGTCGTTGAGTTGTACTCCTTTGAGGGGTCAGTTGAGACGGATTTGGGCGTGAGGTCGGTTGTTTGGACGTGGAAGGCATCATCTACAGGAGATTTAGTTGCCTCTCAAGGAATCGGATGAGTTGTGCGTCACAAGGAAAGGAAAAAAAGAGTTATTGACCTTGACTTGAAAAAAAAGAGTTAAACTTCTTAACTAATTCCACCTTCATCATAGCTTGAGTCTCAAGTGTCAGCATAACTAAGGAACAGGCAATCTATGCCATCAAACTCGCGTCTTGCAGGCTTACTTTGCAAATAATCAAGGACTCTGTCCACTGGCATGATTGGGGCCTCATGTATATTGTCCGTGGGGCGGCTCTGGAGGGAGAGCTTTTTGCGGTGAGAGCTCATTAACTTCTACCGCACTTGAACTGCACGTCACTCATTGTCAGCACAGAAGGTTCAGGGGCTTGGTTCTCTTCAGGCGTCGAATTTGTTGTGAGTTGTCAAGTAGCTGGATAGCAGCCGGATTTAGATGTTTGAGAAGCCTGCGCTCATATCCCATAGCTAGCTTCTTTATGACATCGGTGACTGTCTCCACTTGGAGGTCTTTGTGGAGGTCATCATTCCTTACATACCAAGGAGCGTTTACGATGCTCCTCAGAACCTTAATCTGAAATGCTTGTATGATTTTGATATTTGTCTTAGCTGTGCAACCCCACAGCTGGATGCCGTAGGTCAAAATGGGCATTAGCACAGTCTTGTACAAGAGTACTTTATTGTGGGTATTGAATTGTGAACATCGTCCCATGAGCCAGTAAAGTTTCCTGAACTTGATGGATAGTTCTTCCTTTTTTTTCTTAACGTGTTCTTTCCATTTTAACTTGGCATCTAATGTCATGCCCAGGTATTTTGCTGAATTTGCCTATGGTATGGTATTCCGATTTATTTCCAGAGGGATTGGTGTTATCTTTTTATTCATGAAGTTGACATGTGTTGATTTTGTTTCATCGAGTTTCATCCGCCACTTCTTCGTCCATTCATGTACAGCAACGGTGGCCTCTTGGAGTTTTCCTGTCGATTCTTCTACTGAATCTGCAACAGCTAAAATTGCAGTATCATCTGCGAACGTGGCTACGGTTGTTTCTCCTGTTATTGGCACATCCTGCGTGAACAATAGATAAAGCAGGGGTCCTAAAACGCTTCCCTGAGGTACGCCTGCTGTGATTTTCTCGAGTTGTTAATATTCATCCTATACTTTTATTCTGAAATACCTTCCAGAGAGGTAGGATTCGAGTATGTGGCAATACTGCTGAGGTAGCATGCCTTGTAGTTGGTATACCAGCCCTTTATGCCGAACTTTATCAAAGGCCTCATAATATGATAAGTATATTATTCTTAGTTGTCCCGTAAACTTTTCCATTTTGTCTTGGCAGCATCACCTGAAATTTGAAAAAAGTTGCACGAAATCTGATAGATTTTTTTTTTTTTTTTTTGCAGGTATTTGGCTACTGGCGACAGTTACCAGACCATAGCTTTGTCTTTTCGCCTGGGACGTTCGACTGTTTCCAACATTGTGAGAGACGTTTGTTGGGAAATATGGAACTTTTGCAGCCAATATATTTGCCATCTCCCTCATCGCCGCAAAGCACGTAGAAATGCCCCAACAATAGTGGATCTCAATATTACTGCTACCAATTTTTTTTCTCTCTCGTCCTTTTGGCAGTGGTGGACCCGTTCTACAAGTTCACAGTAGTTGACATCGGAACAGTGCTATTCCGCTAATTCCGCTTTCCACCGATAGTACATTTATGGAAAAAATATTCTCCCGCCACTTCTATTTTCGCTACTACCTGGCACAGACACCCTCATGCCTCATGTCATCGTCGGTGATGAAGGATTCGCACTGGGTTATAACGCGTCCTGTGTGATCCGGCCTTTACGGTTGGTTGGTGGGATGGTCTTCTAACACAAACTTCAAATAGCTAGTGAAGGATACCCAAAGCACCACCATAAATTAGAGTGGCGTCAGCTCAGAATCAAAGTCAGTAAGATCGGCCTCACTGAGTTCGACAGCGTAGCGTTTTGGCGGATCCAAACTAATCAATAATATCGCGCGTCCGTACAGCTTATGTTTGTATAACTTGATGTTCAACACCTTAACAGGTGTTCGCATCGGCAGCTCAACCATCGGACAACGTTTCGACTCATCAGCCAACTGCCCGAAGAGTTCAGGGTAGCGAGCCTGTAATGAAAACATGGGACGTTAAACTTAATTATTTTTTATTTATTTATTATTATTTTTTTTTTTTAGTTCATAGACGGTCTGCGGCGGGGGTTGGTCATCCTGATTGGGCCCTTCCACACCACAGCCCCTCCGGCGTACGAGAAGCTGTATAGCTCCCCCACCACTTCCCCGCACCACAAACGAGGAGTATGAAGATGTAAGTACTCAGAGAGTGTTATTTTTAAAGTCCTTAGCAATAACCTGATTAGCCAAACATGTAGGTTATTTTTAAAGTCCTTAGCAATAACCTGATTAGCCAAACATGTAGGATAGCCTTTTCTATCAATTCAAATTTTTATAAAAATCTCAGGTGTGCAGGGTGGTTCACGGGAACGTCCTCAAAATCAAATTGTCATAGAAATGAAAGTTTTAGTCGTACAACCATTTTATTTAAATTTTTCTGTAGGGAAATACATGCAATTTCATTTCTTGAAAATCACGTCCGTCAAATGTTGTCCATCTTGCTCGTAGCATGAAGCAAGTCGATTCAAGAAGTTTTGGTGTAGGCGCTCCAGTAAGGCTTCGTCAATGGACGCCACTTCCCTTCTGATAGCATCTTTTAGATCGTCTAAGGTCCGAGGTTCCGAAGCATAAACCTGTGACTTGAGGTATCCCCATAGAAAGAAGTCAAGGCTGGCGAGCGTGGGGGCCAAAGCATGACCCCAAAACGTGAGACAAGGCGGCAGGGTTGTTAACGTTACTTTTAAAAAGTAACGCGTTACCGTTACTCATACCTTGAGGCCTCGGTAACGTACGACGTTACCGTTACTGACGTTACCTAAAATGTAACGCGTTACCGTTACTTGAAATTTTAAAAGTGCGCGTTTTTTTAATGGAATGTGGTGAAGTGGTGTTTTTTCGAAGGGGTCATGCGCAGGTATTCGCAGTTATCAATTAATGAAAAAAAAAAACATAGTTAAATCTCTGATTACGTTTTATTGCTGCAGATCAGATAGGCCGCATAGTCGTGTAGGATAGAAGAAATGTGGAATAGTTGAAACAAAACTATTAAAAACAAAAACAAGCCTACTAATACATAGGTTATAGTATAAAAATACTTTAGATAAATTATGACAGAGCACAAAGAATTACTTATTCTGCCAAAACCGCTTGTTTACCCTTAAAAGCAATTCTTTCTCCAAAGTCTCGTCCCCCAACTGGTTCCTGATTGAGCTAAAGCTATGGCCCGCATGGGAAAATAAACGCTCCACTGCAGCACTCGACGGCAATGCCGTGTTGTGCTTTAGGAAGAGGCGACTAAGACGCGGAAATTTACGTTTGCCATTTGTTGCATTTTTGCCAAAAAATGTGGCAACGGAATCTCCTGCTGACCTGCTCGATAGATATCTGTTTACTTCTTCGGTCGCACTTTCAACAGAATCCTCTGATGCGGTGACATTGGCGTTCGCGTCCCTTGCTTGAACATTGGATGTTAAGGTTTGGTTTTTAATAAACAGCAGTGGAATTTTAATTGTTTTATTTGAAGGAGGCACAACTCAACACGTAATAATATTCTTGTTTTAGGTTCACTCACCAGTAATAATATTCTTGTTTTAATATCCACATCATCATCTTATCGACTTATTCCACTTCACATGTATGTATGTACTGACCAATAATGGTAGACACTGAATATTAAAATTTACTTCCTTCAACACACCCTCTTAAATTTTAATCTAAATTTCAAACAATTTTACAAGAAACAAATCATCGTATAACACACATTTTTAAACTTTAAATCTAGCTAGCAGTATCTTGATTACTCTTTAAATTTTCCAGTGAACATACATTGTAAAAAATTTAGTCTCAATAACACGCTCAATAACTTCTCAATTCAGAGTAGAACATTTAATAAACAGTTTTCAAGTATTATTAGATCTTTACCTAGTTCAATGAATAATTTTTACTTTTACTTTATTAGGACATTATTTCAAAATACAGATAATTTTTTTTTTTTTCAAATTTCAAACAACACACATGCAAAGGCATTACTCAAAATTGTTTTAACAAAATAATATCAATCAACTAACTCTTTCTTAAATTTTTCAAATTTCTCAAATGTTAATGGTTTAGTAAACACATCAGCTAGTTGCTCATTGCTTGGACAGTATTTGATTTTGATCAATCCTTCATCATATTTTTCTTTAATATAGTGGAAACGAACATCTATGTGCTTGCTTCTACGATTTAAAATACCATTTTTAATTAACTGCATGGCACTTTGATTGTCAATGTTGATTGTTACTTCAATGTTCTTATTCAGTATCTCTTCAATTAAATTCTTCACAAAGATCAGTTCGCGACAGCACTCTGCAGCAGCAATGTATTCCGCTTCACAAGTTGATGTAGCAATAATTGGCTGTTTTCTGGCACACCAAGTTATTGGACCATCTGAATAATATATCACATATCCAGTTGTACTCCTTCGTGTTTCAGGGTCGCCTGCAAAGTCTGCATCACAGTAGGCAATCAAATTAGGTGTTCCATTTTTACGATATTTTATCCCAGCATTGGAACTTCCTTTGATGTACCTCAAGATTTTCTTTAAATTTGCCAGGTCTTCAGTTGTTGGTTCTTCGACTCTTCTACTGCACAGACTAACAACAAATGATAAGTCTGGTCTTGTTCTCGATGTTAGGTATAATAGAGAACCGACAGCTTCACGATAAGGAAATGTTGATGTTGACTTGTCTGGTTTTTCATGGGTTGTTATTTGAACAGTTGGCGCTCTCATTGGGTTACAGTTTGACATACCGTACCTTTCCAGAAGTTGTTCTGTATAAGAAATCTGAGACAGTTTGACATGACCTTCCTTTACTTCCAATTCAATTCCAAGAAAAGAGGTTGGTTCATCATACCAAGACATCTCAAACTCTTTATTCAATGTTTCAAGCAACTGTTTCATTTTACTTTTATGTTTGGCCAATAGAAGCCCATCGTCGACATGAATTGCTAGTATCAGACTTCTATCCTCATTTATGAACACACATTGTTCAATTTTTAGTGACTTCAATCCGTGGGTTTTTAGAAAAGAAGTGAATCGTTTGTTCCACTGCATTGGAGCTTGTTTAAGCCCATACAGTGCCTTTTTTAACTTTTTTTAGATTTTCTAGTCTTCTTCACAACCTTCAGGTAAGTACATGTAGATACATTCATCCAAGTTTCCATACAAGAAAGCTGTTTTTATATCTAATTTTGCCATAAGATAGTCTTCTCTGGCAGCAATAGCTAGGATTGTTCTAAGTGAGGTACTGCTTACAACGGGACTATATGTTTCATCGTAGTTGACTCCCAGACGTTGTTCACACCCTCTCACGACAAGCCGGGCTTTATATTTACCCTCATCTTTTACTTTGAATATCCAACAGTTTGTCAATATTTTATTCTTACCAGCTTTATTGGAATCTACTAGTTCCCAAGTCTCATTTTTCTTGAGAGACTGGATCTCGTCGTTGATTGCAGATTTCTACTTCCCCTTCTCTGGACCTTCAACTGCTTCGTGGTAAGTCAAGTACACATAGTCTCTAAATTTACTTGGCGTTTTCTTATTTCTCTTTCCTCTTCCTTCTTCTTTTTCAGGTGATTTTATTGATTCTTCTTTTTCTTTTTCAGGTGATTTTCCAGCGGGCTCCTTCACAGGTGTTCCTCCAACTGCACCATCAAATTCAAGAATGGTGTCTTGATCAATTGTGTCACCGTCATCTGATGTCTTCGAGTCTTCATCACAGACAGCACCACCGTCGTCCTGGTTATCATCGTCTTCCAACGAAACATCAAACACACTAGGATTTTTTCTTACTTGAGGAATGTGATTAGTGAACTCAGCATCACGAGAAACAATTATCTGCCTTGTATTTTTATCCCAGAATCTGTAACCAGTTGATGTATAACCAACAAATATTAAAGTTTTGCTTCTTGATTCAAGTTTTTTTAAATGACCTTTTTTATGAACATATGCTTTTGAACCAAATAACTGCAAATGTTTTAGGTTTGGGGTTTTGTTTGTCCACATCTCGTAGTAGCAACAAACAGAGCTTCTCCCCACATATCACTAGGCATGGTTGAATCATGAAGAAGAGCACGAGTTTTCTCCATCAGAGTTCGATTTAAGCGTTCTACCTTACCATTGAGCTGAGGTACATATGGAGGTGGGAAATCAAATTTGATTCCACGTTCTGTAGCCCATTTTACAAATTCACTAGGCGTATTTTCTCCAGCATTATCACATCTCAACGTCTGTACCTTCAAACTCCACTTGGTTTCAAATTCGGCTACAATGTTTTTAATTATTGATGACAACTCGGATTTATGTTTCATCAATTCAACAACAGAATAATGTGTAAAATCGTCCATTACAGCAACAAAATATTCGTTGTTATCCCACGTAGCTTCTATTGGACCGCAGGTGTCAAAATGCAGAAGTTCAAGTGGTTTTGACGATTTTCTACGATCATTCTGAAACGGTAGTCTTCTTAGTTTTGCGTCGGCACATGTCTCACAAGAAGTTTGACCATCAGAGATTTTTAATTTCTCCATTCCCTGACTGATCGATTTTAGCTTTTCAATGTTTTTAAAACTCAAGTGACCAAGCTTCCTATGCCAGATATTGACATCACTCTTATCTTCTTTTGCCAAACAACATATGTTGTCAAACTCAGGACACAGTTTTACAATGAACAGACCAGCACTGTTCTTTGATCCTATAGCAAAGAATTTGTCCTTTCTGATGTGCACCTTGTCACCAGAAAACTCTACTTTTCCACCTGACTGCAGGATTTTTCCGACTGATAACAGGTTTGTTGACAATTCAGGGATGTACAAAACATCTTTTAAAATGCACATTTTAAAGTTGGCATCGCCCATCTCTCTCGCTACCATTTTATCATCATCTTTTGCCACACTGATTTCAGCGCGTATTTTACGTAGGTTAGAGAGAAGTGATCTGTCATTTGTCATATGCGACGTGGCTCCTGAATCGCATACCCAGCTCGAACGAGCGTTGTCACTGTCTGGGTCGGTTTTTGTCATGAAAGCCACTTTTGAACTTTCACTAGAGGATTTTGGATTTTCATGCTTTTTACGGAAAAAACAATTTTTTGATTCATGGTTTGTCTTTTGACAAAATTGGCACGGAGATCGTGAGTTCAGGGGACAGTTTTTAGCAATATGACCTGCCACCTTGTTGCATTTATAACACACGACACCAGTTTTAGCATTGGCACCAAATGCCACATTTTTAGGAGAATTGGATGACGTTCCATTGTTTCTACGTTCCTCTGCCATAAGTCTGGATGTTAGGTTCGTCAAGGATTGTTCAGTTTTAGGGGCGGACTCCCAAGAAGAAATGAAGTAGTTATAGGAGTCTGGAAGAGCAGATATTACTCGCTGAACAAGTTCATCATTTGAGATTTCGTGTCCCAACGATTTTAGTTGCATAGCAATATTTTCAAGGTCAGAAATTCCTTTTGTTACTTCTATTATGCGAAAATTAAAATATTCTTTCAGCAGATTGTTTTTTACTTTTAGGTTCACTCACCAGTAATAATATTCTTGTTTTAATATCCACATCATCATCTTATCGACTTATTCCACTTCACATGTATGTATGTACTGACCAATCATGGTAGACACTGAATATTAAAATTTACTTCCTTCAACATTGGAAAAGCTGAAGAACACATCCTCTTCACTTTCCTCCATGGGAATGTGATTAGGATCAGGATCATCCAAGTTCGGCTCCTCTTGATCTAAATCAGGCCAACCGTCTCCCTCGCCATCATTATTCTGCAGCTGCTGAAACAAAAATTAATATTTAGTCTGAAAAGCGGATTATCGATTAATTAGGCGTTAAGTGTTACATGGAGTAGTTAAAAATGGGCATACATTTTGACGGCGAATGGGCTCTCCAGTACTGTCTAGGGAAATGCGTGCTGCATGCATACAAAGGGCTTCCTTTAAAAGCTGTTTTTTGTCTTGGTTTGGCTCCCAGTCTAGCATCTAGCTCACTATTTGACTACCTCCTTTTTTTTTTTTTTTTTTAAAGTAGAAAACTTTATTGTAATGTGTAATTTACATTATAGTTTTGAGGAACTATTTATCAAAGGAGGGTAAGTCCCCTCGTGTAACGTGTTGTGGGTTACTGTCCACTGACAGCCCCCACTAATAATATATATTATGTAACAATGTAACTAAGCTGTAATAAATTATGTAACCTAGATTTGATAAATTATATAACAATGATTGTAACAGTTCATGGATGGGCGGTAGTTCATAAGATTTTCAGTACTGGTGACTTCTCAGAGTAGGTCTGGTGGTCTCTTGCGTTTCAAACGTCTGTCCGGTCTTGGAGGTGGTGGGTTGTTCGGGATATTGGCAACGAGCTGGTTTGGGTGGTTCTGCATATTTGAATGGAGTTTTTGGTAGGTCGTACTCAGGACGTTATTTACTTCAGGAATTTGCAGATCTCTATGAAGAAGAGAGTTCCTGACGTACGAAGGAGCGCCTGAAATAACTCGCATTACTCTATTCTGGAACGTTTGGATGCGCTTAATTTGGGAGTTGGATGCTGATCCCCTCATGTAGGATAGGATACTCTAGCATCTAGCCCATTATATCAGATTTGACTACCTGACTTTGATTTGATTACCTGACTTGATAATGTTTATTCTTTCTAAGCCATGATTTCCATGCCGTATTGTTCATTTTTATTATCCCTACAAGCAGCAGTGTCATGTAATTTATAACAATAACGTTTTTTTTTTCTTATGCTCCTTCTTCTAAACTCCTTTCCTGCATCAAGCAAGACTGTCTTACGTTAACCCACATTTTTCAGGTCCCGGATCCAAAATATGCGTTCACTGAGGTCCATTTTACACCGACGATTGATGGGCGCTTATCGGTGGGTCCAAACGCAGTTCTCGACTTCAAACGTGAGGGGTGCAAGTGAGTGACTTCATTCGATGACATTTATTGAAACTCAATGCGTTATGCGAATAGAATCTATAAAAATTGCCTGACCCTATGTTGGGGAAAAATGTTTTTTAACTACGACGAATCCTTAGAAACTTACTCCTGTCAAATCTTAGAAATGTTAGAAACTTACTTACTCCTGTCAAATCTTAGAAACCTTAGAAACTTATCCTGTCAAATCTTAGAAACCTTAGAAACTTACTCCTGTCAAATGTTAGAAACTTATCCTGCCAAATCTCAGATACCTTAAAAACCTAGGTGCCTGGTGCGGCTAATTTCGTGCGTCGATTCAAATACCTAGTAAAATCCTGTTTTCCGTCATAAGCCAACTTACTCTTTAAATGGTATGGGAGAATTTGGTTATTATTTTTTGGTTTATTGGCTGGGGGTGCACATGGTCCTATGCTCCTATCAGTAGCCGCCACTTCAAACAACGTTCAATTCAACTTGGCGATTGCGTGTTACAGGGGACCATCTGGCGTCAGAGCTCAAGCCCAAGACCTGAATTTCCGGGTCCTCCACTGTCGAAATTCTCCGTCGCCCGCTGCCACCTCATCTTTGGCGACTGCTCTAATTTTGGGTATTCACGTCTTCTGCTTCACCTTTCGTCGATTTCCAACGCGGATCAACCTCCTTAAAAGCCCTCTCCTACTTCACTAGTCAACTGTATTGTGACATGGACGGACCTTTGTTGAGATGTTTTAGAAATACCTAAGTTATCAAGATAATATCCTAAGAAATACCTTGTAGGAGTTATCAACTAAATCGATAAATTCATGTTTATGTAGTTACCTAGTTGTAATACTTTTTTTTTTCGCAGTCATGTTTGATGTTCGTTCACTTCCTATCTTATTATTGATTGTTCAAGGGTTTTACGCCAGAAATAAATTTTGACATCACATATTATGGAATGACTGCTGCATATGGTTCTGTGATTGGATAAAATGGTATAATAAAGTATAATGTGTTACCATTTTATTATACTCTTAGATATTATCTTAGCTACCTACATACATTCTTGAATTTAAATTCCCATTGAAGACTGAAGAGAAAAAAAAACTGAAATGTAAAATAAGAAGAAGCCTGGCATTAATTGAACATTTTTTGAAGAGAGATCATTTACAACATGCCCGTTTTTGTGGCTGCTAGTCCTGGATTTGTAAAAATTGTAAAAAATTGGTTATTTAAACCTTCATTTTAACTTTGGTAAAAATTACCTAATTAAAAGTTTTAATTCGTTCGTTTCGAACCAAATGTTTCATATTTTTCCCTTCTACTGCCTGGCCTAAGCTGTAGCAAGTTTGTGATGCGTTATTATTGTGGTGAATTGTGTCACAAATAGGTGTGATTTTTGGGGTAATAATAGTGGTCTATATTCGGGAAACAAAAAACACATGTGCTATCTACGCTATTTTCTAAATTACCTATACGTTTATTTACAAATGAACGTTAAAATACACCCAAATGAGGCTAGACAACTGTTAATGACTTAGACATTTCTGTGTTTTGATAGGTACAAACATTTTAAGGTTAAGTGAGTGAGATCCCATTGAAATTTTGTGCACAACTTAGAAATAACACTAGAACTCACGGTATCGTGTCTGGTAAGCCGTTGAGCTTGGCGTTTCTCTTTTGTGCAGTCGAGGTTTTAGATGTGTGTATAAAAATATCGACATCAAAATGGCACTATCGGGTCCAATATACATATTTTTGTTACCTAAAAATTATAAATCAAGGGCAATTCCGGTTAAGGAAAGAAGAAACCGTTGGGGAAAGAAACTGGCTACTCAATGGAGATTTTTTCGCAGAGCCTGAAGTTTATTTTATCATTCATCAGTATTTTTTAATGGTTGTCAAGTCGAGATAAGCAGTCTTCTATCCTCTGTTGAGTTCACAAATGGACTTAGTTGTTGGCGTGTAGTTTTGGTTCATTGGTGTGACAATAGTTATTACTCAAATAAAAAGTAATTCAAATGACAAGTATTTCGAATAAACCCTGAGGAATTAAGGCCAATGCCACTTTTTGTATTAAATATAAAATTTTGATATCCCAAAATACTCAATTTTACCCCAAATCATTACTGTTTTTATTGTATACTAATATTTGAAAGGTTTTTAATAATTAGTTGAATGGATTGTCATTGGAAATTTCAATTGAAATAAATGATTAAACCAACACAGGGAATTTGAACCTGAATAATATTAAATCAACTTTATCAACGTTTCATTTTCAATTCTTGATTGAGTTGTCAAGGGTAATAGAAAGTTATTATATTTTTTGTTCGATTGAAAATAATCACAAATAAAATATTACTTTCATTAATGAATAAAAGCTATTATGAATAAAATTTAATCATGATTTGTCTATCAAATGATTTTCGCCCATATGTCCTATACCCACCTAACAAACACTGAGGTATGTCTTTATAAATGGAATTCGTATTTTGAAATTTAGGTTTGTTTTTTTGCAAAAATTTGACAAAAAAATATCGAAGACCGATGTATCCAAATATCGATATTTTCACCCACTATATCGAATTACTATTTAGATATCTTTTTTAAATATCGATATATCGATATCGTTCTCCGATGGTACTCGTGAAAGGGTTCGACACCAAACGAAACGTTATAAAAAGAACATTTATATTTGTTTTTACATGAATAATAAGTGCAGTTACAAAACTTCAAATCGTACAAAACATTTTGAGTCTAATTGTAACGGAAACCGGGAAATAAGTATGAGAAATCCGAAGATCATTCTGAAATGTTACAGAAAAGTAGAGGAGGGAAACACGCTGGTTCACAAAATTGTACGGTAAGAACCACCCTCACTTGAACTACTTTGAACCACACATTCAAAACTATTGAGGATCGAGATGATTAATTAAATTTTTTCCTCATGCAATGTAAGTTACTCTTGATTGGACAACATGTTAACAACGCAAAAGCGCATATAAGTACAATATTTACAAGCGTTCAAGATAAATTCGCTGGTGAACTTCAGTACAAAAATCAGGCACTCGAGGGATGCTCCTTCAATGTTGTGCATAATAAAGCTTGACTATTATAGTATAAATTAGTTCACACGGGTTTTAAACGATTTATAAGTAGATAACTTGAATGGTTTGTTCCCTAGCCATAAGTATAGGTATAGGTACCAGTAATTGAAGCACCATCAATACCAGTAGGTAAGTGTCTTCTGTTCAGTACGAACATAGACTACCACTAGCGGCTGCCAAGACAGAAGTAGTTGCCTTCACCCGCAAGCGCATACCCAACAATAAAAATTGAAGGTGCTGATGTTTGGAAGAAGCTGGCCGGGAGATATTTGGGAGTCATGCTGGACACTAAAATCATTTCCTGAACCCATATCAGGCAAGCAGCAGATAGGGCCCCACAGACGACCTCCGCTCTGAGTCGCCTCATGAGTAATACGAACGGGTTTAGGCCTTGCAAACGGTGCCTGATGATGTTGGTGGTACATTGGATTTTGCTGTATAGGGCAGACGTTTGGGCAGATGCTCTAAACGTTGCATACTAGAGGAAGCGCATGATAGCTGTGCAGCGTAGAGGAGTACAGTGGATTGCATGCGCCTACACGACAGTATCAGAACCAGCAATACTCGTCCTGGCTAGTGTGTAAAAAAAAAAGTAAAGTAAAGTAAGCAACCATTTCAGGTTGAATTTTCGTCCGACTGCCGTTTTTGGCGTCGCAGACGTCATCGGCTGTCCACCTAGGTGGATCAGAATTGTTCCGATGATTTCGCTTAAAGCTACTCATTGCCTCGCCCCCTTGAGTTGCGAGGGGATCGCCGTACAGAGGCGTGATAAAATCACTTGGACGATAGACCCACTCACCAGCGGTCTCCCATCCAAGTAACAACCACGCCCGACGATGCCTAACTTCCGTGATCTGACGGGAACGGGTTTATTGCAACGCCTACCCCGTACTCCTGGCTAGTGTGATACATAAAGAGCTGCTGGCTGCAGAAAGGAAGCGGGTATACGAGCGGAGAGATGAAAGAGAGATATCCCGCATTTCTCAAGAAGAAAAAAGTATAATGACAAGATGTCAGGAGACTTGTGAGTTGAGAGGGACATGATTGCCTGGTTGGTTCCTGACATCGAGGTGTGGCTGCAAAGAGAGCATGTTGAAGTGAACTATTTCCTGACTCAGTTCTTCTCAGGACATGGATTTTTCTGTGCCTACTTGTACAGAATGGGAAAGATGGATACCATATCGTGCCATCTTCTCATCTCGAGACTTGTATTACTACGTGAACATATAAATCTGAGCAGAAGTTGCCATTTCCCTAAAACCATCAAAAGCACCAGAGAAAGTAACATTACTGAGGGAAATACTTGAATATTATAATAATGAATAGGGATCATAAATATGAACCAAACCAATGGCGCAGGACTGTTCATGATCACGGTAGGTTCCCCCAAACCAGGATCTACTATATGCAAAGAGTCGTGGATTACAAGGATGCTACTAAACAATTACATACTCATCGTGAGGCTTTAGGAAATCGGTGGCCGTGACATACACCTGCAGAAGAAAGTTCACTAAAACACAAGAGAGCTACGAAGGTCTTACCATCCTCAATTCAACTGCCCACAAATATCTGGCCCACCTACTCTCCAACGCCACGTAATTGCATCTCCACCCTCCGTCCGAAACGATACAATTTATCAGGATTTCCAAATAGGTCCTTCAAACGCCATTCTCGCACAATTTACCAAAAACGTCCTCGAAACCAGCAGCATCACTCCACGGTCGTTAACGAAGCACTCCTTCAGCAAGCAAAGACCTCCACGACCTCATACCCTAGTAGTTGAGCAACACCGTGCAAGTGCAGTGATTCAACAAAACTCACTATTATGGTCTTTCTCCAGCCATGTTTGAATCATGAGCACAATAATTGTAAATAATTCTTAAGTAAAAAACAACAGTCCCTGCCCATAATAACTAATTTATTATGGACAGGGACTGTTGATTTTTTACTTTAGCTTACCATTGAGGAATATTACCAATTGTAATTGTCTCAAACAAAATAAAATAAGTATTTAACAAAAAATCCGTTTCCAAAGACTGTAACGAAAACAAGATTTACAAAACCCGAAAAACCGAAACAAATGTTCAACAAAATTGTTTAAAATCAAAATTTTTCTAAAACCCATGAAAAACTGAGATTTCCTATATCATTCCAAAGTGGTGAACTGCTTATCAGTTAAAAAAAACAAGCAATTTTCTCATGGTTGAAAGGAAAGATTGCGTGCCTTTTGATTACCAGGTACATGGCGGTAACTTAATGTTATAATTATGTACAATTGGTGAAAATCAGGACGCCTTGTTGTTCTGGCGAGCTTACAGTGGCAGTATAAAAAACACGATTATTATAACTCTATTTGAAACACACATAAATAATATACAAGCTTAGCAGATAACAGATAAAAATAGACGTAAAAAATGTTTACAAACTAAGGAATCTTAGGTAGGTACTTGGTACGAAAAAAAATTGAAATAGACGTTGATCATTAAAATTAAATCGTTCAGTCGTTAGGTTATTTCTCCCTACCTCCGGTACAAAGCTAACAAAAATGAAGGTACTGAAAAAATATGAACAAAGTGCAGTTTCAAGGCGTTACCATGAAGATGGCTGAAGTTTAATAATTAAATTATTAAACATTTTAGTAATTTAATAATTATTGTCTAACATCTTGCGTCTCAACCACTGGAAGATGCCAACAAGCGCCACAAAATAGAATTGGAAAAATTTAAAAAAAAAAGGTTTTTTTGAAAATATAACTACTGATGACGGAGACATTTTACAGGTATTCAAATCAGCACGCTGTGGACTCGCCGAATATGAAATCGTTTTTTGGTACGGCTTTGTACCGAAGTACTTACTGCTACATGCAAAGTTCAGTGCTTCCTGTGAGCAGACATGGCCTTGTACCAGAAGTACATCCACGCAAGAGTGGATACTGAGGTCAGGAACAGAAGGAGCGACGAAGTGGAGTAGAAGACGTAGGGCGTTATGCAGATTTGTTCATTTCTTGACGCTTAACAACAACGCAATTGGTTAGAAACGATCAACGTTAATTCTTTGTTAAAATCAACATCTTTTCTTCAAATGCAAGGAGTGAAAATCTGGATGCTTCTAGACAACAGACTTGCCATTTTGATGTACGTTCTACACTCTAAACCATTATACATACTGTGGTGATTCGTCGACAGTTCCCGGGTTTTTGAAAGAACACTTGAGATGGGGAATAATGTGGGAGCATGTTCGTTATCCCTTCATACTTGGGGAATAATGTCCTTCCTTGGAAGGGCGATCCCTCGAGGTCTACATTCACTTTCCTCTACTCGAGCAGACGGGTTGGTAAGACAGTGGCTGTTTGGAAAATACTGTGGCCTCCACACACAGTATTTTTGGGTCCATAACCAGTTTTGGGCATTGCCAAAAGCTCGGTTGAATCCTTCTTTGGAGAGTGGGTGAGGTAAAAGCTTAGGAGATATTGGGAAGACATCCCAGCACAAAGATTCGGAAAGTTGACAATGGCAGGAGAAGGAGCTCAGAAGAACTGAAAGAGCCAATTACAAGAAGAACTGAAAGAGCCAATTACAAGAAGAACTGAAAGAGCCAATAAAAAATTAGACTTTGATGCTGACTGGGCATGAAACAGAATCGAATTATATGAAGGAGATCCGTCGTGCTGACTATTTGGCAAGGACGACGAAACGGCACTTTGTTTACTCTCTGATTGTCCAGCACTTGCAGCTCGACGATAAAGAATCATGAAGTCCCTGATACCAGAGGACATTTCGTCTTGGTAAACATGCTGGTAATGGGAGATAACCAATCTAGTAGAGGGAGTGGACTGGGCCATTTTCATCTGGGCCATCTCCAAGCCATTTTCACATAGCACAGTAACAATAAGCTCAGGTTTCAGTGCGGCAATTTGGAAACCAGTTCCACTTGAGTCCTTGCTACAATCTCACCTTCCCGTGGGGAGGCGGCTAACTAAGCTGTATGGGCGGCTGGTTTTCCACATCCACCATTACAATACAGAAACTGCCACGAACCTACTTGATGCACTATATTTTTTAAACAGATGCGTTCTGTATGACGGGCCCTGCATGAACCAATTTGAATAATTTCCCAAGCTAAATGCAGTTTGATGCCTGGCAGGAACTTCATAACCTTGCATTATGAAGTTATAATTTATACAGTAAGATATGTGTGTATGAGAAAGGGCATTATGGTGCATTTAAATTATCTCACCAAAGGACATTTCGGAAGAAGGGAGCTCTTCAGGTAGGAAAACTTGTATCTTGTTGCGCAGACGCAATTCTTCATATACTTCGTCCGTGGCGTTCTGGACCCACCGTCTTCTTCTACTACTGGTTTCATCTTCAACTACTGACCTTCTCCTCCGGGGCTCAAGCAACTGCAAAATCCAATAACAACGGTTTGGTGGCGAGTTCTTGAAGAACAAGGTTGCACAATACAGAAAAAAACTCTGCAAATTCTTGACACAACGGTTTATTATCTTCCTTGTGCAGATCACCCTTCTGTCTATACCAGACTGTGTTGCAAATCGGTACCATACCATATTCTCACCGTACTCATACCATACCATACGAATTTCTTTTCTATCTTACCATACTGTACTAAATCATACATACAATAATATACCTTACCATACTCATACCATGTCATACAAACCGAGTGAATATTGAAATGTCATCCATTTCTGACCTATATTTAAAATTTCAAGTATCTAGCTCATCATCAAAATTTAATTTGTTTAAACAAATAGGTATTATTTAAACAATACAATTACAGACAAGAAACCGAGTGAATATTGCATTGTGATCCATTTCTGACCTATATTTAAAATTTCAAGTATCTAGCTCATCATCAAAATTTAATTTGTTTAAACAAATAGGTATTATTTAAACAATTTAACAGACAAGAAACCGAGTGAATATTGCATTGTGATCCATTTCTGACCTATATTTAAAATTTCAAGTATCTAGCTCATCATCAAAATTTAATTTGTTTAAACATATAGGTATTATTTAAACAGTTTTACAGATGAGAAACCGGGTGAATATTGCAATGTGGTCTATCCCCGACTCACGGTTAAAATTTCTAGACAGTAGTTTACCGGGAAGATGAAAAAAGGTAGTTTTATTCTGGGCGTCTGGAGGTTGACCCGCGTAGCGGCCGTTTTCGACGCGAAAGTTTAGTGTTTTTCCTAAACCTTTGCGCGCTTACTGTGAACGAACGGCTGGTCGCACAAAAATCCAATTGGTCTTAAAAGATTCGTAATTTTTCAGGTCATTCAAAAGTGAACTATACATTGCACGGTTCAGTTAAATATTTTGAGATATGACATTGTCGAAATTTTGAATTTCATTTTGAACCCCTTCCCCTTGACCTAGGGTTATGAAAAGTTTCGAGGACCATTGTGGGGCTGGTCCAAACCCAGAAACCGAATTTCGTAATTTTATCTCAACGCTAACTAGGCAAAGTGCCGCGGACGGCGTACGGCGGACGGACGGATTTTTTTTTATTCGATTTTCTGAATCTACGTACCTTGAAACGTAAACCAACAAATTTTGAGGGGGGGTTAAAATTTTTTTTTCTTTGGGCGATTCCAATGGTTCATTATCGAAGATAATAAACCAAAATCATACAAACAAGTTTTTGGCCAAATTTTCCATTTTAACTTTAAAACCACTTTAACAACATATTTTGATCCACATAAAAATCTAGGAAATTAAATTCTGAGTCATTTGATCCCAGAAATAGCAAAGTTAGTACTACAATAAGGGATTTATTAAAAGTTTTAAATAACTTGAAAATCCCATTTATTCTTATAGGCCAAAATCGATATTAAAAAGGAACGTACAACCTACAACTTTCTAATCTACTAATTTAGCATCGATTCGCAAAATCTAATCGCAAACTTGTTTAGACATTGAAGAGTTTATCAAATTTAGAATTTTGGTTGTAGGGCTGATTTCAAATCTAGCAGAGCACAAGCCGACAAATGGAATTCAATCCCAAGGTACTTGTCAATACTTTCAATTGGTAGGTACCTCGTTGTAATTATTAAAAGTCACGTTGTTAATCAATAAGTACCTACTACCAATCCCAGACTTGTGTCGTGCTAATTCGCAATAAGCTGAACAGCCCAAGTTCTAAATTCGATACAATTCTCGTCTTTTAATGTCTGAAAAATGTAGTGATTCTCAGTAGACATTTGCTAGTTAATGCTGTTCAGCGGGTGGGGTACATAATATTTACACGGGGTAAGTTCAGATATCAATGTACTAGTAAACAATGCCAACCTGATTGGGGTCTGGGCATGGGGCACATTCAGTCTTGCAAAGTTGAACGGAGCATTCTATCGCCAGTTCCATCACGTCTGGAAACTTGAAAGCCTGAAACATTGAATTGATCGTTGCGTGAGAGATACTCAAGTTTTATGGTAAGTACATCATCATTTGGAGTATGAGAACGATAATCAAGGGGTGTACAAATGGGCCAAAATAGCAAATGGTATCGGGACATTTTCCACCAGACCTGACCAACGAAAGGCTTTCTACATTTCCCTTTCGAAATGCGTTTTTGTCTTATTCACTTTTCAGAAGTTCAACATATTGGTGTAGTTATAAGATTGGGGTGATTTTCCCCAGGCTGCTCCCAAATCAAATTTTCTGGATACTGGGGATCATCAGTCTGATGGAAGGAGTGGACTGGAACCAGAGTCTATAGGTTAACCAATTGGTATACAGGGTAATGCTCCTCACAAGCTCAAGCTTCATTGCGGTGAGTGGGGAAAGGACTCACCTTGAGTCCCTACCTGTAATCTAATCTACGTACCTGTTTTGATGTGCTCTTCTATTGTGGGGAAGCATAAAATATAATCAGGCGTAAGCAGAAACAGTTGATAAAATGTTTACCCTGAAGAAGGCGTATGCCACGGAAGCGCCACTATTGGGGTTCCGCGTGAACTGGAAAGCGCCCATCACCTTATCCTTGATTGTACAGCCTCTGTCATCTGTCAGTGATATCCTATCAACAAAGTAAACACACTGGTCTAGTACTTTATCAGGAATGCCAGGATTGACACGGAACTAAGCTAGAATCTGCCTTAGGCATACATTCGTGAGCCTTTGGGATGTCACACAATTAGTATCACAGCTATTCAGTTTAGAAATCACGGTGAAACTAACCTGTTCAGCGTGTTGGGTTGGCCATCAGTTGCAACACATTCACCTACACGGATATTGAAGCCATTGTCCCCTTCAACACTGATGACAAGTGTCATGAGGTCGCCAATCCTCACAAGGTTGACATTTTCGTAGCTGAACGGACCACGACCAGCCTGCAATTCAAAACAGTTGACAGAAGTGAAGTTTACTCCAAAATATTTCGTTCACCTGCCCCCCAGGATCCAACATGCACTTATTATTGGGAACCTTCATATAACTAAGAAGGATTTGGAGTAGTTGGTACAACGTATAGCAGGAGACAAAGGAGTAGTTTGTGTTGAGAATGGTTACATTGAAGTAGTCGTAATACACTGAAAGTGCTGGGATGGTACTTGCCGTAAGTTTTATATAATTCTTTCTTCTACTCTTTCCAGATAACTCCATTTTCTTCTACATTTCTGCAGGTAGCGAATTCAATTTCTTTTATCCCCTTGAAACGTACTAAACTCTAGTGTCTGCTAACTGTGTGATATGTGACACTACCCCAAGTAGCACGTGAAGAATATGCGATAGCAGTGGCTGAAGTTGCCATAACGACATGTCGCGACACTGGACTGTACTGTACTGTACTGTACTGTAGTGCACGCACTTGCTCATGTTTTACTGACTATGGTATTCTTGTAATAGTAATGGGCGACGCTAGGTTTCTGCTTTATAGTTACAAAAACATGATTGTTCATATTATGAATTTACAGACTCATGACACCGAAATCATGACTGCCGACCTGCCCACGAACCCCATTCCAGGCGGCCATCCCCACTGTTTTGACACTGTCTGTACAACATACTTAGACATACTTATTGCACAGCGGGAGGCCGCCTGGAATGGGGTGCATGGGCAGGTAGACAGTTTCAGTGTCAAGAGAAAGGGCGTATCCAGACTTTGATCATGAGGTTCATAACCTAACCTAACTTACTCGTATATGGACATATGGGTTGAATTTTACAGACAATGTTAATTCTCTCTGCTGCATATATAGCGTTTAGGGAATCACTGACAATAATTGATATTCTACCTAAATCCTACTTGTCAATGTATTTTAGCGCGATTTTTTAGGTGAGTTGTAAATATAAAATTTATATTTACATTTAATGTACCTGCTACGTGTTATTGTAGGTTGTTATTTGCACCTGAGTGAGAAAGACCGATGATGTAATCAGTTTTTTGGTGTTCACATATTTTCAGTCACAGAAGATCTTGCTACAATGTTGTGTGTGTGAGGTTATAGTTTTGTTGTTCAAGCTTTCTCTATTTACTTTTTCAAGGTGTATGAGCAATTCTTTTTTGTTACAGTCCGATTTCATACGACTTCCCTATGTTTGACAAGTGATCGTGATGGCCCATGTGCAGACAGTCTCAAGTCTGTCAAAGCGGAAAGGAATTTTAGATCTTTTACCGGCCCAGTGTCCATATTTTTTGAATGTAATTTTGTTGTTACCATTCTGGTATATTTCAATACCTCATTCTTACAATCAAATCGCGATACATGATTAGGCAACGATACGCCACAACGTGTCATGGCAAGGAAAACCGCTGACGCAACGTATTGATGCTACTCGAGGTGTTGAAATCCACCTCTTTCAACTAATAGCTTTTTATTGTTCAATCCACATGCTTCCGGATCCACATGCTTGGCTATACCTGAAGTTCGAGTTTGGCTTTGGCAGTGTCTCCAGAGAATGTGACCACTTCCTGGTTAAGACCATCAATGGACAGCCCAGTAGAGAGTGATTGTGTGATGCTGCCTTCCCAGAGACATCTGAAAACACGGTCATAAATGATCATTGTGTACCTACGTAGTTTTATAGAGAGCACCAATTTGTTATAATTGCGCAACTTGCATATTATGTCTACCAAATTTACATAGCATATTTTACCACTATTGTACTTCGTCATCACTTGCGATTGTTAAAAACAGATCAAAAATTTGGTCAGATATTTCCAGCGTAGCTAAGTGAAACTCTGGTTCCCATTAGATCCCTAATTTATCTCAGGAAAAATTGGTGATTCAAAAACTTTCAAGCTCCCACCAAAATGTGTAGGTATATTTTTACGGTATTTTCTCAAATACAAATTCAAATTTTCTTCTAAATGCAGATTTAGATTTCAAGTCAGTTCGTGAATCATAGTGGGCTCTGAATGAATGACATCTGACTTACTTGACGTTACGGATGTAATCCCAGATTTCGAGGATGCCAGGCTCATTTTGGATGACAAGGGTATTCTCCAGATATGCGGGGTTACCAGAGGCGAAGTCCTCTATGTACTGAGTCCCACAGGAATTGAGGTTGAGAGTGAAGGAGAATTTGGTGTTACCTGAGTTGGGCTGTACGTAGCGGCAATCAGGCTCATTGTGGTGTCCCTAAAACACACATAGAAGGAGTGTGATCATAAAGGAGTAATCAGTGACATGCAGGGGCGGTTTTCAGGCGAAGCATCTGAGGCTGAGCCTCATGTACTATGGATGAAAGAAAGGGAAAGTGCTATAAGTCCATCTCCAGGTTCCTATATTCAAATTTCCCTGAACCTTTAGTACGCAAAATGGTATACTAAAACAGCAAGACAGTAGACTTTATAATTCCAAGAGCGCTGAGTCGAGTGAGATGGCGAGAGACAGAAATAATGGGCGATAGAGAGGACTAATGAAGCTTGGCCCGGCTCTTCCCAAGGATAGAAAAATCCTAGTTGCTATGGAAACCAATCAACATTCTGTGTTCCCCTTTGCACGGCTATGGTCACGTGACCTGAGGCTGAGTTCAGTTTCACCTCAGGTGCTCTGATTGTAGTCCCCTGAGCTGGGTAACAGTTCCTGCTGTTACCCAGCAGCTATTCTCATCTAGATTATTTTACGTCCTCGCAAATCACTCGAATTTTCTTGTTTTCCTCTGGTTGTTTTATTTTTTTATATTTTTATATGCAATTTCTACCTGACCCGACACCGTCCCCTCCAAATTTTTCTTATCTATCCTCATATTCCTGCCTCACTTCATCTGATCCCCTAGATCCACCCTTGGTCATTTGACCGATGAATTCTTTCTACAAATCCCATTGTTGAAATTACATTTGACTTTGTTGAAGTTCATTGATGATAAATGATACTGGACCCACTCCATTTTTGTTACCTTCATCCAATTTTAGTTTCCTGCGATCTTGTAAACCAGTTCATAGAGTACATAATAATACATATCATGTACTCTATGAACTGGTTCAAATGTATTGTATTTGATGAATATCAAAGTACATTTGATTTAAACACACAGAATTGTAATCAGATTGAGTAAAGGCCCATATCCAGATGAGTTTCGGATATTTTGTTCGAGGTTGATTGCAATAATAGAAAAAGTATCAATTATTGATACTTTTGGACTGAGCAAGGAAACTGAGCAGGTTCCAAAATGACGATTTTCTAAGCTGGGAGTAAGTTGTACACTGCACAGCCTCGTTTTGTAGATGCACATGCCACTCACTTTGGAGTATATAACGCCATTGAAAGGTTCATTGAACTCTATGTTGACAGTCATTGATTCCTTGGAACACTGCACATTGATTTCGTGGATGTGTGGTGGATGTTGACCAACGGCTTGTTGGTTGGCAACGTCGACGGGACGGAAGCCCTGTCCTGCGGCTGTGGTTGGGGACAGCGTTCCAGAAGGTGGAGAAACTGAGGATCCCTGAAAATATCCACAATGACCATTGCATTAATCAAACACAATCTGCGTCTGTAATATTTAATCAAGAAGGGGAGGAGGTACAGATTGTAGGCAAGAGTTTGAGGTCACGGTTGACTTGTTGTGAGATGTGCTCATCAACTTACTTGGTTGGGGTAAGAATTGGTGAGCTCGTTATTTCCATCTTCTGTGAGGAATGGTGGCTGTACGGTGTTCACCGGTTCCTAAAATGGGAAATTAGACGGATACAGACCAATTTCCGTTTTAAACACAGTTTTACAATGAGTCCAGAAGACAGTGCTAGAGAGCAAACAAATCCTAATCAGAAAATCTGAAAAACGGACTAGTAACATTTTCAATTCTTATTTCACGTAAAACAGTTATATGAAGACAAAACTACAAATTACGAGTACCTAAATCAGGTTTGGCTGGACAGACTGAATTCTGTGTCAGAGAGATGCATATCTTGAAAATAGTATCCTATAGTACTCAATAATAAACCAACAACCTGTTACATGATGGAATTTGAAGAAAAAAACTCACAATTATTTTGTAGCCACTTATTTAATTGGAACTTACTGGGTACCCTGGGCTATCTAAGAGTCCAGGTGAGGGTTTCGATGGTGCTGGGTAACTTTGCCCTGGGGGATTGTATGTTGTAGAAGGACCAGTAGGACTTGCTGGTTGGACTGTCGGTGAATAGCTTCCTTGCTGAGCCGGTCCTAAGATAACACTTGGAAGTTTACAAAAGTTCACATCTTACATCAACAGTAGTGACTATCAGTGCAGATGAGATTGCCTACCTGATGATGGCAGGCCTGTAGAGGAGTAAGAGGGCTGTCCAGTCGAAGTTGATGGCTGGTAGGAAGGCCTGAGGGTTGAGCTGGGTTGATACCCCTGCTGTGGTGGGGCTGATGGTTGGTAGCCCTGAGGTGTTGATGGACTGTAACCTTGCTGGGAAGTGGGCTGGTATCCTTGCTGAGTAGATGGCTGATTGCCCTAAAAGATGAATTAATATCTTAAATTTGGAGTGGAGAATTCCATTTGAGCATCAGAAGAAAATGTTTTATATTCTGCGATTAGGTGCTTGTGTTTCACCCAGCGTAGGCCTATAATAACATTATTTCAGCAATAAACGTACGGTTTTTCTTCTACTAAATAGGACGAGACACTACTGGCAGCACTGAATAATTGCACAGATTACATCACATGTAATTATATGTAGATTAACAAAATATAATCAAGTTGTAACATATAAACTGAAATGAACCTAAAATAAGAAATTAAACTGTGACATACTTGTTGAGGTGGTTGGTAGCTTTGCTGTGGTTGGGATGACTGGTATCCTGGCTGCAAGCACATTAGTACATGAATGAATTATCTGTATATATATTTATTTTTACCGATTTATTTTTGCATCCTGAAACCTCGAGATGCTTTTTTAGAAAATATTTCCAACATGCAACCACACTGTTTCAATGATTCCTAAAAATCCAAAAAAAAAAAGATCAAAAACAAACTTGTTGTTGTGATAGCCGTGTTTTATTTTCCAAAACAAACTCAAAACAATTTTTAGATTGAAAGGGGACAGATTTTCTTTTCTCCATGGCGACTGCAGAATAAAATTTATCTCGACAGTAAAATATTTAATCAAAGAGTCTTTAGTACCTGAGGGTTTTGGTACATGGGGCTTTTGATACATTGAGTATTTTCTTGTCTCACTGTGTTCAGCCATGTTAGCCATAACTTACTCAAACACGAGTGGGATGCGAAATGGCTGTACAACCTTTTATTCTTATATACCTGTTGGTTAGGTTGGTAGGACTGCTGGGTGGGCTGGTAGGTCTGCTGAGTGGGCTGGTAGGTCTGCTGAGTGGGCTGGTAGGTCTGCTGAGTGGGCTGGTAGGCCTGCTGGGTGGGCTGGTACGATTGCTGGGTGGGCTGGTATCCTTGTTGGGACTGTGGTGACTGGTATTGTGGTGTTGGAGGCTGATAACTGGGTTGTGGCGGCTATGAAACAAAAATTTATTTTAATGATCTCATGGAAAACACAGCTCCTACGTGAACGTAATCATTATGAATCACCAAATTTATTTAATAGAGTTTGATCATCATGTTGCTTATCAACCTGTTGGACTAACAAGAAACAGGCACTCAAATTACATACACAACAAATAAAGGGCCTCAGAGTCCGAACCTACTGCACGATCCGCGATGTGAATCAATCGGAAAAATCTTTTGAAACACTTTTTTTGTTGAAAAAACCAAAACAACAAAAAAGTCTGAAAGTGAAACTCACAATATAAGTTTTGGTAGGTTTGTCTTGCCCAGCAGAGGAATATGGTGCCTGGGACTGAAATGGTTGTTGGAAGGGTCTCTGTGGAGCACCCAGCGGCTTATTGTAACCTGAAATGATGAGAAGAGAAAATGTTACTAAAATGTTACAATGACTGTTCAGCATTCATTCAACTCTGGATAAATAAATCACAATAAATATTACATATTGTGATACGTTTTCTTTCAATTGCTCCCATAAAATACGCATTTATATAACGTATTTATATAGTTATAACTAGCTTTATTTCAACAAGTCCTAATTTTAAGGAAGCTTGTTGAATACATTCTATATTCTTAAAATGCATCTCAGGGAAAACCAATGTTTCATGAAAAGTAAAACTTGATGCTTGGGGGGATTTAGTTCATAAATATACAAATCCCAACAACTAAGGAGTATCCAGCATAATGACGAGGTGACGTACCTTGCAGGTTTGTGGATGAGTATCCGGTGCCTTTTTGTTGGGATGCTTGAACTTGGTAGCCTGGGGTGGACGGGAACACATTCTGTCGTGGAGTTGTGGGCCTCTGGTTGTTCCCTCCGTAGTTGTTGGGAACCTGAAATCAGTGAGGATTGTAGTAAGCTCAAGAATTTCTAACCGTCATGGCTCAAGCTCCCCTTGGCCGTGTAATAACTACGGAATTTAGGAAGAAATTATGAGTTTCACATCGATGAACGACAGTGATTGCCGCTGGGCAGCGCTGGTATCACAATAAGTAGAAATACTTATATTTAAGGATACCAATAGGATTGCATCTCTTAACAGCCGCCATCTTTTGAACGAAAAGGAATATCAACGGTTGACAATTTTGTCAATCAATATAGCGAAATGATCACTTGATAACTGCAACGGTCGTTATTCTTCCTATTTATGTTCTATTCATTCCAAGGTGTAAAATTGTTTGAGTATTACAAAATTCTTGTGATGATTCAACCTCAACAGTGTGTTTCACTCACAGGTGTGGTGGGTTGAGGAGAGTACTTTTGCGTCTGGAACGGTCTCGGTTCCTGAGTGCTGCTCAGGTCAGCAGGGAGGTAGGCTCTGGAGAGATCTTCCCTGGCTAAAAATATGAAAGAAATTAAATGAACAGTTATCACAGCTACTATCTTGATGGACGAAAAAGCAGGAGCAGGGAATAATTTAGTAGACATCGGCGAGTGTAATAGAAAACCCGTAAAAAATGTAGGATGGAAACAAACGCGTCATGCTTTCCACATTGAGCTCACAATTATTAATAAATTATCCGGTTCTTGTCTGTTTTTATGTTTTCCATGCATCACTATTCTCTGAACTCAAAAACCGAGTCTCCAGATCTCTCAATCTACCATCGAATCCCGTTTGATTAGAATTCTTAGCTGGACGTCATTGGCAAAAAGTGTAACTTATATGAATGGTGACAATGTTATTTGATACAGAACATCCAATCGCTTGCCCTGTGATGAGAGGGGTAGTCTCGCTGAGGGATTCAAACGCCTCTGAGATTGTGCTTAGGCCATGTAGGAAATGAGTGGGGTTTCTACAGTACAATATGTAGTATAATTATGTAGGAATTTAATTCAAGACGTAATTGTGACTGTGCGCCTTCAATATATCAAAAACCCGGACACGGATTGCGTAGCTAGAGACATGCAGTCTGCATGTTAGCGCACAATCCAATGAAATTGTTCAGGTTGCTTAGCTTAGTTCAACATGCCAAAATAACCATTATAACATTTCGCCATTCGATTAATTAAAAGCTTGTTAGTGATCATGTCATTTTCGAAGACTTAGTAGCATTAAATTTTGAAACCATGGAAAACGTTGAGACGGGTTAGCATCAATAGCTGGTTCAATCATTGGTTAGGCAGGTTGATTTCAGTGAGGGACTTGTACTGGTCCTCTAATCGTGCTATAAAATTCATAGTGACATATTAATATGAAGATCGTTAAAAAACTTTGTTTATGAATGCGTGCCTTGTCTTTTTCCAAGCGTTAGAAAAGCATTAGCGATGACTTTAGAGGCGGATTTAAAACTGTCAACGAGGTTCGAGTTGGTGAGCGTTAAAGTCGTGCTGGCGGTAGCAGAGTCAACCACACCATTCGAAGTTGTCAAACCTTTTCTCAGGTTCACTGCCTTGTAGTGAGTCTGCAGCCATTGGAGAATTTCTTCCACTGTTTTGTTCCCTGGAATTTCGACTTTCTTCGACTCTGGATAACCCCGAAAGTAAAAAAAAAAAGGATGAACATAAGGTTGAACATAAAGATGACAAAATGAGAAATGAAGAGTAAAAAATGTAATATTAAAAATAATTCCGAACGCATCGACAATACACACGTAAAAGTGGAACTTAATCTATCTCCCTCTCCAATCAAGTTGGTACAGATTTTTGGTGCACACGTTTGTTTCAAATGATAATAATTCGAACGAAGAGCAAAACGATTGAGACATTGAGAAGAATTTGCGAATTTTAGAAGTTGAAAGATCTCAAATCTGAATTAAACATGAAACGAACGAAAATTGTCTGCCGATCATCCAGGTGTCAGAAATCCAGTATACAGGACTCGATTTGAAATCGCAACAACATGCAAACTTCTGAAAATAATAAGAACTCCGTGTGCTGTATAAACGACTAAATTAATGCGATTCGGAACATTCGTTTCGTATGAGACGTAGGAAGTGCAAACGTGAAGGAAGACTACCCATTCAATCCACAGCTCGCTGTCTTCACCAGCAAGAACAAGATCCAAGAGACAAATGCAATATGCATTAAACGTTTCAAAGTAGGTAATCAAAAACACCGAATTCCATCATAAATCCCGTACAAGAACACCACATACCATCACAAGAAGATTTTCGCTGTACCATGCCATCAACCGAGGTATCAAACTAGGAACTAATTCACCAAAGAAAACCTTCACTTGCAAAACTTTCATCGATCGTTGATACTCTGCAGCATTTCGTTGTATATCTACTGTTGTTGGTATTTTTATAATGTGCAAAAAACGAAGATTCCGTCAGTTCATTTCTTTCCCTCCCCAACGACCCATGTACATTAGCATAATGAGTGAATTTTTTAAGTAACCCACCATATAGAGTGTAGCAAAAACCAAAACCAAAACACAGGCTGTCAAACTGCAACACAATCCGGAGTTGATTCCAAAACCGATTCATCTACCTTCTGTCAGCAGGATAGAGAAATCCTTGGAGTTCATCGAACTCAAACACTCATCCTGTGTGGCATACTCGAGCCTCTTCCACGACAAGCAGAATGTTTCCGGAATTTTGGCATCTTGCAGGGTACCTGGGTTTTGTGGACAAGTGACAACATAATTGACTGGCAAACTGAGGCGCCGCTAGGGACCAAACAGTATGTAAACCGCGTCTTGCTTTCTTGGACAAGAGTCGCCCAGGATTAATGATCAACATTCCGTTCAACTTGGTTACATCCATACCTGGGTAAAATTAACATAGTTAGAGGGTGAGTATTCAGTCTCTACGACTGAATAGCTGTTTGCTATGCAGTCATCAAAATCATTCTTGATTGCTGTTGGAGATGCACAACAGATGCCACGTTGTAGTGCCCATTTCGTATGTTAATATGAACTCTGTCATCTACTTTTGTTTATCTACTAGTTACTCTACTGTTGCGTAGTTTTCAAATGCATCAAATGCATCAAATGCCATCAAATGCCACCTTAAATGCCAGAACCTTTGCTTCTTTTTATATACGAGTAGTTGCATAATAGCAACAGTCATACAGAGAACAGTACATCGGTTGGTGTTGAGGAATCCAGAAGAACAAGTCAGCATATTTGCAAAGATGCCTATTCATTGGGCAATTAGTGAGACTTGTTTTCAAATTGAGTTTAGAATCCTATGAATACGCCAACTGGACTTTTCGGGAAATCTATCACGCCTGGTGATCTTGTACGCCTGGTGATCTCACGCCAAGATCTTGTACTTTCAACTCTTCGCTCTCCAGCTAAGTATTCCAAATAGACTGAACGTTTTAGTCAAGTTAGAAAGTTCCACTCGTCAGCTTAACATTCCATCTTCGGGCCTGATTGTTCAGGCATTATTTATTTTTCAGGCATTTCTAAATAGTTTAGATTGAACAGCGCTGGTAAGTTAGTAAAATACCAACTAGTTTCCTGTGATTCACAGCCTACGGTTTCATTACCACTTTCTTATCATGTAAGTAGGAAAGTAGTTGGTATTTTACTTACTTAACAGCGCTGTTCAACCTAAACTGTTTAGAAATGTCTGAAAAATAATTAATTGGGCGACATAGGCTTATCTTTCCTTCAAAGGTGTGTTGCTTGAAGAGAGATAATCACAAGTGTAGGCTATGCTGGAAATATACAACGAATTTATTCACCTCTATGATATTTATTTGTAGGGTTCCCATTGGCACTCCTGTAGAAAAGAGCGTGGTTCTTCACATCCTGTTCAGAAGGTTTTGGTTGTGATTGAGATGTCAGCGCCTGCTGCTGTGTTTGAAGAGCCTGCTGATGATTCAATCCCTGTTGTGGGCTCGGCACCAAGCTGGGCACGATGTGGCTTGGACTTTGCACCTGAACAGCAGCACTCTGGACGGCTTGCCCTGGATTTGGTCCTAAAGAGGATTGGTAGTGTGAGTGCAAATTGTGATATCTACATTGTGAAGTCACCACATAGGTACCAAAGGGAACATGCAGTACTTATTTATCACAACGGATCTCAGATACTTCTGAACGAAGCAGCAAATGAAAATCTTTGTACAGGACATGTTTATTGAAGGGCAACAGCTCAATTGGACAGGAAGCCCTCAATTTAAAAAAAAAAAATCCAATTCAGTGCAGCATGCCTGTGCATGATTGTGCTCAAAGTGCATAGTTACCGTGAACTTTCAACGAATGCCTTGCAGTGTTATGGATGATGGCTTGGGTCTGTCCAGGGTATCCAAGGATCTGATGCCCCAGATTGCGTCCCACACGGTGTCCGTCATCTTGGAGCGGTGGAACAAGGTGTGACTGAAGCTGGCATTGAGTCAGCCCAATGCTGGCTAACAACAGCAGCCACTGCACCATTCCTCCTTCGACTTAAAATTACCTGAAAAAATGATGTTTTATTAGTTATTAATGAACACAATAAATCAGCATCACAAGTATTAATGAGTTGGGAACTATTACAACTGCAAAGAAGACTTTGAGATGATTCATTCTGTAACTGACGAACAGACAACTGATGATCCTAAACTGTACCTATCATCCCCTGTAGAGGAACCCAAACCTTGAGTCAGGAACCTTGATTGTCTTTGAAGTGAATAAGGAGTGACGAACTACACCTCCCTTCATTGAAAGGTGTAGATAGAGTTTGCTTTAGGTGAAGTTCCAACTGAAGGTATAGGAAACTAGGACCTGTGAAGCGAATACTTAGCTATTGGTACGTTGTTTCAGTCCACATGGTTAATCAAATAACACTAGAATGCGAGCAAGCTTGATATTTCCCAATCTAATCTCACGTTTCAAGGAAGTACCTCAGACATGACCTCCTCGCACATGAACGACAACTTCTCCTCAACTAAGTTGTTTTTATTGAGGAATTGATAATAATCAAAGCAGTATCACCGCCGAGATTCCCCTCGGGTTCACAGTTCAAACCGCGATTATTAATTTCCCCCTTTCACTGTTGTGGGTGACGAAACTATTACTTCTCGGCGGCGGTTCTTCCAGAGGCTATTAGCTGGGTCAAATGTTATACATGACGTTACCCAATCTCCCATGATTTGGCTGTTTCCTGAGACGGTGATTAGCGGAAACCTTTAAGGAGATACCAGTAATATTAAGTACTAAAGATAGAGGTTAGTTGGTCTCCTCTTGTGTCGTCCTGACCTTTTCTTCTCTCTTTTTTTTTTTTTTTTTTGAAAAGCGTTTATTGTTTATGTCTATTTTACAAAGTAATATACCTGAATAGCGAGTATTGCTTCCTACTGCTGATTATTGCAAAATCAGCCATGAAATGCGATTTTCTTTCTTTCTTCACTGTACTGCACTTCGTTATAATATAAAATTCAGAAACCGTTTGTTAATTTTCCGGTAGGTACTCGAATTTCGGTAGGTGCCTACTGTTTTTCTGCATTCAAACTTAAATTTCTCCTTGAAATTGAAAAGGAATCGCAAAGTTGACCACACGATTAGAAAGCTGATTAAATTTTTAATTTTTTACGAGAGTTGCCAGCGTCCAGCACGTTTTTTGGAAATGCAGTACAAGTACAAGTATTTTCAAAAATTTAATTTTTTTTAAATTGTCAATGTTTGAACTGCAATTGCGGTCCTTAGGAGTTCGTTTTTGATTACGTATGTGTAGTAGGCGTATGTAGAAAATAACGCTGAATGCGAAAATGTGGTCAAAAGTAGGAAAACGTTGTTTTAAAGTGAAGAAATGTGGCTTTTTATGGAAAAAAAACGTGGTTTTCTAAATTAAAAAAAACTTTAAAAAATCATATCTTGGGAACGGATTGAGATAGAAAGATGCGGTTAGCGGCGTTCTACTCCGTTTTCAGTCTAGTTTTACCCATTTTTTCTTTTACACCAAGTGCCGTACACCCTGTATATTATATAGGTCGTAAACTGGACTATAAAAAGTTTTGTTGGAAATTAGGGCTTGGAAGGAGGTTGGCCGGCATGAACGAAAACTGAAGGGAGTTTTCCCGTTACGGAGGTTAAGACGCAGAGTAGTGATGTGTCGATCAAGACGGTTATGAGGAGCTACATTTTCAATTATAACCCATTGAAATTAAGAAAAAATTCAATTCCCTCCCTTAAAATTTTGTTGGTTCCCATAATATCCAATAATTGAACACGAAAACCCTGTGATTTCTTCCACAACAGTTCATTATTGGGGGAAGGTAATAATGTCAAGTTCATATTTCATAATTGGCAAATATCTCCTCTGATTGAAGATCTCATTATGCTATAAAAGGCTGAAGTGCATCTAATATTAATCGATGATTATAAAATCTTGAGTACTATATTATAATGTAGGTAATATAATATAATATATTATATAATATAATTATATAATAATATAATTCTTGGAATTATATTATAATTCCATACAAAGCTAATATTAGATGAATATTAGGGCGAATATTCGGTAAGGGGTGAGTGAGCGAAAAATATTTGAACGTCAGAGGGAACCTTTTCATTTCTAAGCACATTATTGGTTTTTCTACCTTCTGAATTGTGGAAGGAAGTCAGAAGAGTGCAGTTCACGAAGTGTTACCGCAGTGTTTGAATTTCACCTGTCTGGTGGTGGCTGTGGAATGTAAAGCAATTCTGAGACTGTGAAGCTCTTCCCTAATAAGATCGTGAGAATGCCGTTGAAAGTACCCAACAAAACAACACTTAAAACGTAACAAGGCGGGATAATAGAGAGGTATTTCAGTCGGTGGCCCAAATCTCACGGCCGTGATGATGATCGTTATAGTCACACTGAGGTGAAGGATGGACCGCCCATATCCCACTCGAGGTGGACTAGTTCCCAGAGTACGTTTAATTATGTGGGTGCATACTGCTTGTCTATGCTAACATCGTGTGAGATTACTGGGCTGATATGCTAACGATTTAGTTTTGGCGATGCTCTGACACTAACAACATGTTGAAACCTCGATAATGAAAATGAATTGATTCTTTTTCGAGGAGTACGGATTTAGATTGGTTCCTTTAGCTAAGCACTGGGTTGATAGTCCAAGTCATACGGGACAGTTGAAACCGGTGTTGCAAAATTCTATAAGTGTGAAACGAATTGTTCAATCTGTTTGACAGAAGTCATCTTTCGTAGTTTTGAAGACAGAATCAGTTGAATCAAATCACAGAAGCTTAGGTCCATAGAGCTATAAGCCTCCTGGACTAAAACACTGTTCTGTCCCAATGAGGATCAAGGCTTGAGAACAGGGCAGCCACCTCAAGCAAGTCTGGCGTCAAATATTCCTACTACCTTCTCATTCCATAACATACCATAATCATGCAGGAAACACGCAAGTAGGCGCCTGGACAGAATGGGGAGAAAACCGAACAGTCAGAGAAGAGATGGAGACTGCATAATTCATAGCAATACCTTCTCGACGATGACGAGACTCCGTGAAAGCCCCTCAGAGGTCGGTGCGAGTGGGTTGACAACGTCGGAAAAAAAGGCACGAGGTACACGAGTATACTTGACCTTTGTACCGACAATTTCACCTTAGGGGTCGTCACGATCAGGAATCCCTTCTTCGTGCGGACGGGAAGAAAGTGAAATCACAAACAGATATAACTTCCCAATGGATCCCGAAGTGTCTGCTTACCTGGGTATCGAGTCCCCTACGTCGACAACTCTTATTGTGAGTCGTCGTTTTCGACCAGGAAGCTGGTTCGTCACTTTACTTCTTCTCTGTCCAACTACTAGGGCTCTCGGTTGAGGTATGAGTAAAATTCATGAATTGGAAAATATGAATATGAATACGAATAAAACCATAATCACATTTTTACAGAAATTTCAAAAAAATTCAAATTTTTGTAAATTTTACTAAAATCTACACTTTGTCTAATTTTTAGATGAATTGTACTGAAACGCTCTTTAGCTCCTGCTGCATGAAGTGTTTTCTCATTCTACACCAAATTCGTCGTATACCACCCCACCACAATTGCATTTGAGTCCGGTTTACTAGCTTTTACAGGTTTTTCCAGTTAAATAAGGGGTTTCGCCCATTGTGCGACGTTAGAATGATGGACATAGCAGTTTTGGAATCTACTTACGTTGAAACGTAAAGTTAAAATGTTTGAGGGGGGGGGGGGGGGTGTACAAAAAGCTGGATATTATAAATATACCAAAATGTGTATCGCCGTAGAATTTATTGGGGAAAAAATATTAATTTCAGTATTAACATTTACCTGAGATTTTAGTGAATCTCATCTAAAAAATATTTGAATTTCAGTCAAATTTATAGTATTAAGGAAAAATGTAACCTAGTGAAATTCATCCTGAGATGGGACACTTTTTTATAAAATTCGCGCCAATTTTAGTAGAATTTATGTTGAAGAAAACTTGATGTTCAGTAAAATTTATAGTAAAATAAGAAAATTCTAGTAACATTCACACGAAATTCAACGAATTTTGGGAAATTTCAAACAAAAATTTTGGAGTAAATTTTAGTGAAATTCACAAAAAATGTGAATTTTTTTTAAATTCTTACAGAAATGTGATAACCTATGGAATTATTAGTGTGTGTGGTTTTGTTGACCGTCAGTAACAATGATGTTGAGGGATGTCGAGGGTCGGTCAAATGATTTTGACCGACCCTCGACATCCCTCAACATCATTATGGAATTATTCGTGTTCATATTCATATTTATATTTGTATGCAAATTCATATTTATATTTTCCGATTTATGAATTTTATTCATACTCATATTTATGAATTTTATTCATACTCATATTTATGAATTTTATTCATACTCATATTTATGAATTTTATTCATACTCATATTTATGAATTTTATTCATACTCATATTTATGAATATGAATACGCCCATCTTTGTTTGAGTAGTTAGTATTCATGCAATTTGAATTCATAATGATTTTTGATGTGAAATGCACCACGTGCAGCCTGTCACTTATTTATGTTTGTCACAATAATAATAAGGTCATGAAATCGACAATCGGGTAGTAAAACAGTCATAAAAAAATGTAGGGTAACCTGGCAAGGTTGGCAGGGGTCCAGGAGCGGAAACCAGGGACGACTTTATTGAGTTAGGTCTTCATAAAGGGCACTGGAGAATATAGGGTAACGGGAGGAAGTGACCGGAGGGGAAGACAAGGGTAGGAATGTAGGGGAAAGTGGTGGGGGAATATGGCGGTAATGAGGGGAGGGGGAGGGTGTCGGAGGCGGCTACAGGTATCGCTGGGGGCGGCACGAGAGGAGGAAATCCGGGTCATCGACGAGGGGATTTATTCTCGATGGAATTGTGCGTTAATCTGCTTCACTCCAAGTTGTTTAAATTGATTAAATTCTGCCTTTTACCAAATTTTCGAAGAAAATGTAGCTATTGTTCTCGGTCCAAAATGTTTAAAACTCTATTTTTCGAAACACTTTCATACCAAAATCCGTTTCAGACCATCCTGAATCCACTGCCAAAAGACACCAAAAATTATATGTAGGTATGTGTCATTCCGGACGACAACTCTCGATAGAATTGAGATAAAAAGCTCAAATTTGCACAAAAAATGCTTCCTGGCAATCGAAAGGCTAAGTTCGTGAATGGGGAGTTTTAGGGGGGAGAAATTACCCATAGATTCAACAAAAATAAATGAAACAGTCTGATAAGTGATATCTCATTCCGTTCTCAAACTGGAGCACTTTGAAGGTGAAGAACCGTGGTTGATACTTTGATGTTCTTCATGGACATCAAGTCCATCAATGGAGACATTTTACATAAAACCAGTTATTTCTTCGAAAATTTGCTCTTATAGCCATGCTGCATGACTGTGGATTTTGGTTTAAAACTCACATCTCACCACTGGAGTTGGAAAAATTCAACTTTCACAACGCATCTGGTACAAAATTAAATTTCTTACAACATTGGTCGAATGATATTTTTCAATCGGAGCAGTCATTTTCATCCTACAGGCGTTTAGAAGTTAGGCGATGGAGGGTTGTCAACTTGTTAGCGAAATTGGCGAAAATCGCCATCTTTGATGGCTGAGCCGATTTCGATGTTTGAAACGTTAGGTACTCGAGCAGAATTCTTGTATAATGTTCTTGAAAAAATAACGAAGTGGCGTTTTCTGTCGGGCGAGTACTTTTCGACTAAGATTTCCAGCTCTTGAGCAATTTTTGGAATGCTCCTTTTGAAATTCTTTCTTAGATTTCTCCAACTCCGTAATCAGATCTTGACAAAATGATTTTGAGTTCAAAATTAGTTGAAAAAAATACTTGAAAAAATGGTAGATAGTGAAACTTTTGGAGTTCAGTTGAAGTTTCCTGCGTAGGGCTGCCTTAACAAAAATTTAAATAAAATAAAATAAAATGGTTTAAAATTCATATCTCAGCACTGGAGGAAGTGAATTCCAAATTCCAAAATGTTATGCAAAATTAAATTTCTCACAACTTTAGTCTTTTAACATTTTTCAATCAGAGCAATCATTTTCAATCTAAGTATAGGCTTTAGTTTTCAACTTTTTAGCGAAGGTGGTAAAAATGGTCTATCTTTGACGGGCGATTGCAGCTGAACGGCTTGATTTCAATGTCTGAAACATTATACCGCGAGGAATTTGATATTCTTGAAAAAATAATTAAGCGGCATTATCTGTAGGACGCGTGCTTTTCGATTTATTTAAAACTGAAAAAAGTGCGAACATTTCTCGGTTTTTAGGCTCTCAAATCTGAAGCACAACCTAGAAACCGTCGCTAACTCATATACCCGTTATTCAGGACCACCGACAGGGATTGAAACAATTTCCAGCTCTTGGGCAGACGCTTTTTTTGCGCTAACATTGGTCTCCTTAAAAACGTATTCAATGGGGCAGTTGGCGAGAGCTAGATACGAGTAGAGTGTCGGAACACAGAGAGGGCTTTGTTCGATGTGCAATTTAAGGGTAATTTGACCACTTCTCTTGCAAATTTCTCAAAATGGCCGAGCTCCGTCCATAGTATACCACCTGTATACATGGGACTTGGAGACGGGAATAAGATTGGAATAGGTTGAGTTGGACTTGGTGTATTCTCGAGTTGTTTCTTTCCAAATTGCGATCCAAATTCAGCTGAATTGTTTCGCGTCTTATTTCGAGAGTAGGTACGAACACAGGAATTTTCAGTTTCGAGAGTCTATTGTAGTATCTGTGAGTCAGTTCTTTGAATCAGTGTTGAATGAAACTCGTGTCTGTAATATGGAATTTTCGGAATTTTTTTTGGAAAACCCAGGATTTTCGAACGCACCTGTTCAGCCAATAAAATGACTGATGAACAGAAAATTAACGATTTCATAACGAATTTTTCATCCAATTAAACTACTGTTGGGTAATGGATGCGTAGTCTTCTGCTGGATGAGCAGCATACCAACAGCAGCAGCATACAGCTTGGCTGACTGGAAAGAAAAGTTCTTGATCTCATTTCGTGAGAATAAATTAGAAGCAGCCCACCCACTTAATTCTTACCGATACCTCATACGATATTACAATGAAAAACCTCAATGCCTCACCAAACATATGAGAACTTACCTGATCAGGTTAGCAATACATTCGAAATACCGGGCTTACCTGCAGGTAAGCAATGATGCTATGCAAGATCAGCTGTGTATCCATGCATTTATAACGAAAGATCAATTCGTAAACCTTCGTCTCGTGCTAAAGATTTAGTACCGGCTCGGGAAATAATAAGTACAAACCACGAAGTCTTCAGCTCGCACATCGACTCTTCACCACCATCTCCGCCTTTGATTGGGATATCAAGATGAATGGTGTTGAGGTTCGAGCTTTGATGGACACGTGGGCTTCTGTCAATCTGGTGAACGCCCGGATACACCTGTAGATCAGGTCGTGAGAGGTTTCAATGGAAGTTTAGAACGACTCCTGCAAGAAGTTCAGATAACCATTGAGTCCGACCGGTTGTGAACTGTTATTGGTTTACTACATTTGAGAAAACGATCTTCGGAATCATGGGAAGCGACAATTAATTTATTTCAAGAACAAAATATTCGAAATTACCTTCTTTCCGTAAACTCACAAAGTATGGCAGAACAGACAACTCAATGTCACAAAACTTGTCTTGTTTATACCAGCTGTTTCCCACTATGAAAATTTGCCAAAAGTTCCACCATTTGATTCGCGCTTGATTTCACAATGATGAAGAAATTAAGCAGCTTCTTTTAGTGTGTCACCTCATCACCTCACGTGTCACCTCATCACCCCATAAGGGATACGTAAGTTAGGAGCTGGGATTGAAGAACTGATGGGGTATTAGTGTTGGAGCGTACATAAAAAGATGTGAAAAGAAAAGCGCTGTACAGGACTATTTTGTTCGAGTTGACGTTGGTTGGATTGCTGACCTCAAGTATGAAAGAAACCGTGACTGTCGAGAGATTTGTTGATGACTCAATGCGGAAACTGCTCAGGAAATTGTATTTCACCGAGTATTTCTTTCTGTGAATATTGTAACGTCTGTGATAACCTCACGATATTTGTCAGATTCTAGTCTGGGATAAAACAAACGATAATGAACTAGTACCTTAATAATTAGACCACTGTTTTGTATCGGTTGGGAACTGTTGAGGGAAAACCACAGCGCCCAGTCGAGATGTCCCTTAGAAATCGCTGGATGTGGTGTATGTAACATGAGTACCTACCTAGTAGAATTTGAACGACATGATTATAATCAACTTGAAGATCGAAAAGGATCCTAATATTCATAGTTCTTCGTGCCCTTAACCGTAGAAGAAGATTCAAACGAGTGAAAGCTACATTTTTGTTTCTCTTTTTATTGCTCTGGCTGTATCATCCCGCCTGAGGGTTACAAGTACCGGATTAGGTAATGTAGGTAAACTTAGGAAAGCTCAAGTTGTTAGGTAACTAGGAGGTGGTTCAGGTAACTTTAAGGATGAGTTGTTTTAAAATACTCACACCTGCTCCACAATCACGGGTCAATCACGCCCGAGGCCTTGAATATAATCCCATCTCCGATGCAGTTAGTTATTTTTGTTGAGTAGTTAGTTGTTCGTTATAAAACCCGAATCTCAGGAATCCTAAGTTCTCAACCCGGTTATTTTAAAAATCATTAGGATAATACCGATTATGTCTGCGTGAGGGACGGTAATTTCGGTTGTGTCATCCTTTGGTGGCGTGGAGAGATTGAAACAAAGATGGGCTTTGGGGTCCTCGAAATTTGGACTAACCTGGGAGTGACTCAAAATGCTTTACCAAAACGTCATAATGTGATTTATGGGATTTGGGATACCCGAGGGATTGAACATGTAAGTCTTGCAGTCTAGGACTTCAGAGCGTTCCTCAAACGTACAATCGAAGCTATAATTATTTAGGTATGGAAATATAGTTATCTGGGAAAATCAATGCGTCTGTGCAACTTCGCTTCAAACGAGTATTTAAGTACAAACTATCCCCCCCTCCATTTTTGTACACTACTATCACATAACAACCAGTATCTCTAGGAAAAGACACGAACCATCATGCATCTACTATTATCTCCAAGATGAGCACACGTCCCAGTGCCACTATGGTGGGGAACTTACTATCTTATACCTACCAGTATCTATAGGGTGAGACACCTAGTATCACGAACCTACCAGTATGTACCGGTACACCTTCCTGTATTTCTAGGGCGAGACTCAGACAATCACATAGGTACCTACAAAGTAGTATCTCTAGGGTAGCACACCTACCAGTACCTCAGGGTCAGAGACTGATTGACCTGAGACTGGGTTGAGGTCAGAGATAGATTGATTGAATGATTTATTTATCGATATGCAACAATTAGGACCATTAGGTCCTCTCTTACATCATATCACAATATGCTACACAATCAAATCTATACTAGTGTCAGACTTCAAATTTGTAAATAATGTAAAATGTTTTTACAAATGCAAATGCAAGCAGCAATGCTATTCCGTACGTCCTCCACTCATTTATCTTTAGCCTCCCCACTCTATGGTAATATCGCGTAACATGCAGATAAATCTCAAACAAGCATTTTGAGCATACAGCAACTTTTGAGCCAGGTGTCCACACAGATTACAATAGGCAACGGCAGCATATAATCGGGATCAACAAGGACTGAACCATCTTCATCTTAACATCCTGTGGCAAATGTTAAGCTAAACGTCTAAATCGATAAAGACCCTTGTAAACTTCATTACCTACACACATTTTTGACTTTATTTCCCATTTGAGTTCATCATCCACTTCGAGCCCTAAGTTTCCTACATAATTTTCGAACGCCAATGGGACAGAATCCACAACGACAGACGACGAGAGCGTCAGAGAAAGAATAAATCAAATATTTTAAATCAAAGAATATACATTGATGCTAGTTAATGATCACTCGCCAGTAGGCCGGGCCTGTGGTGGTATTATGTAGGAGTGGGCAAGAATATGACAAGTTCAATTTTGAGTCTCTGACAAAAAGCTTCTATTTACACTGATGAATGGTGCAACCTGCGAGCGGATGAAACTCTACAGCACTTCCTCGCCGAGTGCCCGATTCTTGGCTTCATCCGTACCAAGTGTTTCGGCCGTGGGACGCTATCTAGGGAGGAGCTGGTGGATGTATTGAATGGTCCAGACTGGTCTAGTCTCCTCTCATATTTCCGTGAGGCCTGGCGATACAGGGATTTCCTTGTTTCCGAATTTAACTATAACGACTAAAAAAAAAAAAAAAAAAAAAAAAAATAAAAAAAAAAAAAATAAAAAATAAAAAATAAATAAAAAATGAATAAACTACCTAAATTCCTCCTTCTAAGATCCCTCCAGAGATATTTATATGTACATGTATTTATTCTTTACATTCCTATGTTATTTTTATTTTTTTTTCTATTGTTATTTATACTGTGTTTAATGTATCTCTCGCTAAGATTTTTGTACGTATTGAAAGACGGGGCTCCGCTGATGGTCTTGCGACCAAAGTGCCTCATGTAAGATATTTACTGAAAAATTATTGTAATAAACATGTTCTTCATTCATTCATTCATTCATTCATTCACTGATGAATTATAAGAAAATGAGCAAATTTGAGCGATACGTACATACATAATTAAACATAAATTCTGCCGATAACATTCTTGGACTTTTCCTGGCCTAGTCCAATCAGCCAAGAAAATGCCCTTGTAGGCAGGCAGGGCGGATATTTTAGAAAAGCGGGGAGAGGATTGAAAATTCGATAAATTAGATGCTGGGGACTTCTGGATGACAGGGTGAGATTTACTCAAGAATTTACAAAATGACGAAGCAGCTGGAAATGGGTGGGGTGGGAATGATTGTACGTTTTTTCAACAAAAGTTGTTATGGCGATAAAAAGCACAAAGTTCTTAAGAAATAACTGCCGGATCGTGCAGACCTTTGCTTCCTTATTAAGAAGCTCAAACCTTCTGCAGGAGTACCAGCTTCTGAATACGGTTTAGGTAGGCATCTCCCCACACCAAAACACCATTTTGAAGTGTAGAATGTACGAGCCCCTGGTATAAGAGTTTGAGTCTTACAGCAGACAAGGCAGACCTGACGTGATAGAACACGTACAGGAGGAAAGGAGTAAAGGTAAGGTGATTAGGCGGTGTGGTGATCTCAGAGGAGGGCCAGGTATTTGAACTTATCGACTCTTTCGAAGGTAGCACACCTACTAACATGTACCTACAAGTACATACCTCTAGAGCGAGACACACTAACTCTAGGGTGTTATGCCATCCACCTGAATAGCTGGGGCGGTAGGTACCGTTTGTGAACTCTGCTGCCAACCCCGTCAGTGAAAGTGACCTCTCTCACGGGAGGGTCGGCCGAATGCGGAAGGTCAAATGAAGACGAGACGGGGTCAGCTGTACGCGCATTTACCAACGAGGATTCCCCCACATCTCTCTATTATATTGCAGCTATTTTCACCGAACACTGAATACCAATCAACAGTTTCTAGCAAAATCGATTTTACGTAGTCGGGAAAGCTTGAGGTTTTTAATACTGGAATGTACCTCGACCTTCGATTCAACATCCACAATTTCAAAGTCTACAACGTCGAAATCGATACCCAATCAAGTTATGTTATGAACGGCTGTTCGCCAAAACACCAGAGATATCAACTAATCGTTGAAAGTACGAACCTGTGCGAAGTAATCACGGGTAAAAACCACACCCCATACCCGTAATAATTTAGTCATTTGAGTGAAAATGGAAATTTGGTTTCAATATCGTCTTAAGGTCTAAAGTTGGTGCGAGGGACCTTCGAGCACAGTCCATTCCAGAAGTTTTGATTTGAAGGGGATTGAAGGGGGGCCAAAATCACCAATTTTACATTAGCTGTCAGGGCATAACCCAGCCTTATTTTCCAAGGGAGGCAAACTTTTCGGCACGGTATCTCCATTTTCAGAACTAGTATTCTGAAATTTTGAGATCATAACCTCCCAAATTTTGAGGGGTTGCTCAATAGGTCCACACTAAGGCCGAGTTCGGACATGGATGTCTTTGGCGTGGAAAAAGTGTTCAAAAAGCAAAACCGCCAAGCAGAAGTTAGGTAAAAATTCAGTTACTGTCAGTGATTCCCTAAATGCTCTATAGATATGAAATAGAAATAATTAAAGTAGGTAATTGTAAAATTCAATCCATATGTCCATATAAGATAGGTTAGGTTATGAACCTCATGACCCCCCAAGTCATGCAGCATGGCTATAAGAGCAAATTTGCAAAGAAATAACGGTTTTATGTAAAATGTCCCTATTTTACTAATTTTTTTTTAACAAATGTTGTCTCCTTTTTAGCCGAGTAACACCTCAGTTTATTGATTTTTCACCGCTGAACACGATGGTGAAGTCAGAATTGCGATATATCATCCCGTTATCAGATTAGAGCAGATGAACCGCGAAGAACATCTCAAGTAACAACCACGTTTCTTCATCTTCAAAGTGCTCTAGTTTGAGAACGGAATAAGATATCGTAATACTGACTTCACCATCGTGTTAAACGTTAAAAAATCTTTAAAATGAGGTATCAGACTGTTTCATTTTTGGAATTTAAGGGTAATCCCCCCCCCTTCCCTTAAAACTCCCCATTAGAGTTGCCCGATTCTGTCCATCTATGACCTTAGCCTTTCGATTGCCAAGACAGATTTTTGTTCAAATTTGAACTTTTTATCTCAATTCTATCGAGAGTTACCGCCTGAAATGACACATAAATATAAACATGTATAAGCATCATATCGTCACTCCTCTGCCAAAACCACGAAACTTTAAAACTATCCTCTGCCAAAACCGCGAAACTGCAAAAATTCGAAAATTTCATCTCTCTAATCCAGAAATTTCATCTCTCTAAGGACCTTATAGTGGGGTTAGAGAGATGAAATTTCTGGAGGAGATACTTGATGAATGTCACTATAGCCCAATTTTCGACGCTTAGCCCAATTTTCGAATTTTTGCAGTTTCGCGGTTTTGGCAGAGGATAGTTTTAAAGTTTCGTGGTTTTGGCAGAGGAGCGACGATATGTACTATATAAAAATATATAAATACATTAATTTATGGCGGTTAAGTTTATGAATGAGAGTTGAATACTTGTTAGCGCTCAAATGATACGGTGAGTTCATAATTATTTCGAAATTTTCCGGAATACGAAGGTCGTCACATACGTACGTTTCCCTACTTTTCTGTACGAGAACCAAAACGCGTAGAAGGCTGTGGCCAAAATCTTCGTCCCAAGATTTTCGTTTGTATCTAGTGGCAGCACTGCTAAAATTTCAATTTAAGTGCGTTTTTTATTTATAAGCTAATAGGTTAGGGGCAAGTTAGTGCGTGGGGCAAAAGTTTCCAAACGGGTGATTCGGAAAAAATGGAAAATTCGCACTCCAAATGTTTTGGTAAATGAACCATTTTTTTACTGGATTTAGGGAAGATGTTATACTACAATACATGCCCATTTTCAAATCGACAGGACGTTTTGGAAACCGGTTCCGATTGCCGAGTGCGAGTTTTGATCAAATGTTTGGCTTGAAAATGCCGGTGAAATTCTCCCTAGAGTCGCTGTAGCATACGGCGAAGGAGTACCGTGTGTTGAAACGGTTCGGAAGTGGCCGAAAAGTACGTATTTTAACAAAATCCATTCAGTCTTTTAGGGTCGAGGAACCCACACACTACACGCATATCCAATCTATTACGAACGAAAATTGTTGAAAATATTACCACCACTGGGTTGTTTGAAAAGCGGTTGTCAGTTTTACTGCTACTGTTGGCTTTTTATTCCTTTCATAAAATAAACTTCGCTTCTGAAGAAAAGTATCAACATTCTTATTGTTACGTAATGATCTGACCGATAACCGTAAAGCTGGTTCTTCTTGAAGTCAAGTGAGGGCTCGAGCTTCTTTTATCTTTACAGGGACGATGAAAGCATCGAAATTTCCCATTACGCAACGAGAGATCGGGACCCCAATAAATCGAAACCCTGATCGAAGTCTGTGGCTTTTATTTTTTTTATAGACCTCCCCGTCTGGTATTATTACCGGTGGTATTTAATTGGGGTCATGTCTACGTATTAAGAAGGATGAGCAGGGTCGTTTTGACGTCACCTTAGACGTAGAGTTGTGTTGTTAACTACGTTACTTTCACTTTTAATCGATCTTTCGTTCGACGTTTTCTTTATAATTGTTCATAGTTGTCTTTTAATGAGAACTTTAACGGAACTCAGATTACTCTTGCGGAAAACACCCCATTCATTTCAACTCGTAGGTGCTTGGAATTTGTGTCAACACTAAGGATGGGTATCGGTTGGAAAAACATCGATTTTTTTTTTACTTTAAATGTCGACGGCTAAAAAACTTCGATGTTTTGAAACATCGTCTAAAAAACATGGATTTTTTAAACATCCTATAAAAACATGGATGTTTTTCCAAAAATACCTTACTTACCACAATACCTACCTAAGTACCTACCTATCTGTCAATTTCTTTGGTACCTAATTTCTGTTCTTATTTAAAAAAATTAATGCAAAATGTATCTACTAATTTACGTTGAAATAAGAAATAATGTATTCGGTTAGTAAAGTTCCCAACAAGGCAGAGAACTATTCAGGGTGCATCGCGAGTAAATGACAATACGCAAGATAGAGAAACTAGATCAAAAATGTAGTTAAACGCCGCCAAACGCATGTTTCTATCTCATTCCGTTCCACAGATAAGCCCTTGCAAAGGTTTTTTCGAGAAAACCGTGTTTTTTATTGGAAACCTCAATTTTCTCTGCTTTTCCACATTTTTTTTCAACGTTTCATTATAGTTTTGAAATCAGCATTAAATTTACTTCAAGTCTAATGCACTCACAATGTTCACAAGTTTCTTTTTAAACCGCGATAACAGATCAAGAAATGAAAATTTTAGAAAAGTGTAGTTAGCGACAAAGTTTCGAGGATCACTGCTCTTCCAACAAAAATCCTGCAAGCTGCCGAATCTCACTAAAGTTGTGAAATTTAATTACCTTTCCAACGGTATACTCAAAACTGCAGTTATCTCTCGATTTCGGAATGCAATTGGAACGGGAAGGGAAAAAACTGATGTCATGCTTATTTTGTTGGATCTTATCTCCAATAAATTTAATCTATGTTTTTATGTAAATTTACATAAAATACCTACATCAATTTGTGATAAATAGCGAAAGGAAAACATCGATGTAGGTATAACAAAAATCATCGAATGTTTAAAAACATCGAGTAGGTATTCGATATCGATCCCTAGTCAACAGCTCTTCTCGTTGGTACGGGGCCACATCATCCATGCTCTCCATGTTATAACTATAGTCACCTGATATTCTACCGTAGGGTCCTCCGTACTAAAGTGAAGTCCAAGGAAGAGTTGTTCTCACTCATCAATCTTGAGCAACAAAAATTGCTATGTAACCAATGTAATCAGATCATCACTAACCAGGTTCGACTTATGGTTAGGTGGTCGGTTACGCACCATCACTATCCGGCTATCAAGGACTGAGTAGGGAAATAATAGCGACGAATAGCAATGATTTGCAGATTTTCACATCACGGTGTGAAGTCGGACCGAGCGGTAAAGGGGTGATAAGTTCGCTGACATTCGAGCCTATTACACGTTACGGCATTTCTCTATCGAGTATGCGGCATTAGGCAGGTGGGCGGATACCACCAAGGTATCAAATAGGAGATTATGCATCTCCCCACATAACAAAGGGATGATCACGATGATACCTGCACGATGGTAGAAATTACAGTTCGTCTTCTTTCACTTTCACTTTCCATACCTTGAACGGAAGACAGAAAGAAGGTCCTAGTTGACTTTGATTGTTCGATTGTCTGCTTCCTCTTCGCTTCTTTTCAACTTGGACGTACGCGAGATGTTTTTGACTCGTTTTAAAACACAAGTTCCGTCAAATAAGGCGAAGTGAAAGTGCTGAAAGCAAACGAAGGGTTAATAGCGAAATTCGTCCTGTTGGTCGGTGATGCTGTGAACAGGAGCGCAGCGTGGCTCTGGACATAGGGGTACCGCACTCAATTCAACCCCCCCCCCCCCCCCACGAAACACAGAATCCTAATTTATAATTTTATAACCAAATTTAATAACTCGACGAAATTCCCTTTACTATGAGAAGAGGAGGACTCGTGGTGCCCTCTAAACGGCAGTTCCTGTATAGACAAGAAAAAAATGCAGTCAACAAGCCGAATCATAGACTCCCTGTTTTGTTTTAAAAGTTCTCATTATGGTGAGATATTTGCGCGGTTGGTCGCAAATACAACAAAATATCAATACGAGGGAAACACCGAGGAAACTCTGGTGCTTTTGAGCAGCTTTTGACAAGTTTGTAACACTGTAATTTTCAGAGGAAAACAAAATAAAAGGTTTTCGAACTACACCCTGATAACCATTGGTATCTATTGTAGTTCTAAAATGTCGAGTGTACTCACGAGCCCTTGAGATCTGGCACCTGTCGAATTTGTCGCTGAAATTTCAAGAACTAAACGACCGCTGGACAATCCGTTGATGCAGCAACTATCCAAAAACGAACAATTAAAACTATAAACTAAAATAGTTCAACTAAAACTAGAAAAGAAACTAGAAACAATACACGAACAACTAAAAATAGTTACTATGAACAATCAAACAACAGCATGGATATTATCAATCCTCCTGCCTCCGCGTTCCTGCAAAAGCGACGCCTGTGCATTACAAGTGGAACCGCTAGCAGCCTGCGCTGCCCTGGCCTATCTTAGCACAGTCAGAAGACATACCACGCGCGCGCCAGAATACACACACACACGTTATAGAATGACGTCATGGCCACCCACTAAAATCTTGCGGTTCCCCTGAGGCCTCAACTGGCCTCACTGCAATCAGATATTTGTCAGAGATTCAAAGCTACCATCAAAAATAGGTAGCTGTTGGTAACTGTGGCATAATGAGCGGGCGATCCAAATTTTCAATTGAATGTTTTACTGTCCATTAAATATATTGTTATTCTTAATAAGTACATTTTTTCTTCATTCAACTTCTACCTACATTCTTCATTTCTTGTGGGGGGGTTCTAGAAAAAGGTGCAGTTGTACGGTTAAATTGCAGCCGATATTGGATAGATCTTAAAATTTTATTGTATTGGACTTGTATGTTGCGATATGAAAAAAGAGGTCTGGAATTTGTGGTGTAGAATCTGTGGTGTATAGTATAGTTCAACTAGAAACGCAACACCAAAAAGGGTTTGGAAAAAGGAAACTTACACACTGAACATGTGCATAACGTAATATGTTACCATATGATCATATCATAATATTATTGCGAGCTGAGCGACAATGTACAATACAATCAACAGTACGTATTCGGCGATACAATGGGGCGAGTTGAGACGCCCGAAAAAATTCGTGTTTGCTATCGTTTTCTATGCATTTTCGATGCTTAATCTATGTTGGAACTTCAGTAAAACTATTAAATAGTAAATCGTACAGATAGAAATTTAGATTAAATAGATTGGACGATAAATTCCTAGTCCAGCAGTATCTCTGCCCTGAGCAGCCAATCATGGGATATTCGTTACGAACCACTCACATAAGACAATTTTTTTGAGCGAGAACAATGGAATGCTGTTTCACTTCATACCGAAAAAAAAACTCGTTCGGATTGGATATGACGCAACGTTGAAGTATGGATGTGAGGAGGATCCACCTGCGGGTTTGGTCGGCAACAAGGTACTGACGGAACGACACCGATCGCGAGGGATGTCTTCATTTTCAGCGTGTTATCCGTTCTATTGTTTCAGTGGTGATGAGGTGTACGGCCGATGTAGATGGACAGGCCAGCGACTTGATTGAAGGGGGATCACAATCACGTGAAGAAACGATGTTACCGATGCGGCGTATTTAGACAAGACGATGGTGGGATTGACGAGATTCGGGATCTTGAAACAGCAGGTTTATCCGAGGATTGGAGCAGAGCTGTCTCAGATGGTGGTGTTTAGTGGTACAAATTGGAAATACGGCTAGATTGAGCCAGAACGGACCGTAACATTTCACTATTCGTAAGTTGGTTGTCCCGCACTCAATTGGGTGCAATTCGAGATCACAACATACGAGCTCCAAACTTACTAGAAATCAAATGGTACGTTCGGTTCGGTTGAGACTGGAATGTACCAGTCTCAAATAACTGATACTGTTGAATCTGCCGATAGATGGCTTCGTCCGGATACCATTTGAGAGCCAGTACCCCACGACCCCCGGTTTATCTGATCCCAATCGGCTCACAACGTAAGGTCTTCGAAACACACTGCGCATAATGAGGACAACCGACAGACCCACCGAAGTTTAATACGAACTTCTTTCTTTTAGAGAATTTTTTAAGAAAAGGAAGCTATTTTACTCAGACCAGAATTTTTAAAACTCGAATTTTCGAAAAAAAAAATGTATTCGTTGTAATCCGTTCCAGACCACAAAAAATCGGTTTGGCAATCGAAAGGCAAGGTTCGTAGATGGGCAGAATCGGGCCACTCTAAGGGGAGTTTTGGGGTGTTTTAAGGAGGGGAAAATTACGCACAAGTTCCAAAAATGAAACAGTCTGACAAGTTACACCTCATTAGCGAATTTTTCAAGGACTGTTATTGAACTATTATTGTTTTCGGTCCAATATTTTTAAAACTCGAATTTCCCAAAAATCTTCATACCAAAATCTGTTCAGACCATCCTGAACTCGCTGCCAAACAAATCATATGTACTATATATGTGTTTTATTTATACATATATATTTATGTATGTGTGATTCCAGTCAATACCTCTCGAAAGAACTGAGATGGACAGTTCAAATTTGCACAAAAAATCTGTCTTGGCAATCGAAAGGCTAAGTTTACGGATGAGTAGAATGGTGCCACTCTAAGGGGGGTCTGGGGAAATTTGGGAAATTCCAAAAATGGTACATTCTGACAAGTGACAACGCATTTTAAAGATTTTTAAACGCTGGTGAAGTCAGAATTGAGATATCGTATTCCGTTGTCAAATTGGATCACTTTGATGGTGAAGAAACGTGATTATTACCTACTTGAGAAGTCCTAAGCGGTTCATCTGCTCTAATCTGATTTAAAAAACTGATATAAACTGAGGTGTTACCCAGAAAAAAATTGAGAGTCGAATGGAGACATTTTTTGGACGATAATAATAATAATTCAAGGTAGGTAGGCGTTAGTGCATAAGTAGAAGAAAAGCACAGGAATTTTACATTCAACTCGCACAATTTGCCTTCCACATTTCAACTCATCTCGTCCATTTTGCTGATATTGTAAAGGCGTTTCAATTGAAGCTCACAGTGGCACGCATCGACGTTACTAGTTGAAACCTGACTAAATTGATCGTGACTATCACTTGTGGTCTGCACAATTTTTAAAATTGTATATCGCAGCGAATTAATTGAAACTATATCCAATCAAACCATCATCAGATCCGCAGAAAAGTAGTAGATCATTCAAACTTGGGAAGAAGGTTAAAAAAATGAGCTATTTGTTCGGAGATTTGATCATAATCCACTTGAAAGCTAATTTACAGTCGTCGCTGACTAGCTGCACCTTGTGAACGATCGCTAGCTGTCCACCCACCCCTAACAAGTAAATCTTCATTCAGGATCTAAAGTGTACAATAGAAAATTCACTCACCATTCGAATTAAATTGGGGAAGAAGAAAAAAGGCAAATCTACATTTAAAAAAAAAAATCATTTCTCAATCAGTCAATCACCTTCAATAATTAATTATTTTTACTTCGTTGGTCATCAGGTCATCATAAATCAGAACTACTTAGTTGATGTATCCAAAACGGTTGTTTGATGGTTTAATCGCCGGAAGGAAATTTTATCAAATAGCATAGTATAGCATATCATAGCATAGCGGATGGCGTTATTTCCCGATTATCATAAGAATCTGTATTGAAGATGTAATACGCGATGGGCCCAGTATTACTGAACATGCTCGCGGAGCTTCACGTTTCTGGAGTAGGAATACGCCAATATTGTTCAAATCGCGTTGAAATGAGCATGAGATCCTCGTTCATACGTCCTCAGAATACCACGAGAAATTGTACGCGATTGGATCAGTACCTATTACAGAAGAAAGAGCTGTTTTCTCGTGAGCAGAAGTACGACCTAGTACCCAAACTCAAGTAGGTACCAATAGGAGAAGAAAAGTGGTAACACGAACCTGATGAATGGTTGGTTGGCCTTTCAACATCTTATTATACACTTGGTTTCTCACAAATATTTATGTGCAACAGAATTCGCTACTTACCCAAGAACGAAACGTACAGCCGGTCCAGTGGTCACTAAAGAACAACGAATCTACTGCTACGTTTACTTGTGAATACTCCAAATATTCGAAGTACCGAATGGTTTCCCGAATTGATTGGTAGAGTTTTTTGATTACCTATCTTATTTTTGGTAGTTTGAAAAAATGAATGAACAAATTGACTCGGCAGGTTGATGAGAAAGGGGCGCGCGTCAGCTGATGTCTGCAGCGCGAGGTGTGAAAACGTTATGAAGTGTATTTGGAGCTTTAGAGATACAGAGGATGGTCCTCCTGGTCTGATGGAGATGGGGAAGGGGGGGGGGTGATAGTAAGGGGGGACGATATAGGGGGGATGGGGCGATACGAAGTCCATCCGCAATAGGGAGGTGGAGGTGAAAGGTCCGGTCATCTTCCCTTAACGCAAGGGTGTCTACCTCGAAGGATATTTCTGCAGAGGGAAACGAGCGAGCAGTCGATGAAATGAACCATTAGATCTCAAATTACTTCGTTCATTACAGTGGTGGATTCAAGGGAGGGCATGATCCTCCCCTCGGAGACAAAAATCAGCAACATCATAGCACTTGTTGCTGATTTTTGAACAAAAAAGGCTGCCTTCGCGCAGCCTCCCAAATTTCGTGGGGTTGGGTTGAATACTAAGGCTGACTTAAAACAGAAAAATATCAATAAAGGACAAAAAGCAAAATCGCTCAAAAACTTTAATTTGGCCATGTACAACAGTGGCGAAGCCAAGGGGAGCCCGGAACTCGGTCTCCCCCCCCCCCCCCCCCACCATATTAAGACATATTAAGAAATATTGAAAAATCGTTAATTCAATTAGCGTTTATTTGTAGAGCGTATAAACACATTACAACGAGTTCTATAGGGTAAATTGCAGCTTTTAAAATACTAGTAATTCAGTAAACTGCCCTGTTAAATAAAAACGCCTCAAGTCCAATGTTTACGAAAATGGGGTTTTTACGGAACCCCCCTATTTTGGACCTGGCCTTTTCGATGGTGAAGTCCAAATTTCAAAATTCGAAAGGGAAGTGGGGGGAAATTCTGACCATAAACCACAAAACGCCTCAAATCACCAAAATATGGTGATGAGGCGTTTTACCATCACAAACCATTTCAGAACGGAAGCTAGACATTTTAAAAACGCTTTGACTGCAATTAATCGATTATAAATCGATTAATTTGCGAGTTTTCTGTACACCGTGAATTGGTTGAAGTCATATCGATTTCTCACCAAGAAATGGGGTTTTTATAATGAGTTGCAGTCAACTTACATCAAAGGTTTCGGTGAAAAACTTTGAGGCTTTTTTCTACAACTAATTTCTTATGAAAAATGCCCTATACATTTTTTTATACAGCGATCGAAATCCGACTTTTCTTACTTTTAAGATTTTTTTTCTCGTGTTTTCGACCTTAAGTCACTAAAATGACCATAAGTCCCGCATTTTCAGTCAAAATTCAAATGCGATTATACCGTTGGAAAGAGCGTTAAATTCCCTATCCCCCTAGTGCTAAATAAAACTTTTTGAAAAAGATTCAGAATCTGATATTGAAAACTCTGCAAATTCTTGACACAACGGTTCATTATCTTCTTTGTACAGATCACCCTTCTGTCTAGATCACTAGGTCTAAATGTCTAGATCCTAAATGTTAGATTAATTATTATTATAAATTATCACTAATTATTAACAATTTTATCAAGTACCTAGTGAAAATTATTATAATTTATTGTTAGGTATTAATAATTCGTATTTACTATTAATAATAATTATTATTAATTATGATTAATTAATACGATATAATTCTGGGGTTTTTAATACTACGTCGGTAATAATTTTTCTATAAAAGAAGTACCTACCAACAAACATTCGAAATTACCTTCATTTCCGTAGCACGAAACGCACCTCAGAACAACAAACTCGACATCACTTAAGCCATATGATGTTCCAAAGAGCTTGTTAGTATGAAAATGGACCTGTATTTCAACAGTTTGATTCACGATCGTGTTGTGAGCCGTCATTGTAAACGAACGGCTGGTCGTACAAAGCTGCGGATGGTCTTAAAAAATTCTACGGAACAAACTCTATCTAAATATGAAATAAAAAACATACCGTTCTATATGAATTTTTCGAGATATGAGATTTTCAAATTTTCAAAATTCGTTTTGAACCCCCTCCCCTTGACCTAGGGTTATGAAATTTTCGAGGACCATTGTGGGGTTGGTCGAAACCCATAAAAAAAATTTCGTAATTTTAACTCAACGCTAACTGGGCAAAGTGCCGCGGGCGGCGTACGGCGGACGGACGGATTTTTTTTATTCGATTTTCTGAATCTACGTATCTTGAAACGTAGACCAACAAATTTTGAGGGGGGGTTAAATTTTTTTTTTCTTTGGGCGATTCCAATGGTTCATTATACCGAAGATAATAAACCAAAATGAAGTACGAGGTACGCGGTGTGGGTGTGGGAGGGGGCGCAGAGACATAAAAGGTCTCGTCGTATGAAGCACTAGTTGGACCCCTGCCAGCCGTATTACGTCATACGCTCTGACGTACTTGTTGGCCTCCTGCCAGCCGTCTTACGTCATACGCTCGTGCGTCATAGGCTCTGACGCACTTGTTGGTCTCCTGCCAGCCGTCTTACGTCATACGCTCGTGCGTCATACGCTCTGACGTACTTGTTGGCCTCCTGCCAGCCGTCTTACGTCATACGCTCGAGCGTCATAGGCTCTGACGTAATGGCCCGCCGGTCGCTTGTGTTCTGACGTGATCTGAGGGAAAGGGTGAATCAAGGGAACAAATTTTTCCCGTTTCAGTTTATGTGGCAAAGCAAAGACATGAAAATGTCAAAAAATGTGTAAATAGGTACCTAAGCCCAACTGTAATGTCAATTTTCTGACAATGAGTTTTCGACTATAGTTTTCATACCTTTTTACTTAAGTACTTATTGCAATTTGAGACTGATAATGAGCTGTTTGCAAATAAAAAGTCTGATAACTACTTTATTACATCTTATTAATCTATTTTCAAGTTCCGATTCACAGTTGAATGTATTTTATTTAGATGTCGTAAAATTCGAAAACGATGGAATGACGAAACCTGTCGACTACTGACTCAAGTAATACTGTCGACTTCTAACACATGTAGGTCGACTACTAGTGCAAAACCATGTCGACTACTGAAGAAAATGTTGGTCACTGGTATCGACTACGAGTACTACCTAGAGCATTGGGATTTTTTACAAAACTTGTTTTTCCCTTTTCAAACCATGTTGAATAATATTTCCCGCTGCCAGGTCTTTTAGGGAAGGATCTTGGGTACACAATGAACAGGTTTGCAATGAGAAAAAAACCGAGTGAATATTGAAATGTCATCCATTTCTGACCTATATTTAAAATTTCAAGTATCTAGCTCATCATCAAAATTTAATTTGTTTAAACAAATAGGTATTATTTAAACAATTTTACAGACAAGAAACCGAGTGAATATTGCATTGTGATCCAGTTCTGACCTATTTTTAAAATTTCAAGACAATAGCTCAGCATCAAAATTTAATTTGTATTATTACAAAAAGGTATTATTTAAACAATTTTACAGATGAGAAACCGAGTGAATATTGCAATGTGGTCTATCCCCGACTGACGGTTAAAATTTCTAGACTGTAGTTTACCTGGAAGATGAAACCCTAGGTCTAAATGTCTAGATCCTAAATGTTAGATTAATTATTATTATCAATTTTATCAAGTACCTAGTGAAAATTATTATAATTTATTGTTAGGTATTAATAATTTGTATTTATTATTAATAATTATTATTATTAATTATGATTAATTAATACGATATAATTCTGGGGTTTTAATTACTACATCGGTAATAATTTTTCTATAAAAGAAGTACCTACCAACAAACATTCGAAATTACTTTCATTTCCGTAGCACGAAACGCACCTCAGAACAACAAACTCGCCATATGATGTTCCAAAGAGCTTGTTAGTATGAAAATGGACCTGTATTTCAACAGTTTGATTCACGATCGTGTTGTGAGGCACAATCTTTGAGCCGTCATTGTGAACGAACGGCTGGTCGTACAAAGCTGCGGATGGTCTTAAAACATTCTACGGAACAAACTCTATCTCAATATGAAATAAAAAACATACCGCTCCATATGAATTATTCGAGATATGGAATTTTCAAAATTTCAAAATTCGTTTTGAACCCCTTCCCCTTGACCTAGGGTTATGAAAAGTTTCGTGGATCATTGTGGGGCTGGTCCAAACCCAGAAACCAAATTTCGTAATTTTGGCTCAACGCTAACTGGGCAAAGTGGCGCGGACGGCGGGCGGCGTACGGCGGACGGACGGATTTTTTTTATTCGATTTTCTGAATCTACGTATCTTGAAACGTAAACCAACAAATTTTGAGGGGGGGTTAAAATTTTTTTTTCTTTGGGCGATTCCAATGGTTCATTATCGAAGATAATAAACCAAAATGAGCCCAAAAAGGAAAATTTCGAAAATTTCGCAAATGTACAGTTTTTCAAACGTTTGTAAGCCTAACTAAATCTGCCGGTTACATGCATACTGTATCCCTAAAAGTTGGCCCACAAGCTCAGCTTTCGAACGATATGATCAAAAAATTGTTTACAGTGTAAAATCCTCGTTCCCGTGCCAAAAACCGTGGATCATTCAGTATAAATCGACAAGTAAAATTTTTCGCAGTGACTGCTTTTTCGGGAAGTCTTGTGTCATCATTTGACTCAGCGAGACAAAGATTGCGAACAAGATTGCTGCCTAACTCTTTTTACGGTAAAAATGTCGATTTTTTTACCTTTTTTTTTGTACTGCAGAGATCAAGGAATCCACGCCAGGGAATAAAGATCGCACAGAGTCTGCTACTCGGTGCAATGCATGAGCAAGAGCGGGCAAATGAACGATGTTTGGATAAAATGTTTGTTACCTCCCGCTTTGACCATAATATGGATTATATTATCCATATATAATATGGATTATATTAGTTAAGATTATATTATAAGAAGCAGCATCTGATATAAATAGAAAAACGTTTCTGTTCAAAACACAATTTGGCCACAGAAGGCGCATGTGGCTTCAAAGAATTGAGATATAGCGACGTGATCGAATTGTTCAAAAACTTCGCAGTTTAGAAGGAATGGTTTCGACGGTGTGTCAACTCCAAATTTACCAACAAGAGCATTGGCAACATACGGCGCGGATTTCGCACTTGGCGGCAGACTCGATCGACATGTTTAACAAAATTGATGCGACCACAGTTTTCAACGTTTTGAACTCATTCTGGTCTTGTTTTAAAGTTTAGGAGTAAAGCTATACGGTAGTATAGCCAACGTAGTAAAACAATATTCCCTACGGTACACTTACTTCCTGGGCACGCCTCGTAGAAGCTTTCCTTTGTTGGTACAATGTTTAATTTGACTATAATAGATTATATTTGTATGAAATGTATGTGATTTTCCCATTTGAATATCTTTAGAACCTACTGACTTTCTCAGTGCCTACCAAGCAGCACTTCTGCAACACGATGAACAATAACTCTACACGTTTCAGTTTAGAGCAAGTTCCAAGCCCCTGAAAGAGTAAGTTTTTCTTAAGCAGATTTCGATCTGTGAGATTATTATTCTTCAACGACGTGAGATCTCTGGTTTTACATGCGTTGGCAATCGTCTGGTCAGTGGCGAAATTGCCGTCAATTCTGTGGGTAGGTACCTCCAGGAGCGTTGGAGGGTTAAAAATATGAAACAATAGACGGTGGCCCGTGCGCCAACGCGTATAACTCCGTGTTTTGTGCAACTCCCTCCCCCCATTTGCAATCGGATTCTTAATAATTTTGGTCCGGGTCTCGTTGAGATGATGGGAGTTCACACACGTCAGCTCACCTTATACACACATACGTCGCACGAAGTCCCGTGTGAACTACCTACAGTTCATAGTTATTCATCCATCTGATCTGATAATGAAATTATCTTGTAAAGACAGAGAAAAAAACAGACTAATGAATCAGCCATTGTAATGGTATATCAGCTGAATAGAGAAACGCTGCAAAATTTTCCACATCGGTTTATTTTCTTCTGAGTAGATCGGCCTTCTGTGTGCAATATCCTTGTGAGTTCCGCAACCACACAAAATAATTGTTTTAATGCGCTTAAAATATTGTGTGTTCTACCAGATCATTGGTAGCTAGCTAGCTCATTTTCCCTGCTTTGAATCACGAATCCAATGACTATGACCGGCATGGCCGAAGCCAAGTCATCTAAGAAGAATGAGAAATATCTGATTGCAGTGAGGCCACCTACCAGTTGAGGCCTCAGGGGAACCGCAAGATTCTAGCGGGTGCCCATGGAGTCATCCTACAGCGTGTGTGTATGTCTATGTTTACACTGGAGCGCGCATGTTTGTGTGTCTCCTGAATATGTGTCCACAGAGCGGGACAGCGCAAGCGGCTAGCGCTTCCCAGATGTAATGCGCATGTGCAGCTTTAGTGTGATTGACCGGGGGGGGGGGGGAGGGTAATATCCATGCTGTTGTTTGATTTTTCGTAGTTTCTAGTTGTTTGTTTTGTTTATAGTTTCTAGTTTCGTTTATAGTTTTAGTTGTTCTATTTTAGTTTATATTTTGGTTTATGCTTGGAGTTGTTCGTTTTTATCGTCCTAAAATGGATAGCTGCTGCATCAATGGATTGTTCAGCGAAACATTCGACAGGCGTCAGTCTCAAGGGCTCGTGAGTACACTCGACCTTTTAACTACAATAGATACCAATGGTTGAGTGCGGTACCCCCAAGCTCAGAGCCATGCTACGCTCCTGATATGGATCTTTTATAGGCATTTGACGACATGTCAAATTTGGCAAATGACGAAAACCCAACATAAATTATTGCGATAAGTAGGTATAAGGCCCAGCAACCACGCTGATACCGCTTTTTTATTAACAAAGGACAGCGATTATTCCGTAAGCTGAAGATTCACCCCATATATACAATTCTGTACATCACAAACCATTCCTCGCATACGTCAAGGTGCTTACACAAATGTAATGTAGGTACCTACTACCTACTTGGAATGACTGTGGTCCGTGGAAGTCAAATATGAAGGGTTGCGCAATAATTTGCAAAGTTCTGCTGTTTGTGGTCTTCATCGCCCCCCGCCAGACCAACCTGCACCCGTCGCCTCCTCAACCTCTCACGGGAAAAACTTTCGCTTGATTTCGTGGGAAAAACACCCACCTCCGAGGGGCAGATTCACCTAACTGTAGGGCCACTCATTTAGCTACCTCTGCCTCCGGTCCTCACCGACCTTTTTCGGGGAAAAAAAACACACTCAAACAAAAAAGAAGCAACAACGGGAGCGATATCTCCGTAACGAGTTACCTCATTGGGGTCCATAGGATTATGCGGTCGGAAAACATTAGTAAGCTACCAGTCCCTAGAGGACCTACAGACTTGTGACCACTTGTTGGTACCCTACCGTCAATTCACGCTACCTTAAAGTTGGAACATCTGGTTTGGAGTAATCCATGGATTACTCGGCTCAAAACTCGATTGCCAATATTATTGACATTTATTTTTTTCCCAAGAGCTCATTTATTTTATATTTATTTACTACTTGTTATTTAGATTACACATATTTACCCACAGTCCATCATGGTGCATGACCATTGACAAGCACCACCGATTCAGACGCAGAGTTACTGCGGAGTTGTCGAGAAGCTCTTCTTTGTTCTCTTCACGTGTTCTTTCCATTTCTTCGGTATTTCGTTCCATTTCTTCAATAATTTTTGTTGTATACCTATATAAAACAAAAAGGTCGTCAAAGTTGAAAGAATTGGCCTTGGCCAACCTGCAGTTAGAAGGTTTAAATCGTACCTCCCAGATAGACACCAATATGTGTGAACTTGGAAACTACCTACGGAAGTAAAACTACAGACAGGTTTAATTTAGGATAAATTGATTTGAGGTAATTTTGGATAACCAGGATAATTCGAGTAATTCAATGTAGATGCCGTCCCTATATTTTTGCATTGAACATCTACTATAAAATAAAATAAGCGTTTCTGATGCATAATTTGTACTACATACTTACTATAGGGATTCTCTCTATAGTAATAAAATGAGCGCTTTTTCTCTCTATAAAATAAGCATTTCTCATGCGTAATTTGTAGTCGTTTGTGTAGTAGTACAAATTACGCATCAGAAACGCTTATTTTATAGAAAGAAAAAGCGCTCGAATTATCCTGGTCGTCCAAAATTACTTACCTAAAATCAAATTATCCTGAATTAAACCTTTCTTCAGTTTTACTTACGTAGTTTCCAATTTCAAAATATTAAAAATATTAGAGAATAACCTATTTAAGATTGTTATAAACAAGCAGGGAAGGACGAGCCTGGGCGGGTCACAGGACCTTAGTCACAAAAATCAACCTTAATTTTGGAGCTTTCAATATGGACCTACTTAGGCTTGAAAAATGTTTGTAATACACAATACATAATATGTAAAGGTTTTCTTAAATAAAAATTGAATTGAATTATTTCGCTACTTGGTTGGTACACAGTGGTCCACCTGTAAAGTTTTCTCGACGATCCTGGAGAAGGCCAAGAGGTGAAAATAGTCAGTAAACTTTACAGAGATGTAAACTGCGAATAAAATCATGTGAAAGCCAGTACAATTATTTTCCACCCCAAACTACTTGTATAACTTGTATAATCTCTCAGATAGGGCAACCGCTACCATTGATTAAGAGAGTCCTATCTCTCTATATTTATGAAAACTTCGATACTTCCACACATTTATTTGTGGAATGAATAATTCTCCGTGAAATGGACCATTGGCCTGTTCCGGTAATGGTGTTTTCTAGGGCAGGAGCGATGAAAAGAATTTCGATGAAAACGAAAAGAGAATGAAATCGTGAGCTCCTCTGAAGACAAAGGTTGTTTGTCACGACTCCCATTTCTCCAAGTCCGCCAGAACGTCTCTCGCGCTCAGTTCCCGAAGAAATAACAGGAGTAGCTCGTCCCTGGGCCATACGCTTGGGGGCAGCGAAATACAAGACAAACATGCATGGGGCTGGTTGGTCTGATTTGACTAAATCGTTAGGAACTGAATCCGACCAATTTTTGAGTTGGCATATGTCCACTTGACATATTCCAACAAAAAAAGATGAAAACAAATTGTACACGACTTCGCATGGACAATGTCCCGCGGCCTCCGCACAATCTGAGTGGAATTAGGTCAAAATTTAATTTTTGACATTTCTGTCTTCCTACACCTTTAGTACAATAGTATTGCAGAAATGGCATTATCTTTGACGGAGGGAGTGCGGTGTTATATTTCCGAATTCCGCCCTGGTGAACTAAACGACAGTGTTTTGTTCAGATCATATGCGCCGACTTATGAAAATTATAGTGGTGGGGGGCCTGGGGAAAAAATGGACGTCAAATCCGATGCGCGAGGGATTTCTCTGTTTTTTAATTTTCTAGGTTCTACTGAATTTCCATCCATTAAATTTATACACAGTGTTAAAAAGGACGTTTCTAACTTAATTGAAAATTTTAATACAAATCAAGACTTCTTGAAAAAATTGAAAAGGAAAAAATAGACAAAAAATCCGAGAAAAATGGAATCCGAGGTCATGACGCCAGTTCGAAATGGCGCCAGTCACTTGACAGACCGTTTCATTTTTGGAATTAATGGGTAAACACCCCACCCAAAAACTCCCCAAAACCTCCCTCAGCTTTTGGACATTTCAACGCTGAACACGACGGTGAAGTCAGAATTGCGATATCTCATTCCGTAATCAGATTAGAGCAGACTTAACATGAAGATCATATCAAATAACAACCACGTTTCTTCATCTTCAAAGTGCTCCAGTTTGAGAAGGGAATGAGATATCGCAATTCTGATTTCACCATCGTGTTCAGCATTAAAAAAAAACCTTTATAATGAGGTGTCACTTGTCAGAATGTTTCATTATGGGAATTTATTAGGAATCCCCCCCCCCAACTCCCCAAACCCCCCCCCCCTTAGAGTGGACCAATTCTGCCCATCTACGAACTTGGCCTTTCGATTGTTTGTGCAAATTTGAACTTTTTATCTCAATTCTATCGAGAGTTATCGTCTGGAATGTCACATACATAAACATATAAATATATATAATTTTTGGTGTCTTTCCGCAGTGGATTCAGGATGGTCTGATACGGTTGGCGACTATGGTTCAGATACGAAGCGGATGTTTGATCATCGGGAGGCGACAGTTTCACCAGACCAGTCATTTTCTCCATTCCACCTTGTCAAGGAGAAGTAGCAGGGACCTAAGTTTGAAAGGAACTATCAATGGAAAATATCATTCGAGATAACCTGCTAAGCGTGAACCATGTTATATTCGAATTAGATGTCCCAAAACATCAACAAGAGTCTGCTTCTTTAATTGGGGAATTTCTGTATACATATTGGGGCTTTGTACAGTAGGTACTATACATCAGCAGACATCGGTTTCGAGGCATCGAAACCCCTCCTGAAAGTAGTACAACCTAAGTAATTCACTGGGCTGTGTTGTATAACATTGTTAGCTCTCTGTGATGAGATACTGTGGAAGAGCACAACTTCGTTTTCGATTGTGACTTCGTGAGAACTTCCCAATGGGTTGCTATGTGACTGGGCTGACTTCGGGAGCGTTTTTTTTCCTTTTTTCACACCACATATGGGTAATTGGATAACTAGACCACAATGTCGGGGGATCGCGAAACTCCCTGGATTTTGGTTTAACCCTGTGACTGAGTCGTGGGGAATATTCGACACATACCATAACACAATATTGAACTGTCAAAAACCACCTCTAGCCTCCTTTAGAGACAACACAATCACAAATTAAGTTCTTTTCATAGTTATTTTAATTTTATGGAAAAATGATCTCGGTCAAAATCGAGAAACAGTCACAAAACAACTACTTTCATATCTGATCATCGGTGTTTATGTTGTTTATATGAGGAGCTTTCTTTCAAACGGACTATAATAGCCCACTCCTAGCATACTGCATTATCCCAGTGCAGGTATACAAGTACCTACTTATGGAAAACAATTCAACCATACAGTATGAGTAAATGTTAGCAGAAATGTATTATATTACCTTACTCAATTACCTTCTCTACATTTTTATGTCGATTTGAACGGGTTCTCGTGGACGGCAGTTACTTGAACTAGAAATAATTTTATTACTCATTTATCGTAAACCAGCCGAACGGGCCTCGAATTTCCATACAAATAGAACAGTCAGTTTATCCTTATCTGTGAACACTATAGTTTTTGTCTCAGGAACGCGAATGCACAAAAACACCGTTTGTTTGTCTGAATTCCTCTTTTAAAATTTAAAGAGGAATTAATGCAATTCTTTAAATGAGCAAACAACTTTATACGATACGATATCGAGTAGAAGATTCTTATCAATGCTGGTAGCGAAAAATATCAAAAATGGCGGTAACACAGCGAAGGAATAGTTACCTTCACAGTAGTGATGGTTCAGGGAAAAGAGAAAAAACCTTGAGTTCTCTTGGTAAGAACTCATTGCACTCTTTTGTACGCAAACTAGCATAGTACCTACCTTCACACACGGATTCTAAGCAAACCCATGGAAGGAGGGATAACTTTTACGCATGAAACTCAACACAACTCTTTTTATTTTCCCCCTAGGGTAGATGGATTTGTTTTGTTGGTGCACGCGCCATTATCAACCATGCACTGATAACGATTTTCGTCTAAGGTCGCGGAGCGAAAAGGGCGACTATCTTCCACCCATAAGTCCCCTATTATTTTGAATATATTTTCGATTCGGAGTGTTTTTTTTTAAGTATATTTAAGTAAATGTTTTATTTTTGGCCCGCTTGTTAAGTTAATGTGAGCTTCGGTGTTGCACGAAACCTTCGAAAAATGCGTCGAAAACACAACAGCATCTCCGGTGTTTGAAAACCAAATATTTTGTCTCCCAAATTACCACGTTAGAGAAAATTCTTCGTTTTATAGCTGTAGTGTTTGAGTTCGCCTTTTGTATTTGATAAATTCAGTGCATTACAAAAAGTTTGTTCTGTATAGCCATTAAAATTCTAGACAGAATGTCCGCCCCGAAGTTCGGTTTGGCAAAAATGCTACCTACTTCAAATTTATCATTGAATGAATATAACGAAACCGATTTTAAATCCGAAGAACTTTTTGTAGAATTTTAGAGTGGGAGAAAACGTGGAGTCGAAAATGGATGAGATTTTGTTTCACCTCAATCACCGTATCGAGATATTACAGGTAAAATCGTTTCAGTTTTGATTCAACTTATTGGTAATGATTTTGTATCCCGGTGTTTTGTGTGATTTGCAACCTAAGGGCCGCTGCCAAGTTGTAGTAGGTAACTGCGTGCACTATTATGTCGATGTTGAATAGATCGAATTGGCAACATAGTGCAAGTATAACACCCACTTGCTGACCGTAGGCAAATGGTTTGATCAAGTTCAACAAGTGTATGTACATGTATAGTTTCCAGTGCACGATGAAACCCCTATGGAAAATTACGCCTCCACAACAGGATTTCACCCTCATTGGATCTATCAGACTGCTGCCCTTGGGCACTTACGTATTTTTCATCCATTGTTATTCACATCTTGGTTCCTATTTAGGTACTTACTGGACTGACATCGGTGGTCAGTTGGAATGCAAGATGAACTGATTTGCAAAACTCCTGATGTGAAACAGGTCATTCCTTGGTCAAACTTGAGTCTAATCCAGAGCTTTATCTAACCTGATTTTGTTTATTTATTTCATATTCATGTTTATATCTTTCATATTTACTCGATTATCTAGTTATGGATGTACGAGGTGTCCCAATACTCGTCTCAGTTGGCGTCAGAGGCAGAGGAGCGACTGGTCCAGTTGTTGGCCGCCCAGAGGTTGACCTCCGTCAGACAGACCTTATCCGAGATCAGCTCGGCTATCAAAGCCATTGGTAAGTCTGAATTTTAAGGACAACCGTAATATGGAAATACGATGTTGTACGTACCAATAATAGGCGAGTTACTTCCGAATTTCAATTACCTATTCAACATAATCTTCTCTGGTTGGGTCGGGAAACTGTATATCGAGGGTGTCACGGCAACTTCCCACATCGTCATTTGGACGAATTTTAAGCAGAGCCAAAAAACCATCTGCCAATGACTATGTTCACTGAGTACCTAACTTATACTTATTTACATCGATCCACCGGGGGAAGACGCTTCGAATGGTATGCATAACTCATTTAGGCCAAAAGTGACGATGTGGGGAGTTGCCGTGAGACCCTCGTTATTAGTAATAGATGGTTCTGAGGTCACAACTCGAGACTACTGTTGGCCACTGTAAAGCAAAAGATGAAAACTATAGGCACAAATCAGGGTTGGAGAAGGAATAAGGTTGGGCAAGTAAAGTGAAGCTAGGTTATGTAGGCGCAATCCCAGATGGCAATCCGGAACGGCACCACGTTTGCTGGAATTTTGGTTTATTATCTTCAATAATGAAGATAATGGAATTCTTCAATAATGAAGATAATGGAATTCTTCAATAATGAAGATAATGGAATTCTTCAATAATGAAGATAATGGAATGGGCATTGGAATCGCCCAAGAACCCCCCCCAAGATACGTAAATTCAGAAATTCGAATTTAAAAAAAAAAGAAATCCGTCCATACGCCGTCTTGCAGTTTGTTCAGTTAGCGTTGTGCTCTAATCAGAAGGGTCATCTGCACAAAGAAGATAATAAACAGTTGTGTCAAGAATTTTCAGAGTTTTTGATCATGTGGCTGGGGAATCATAACCTTCTCCTTTATTAACTATGTTTTTGTGCTCCTCATCTGTCTTGCTTGGTTGCATTATTTCTTGTGGTTCATGGCTAGAAACAGACAGAAGTTGCTTGAACTCACATTTGAATATCGTTCGATCCAAAAAAAGTCAAAGTCCAATATGACTGAACAACCAAGCAGGATTGCCTCTGCACAAGGCAATGGATCCGTCAGTAGAACATGTATGGCGATTTGGTATAGTTTCAATGACACTGCGTTGGCCAATGCCATTGCAGAACGCTAATTGCTCCTCCATGTGAAGCTAGGTAGTTTTAACGCTTTGATCCTCAGATCTCGTCTATGTGTATGCAATGGAAGGTCAAAAGTTGGCCTTGAAATCGCTCTTTCAGAAGAGTTCTTACAATTAGGTGGGAGTTATTCTGGACTTATGTTTTAACTTATTTGATGCCATTTTGTTTTGTACTTTCCAGGATCTGAAATTGCTCTGCGTGCCAGCCTTATGTCAGACCCTGAGTACGTGTTCGGTGCTGTATCCAATGCCATAGGTCTAGACTGTGAGTAAGCCACGCTTACTTTGAAAACCTCCTTATTACCTTCTCCCGAAAATGAAAGAATTAATTGCACTACCCCAATGAAGTGGTATGTATTTCGATTAGAGTGAAATTGAATGATTTTCGAATGAATTGTACATTTTCAGTTAATCGGGCAACGCTGTATGCAATCGGTTTTGGCTTTACGATTGGATCCAGTCTGGGCCTGGTGATCGGAATTTGCCTCCAAACTCCCAAACAGCCATCTGTACTAATGAGAGCTATCGCTGCCACCTCCTACTCTGGAGTCGATGTAAGTTGTTGTTCATTAGTACTTTTCCCCCTGAGTATGGAACAGCTGTCTATTGCTGTCTATTGGTTTGATGCCCCGAGTTCCTTATGGAATTGCTTTAGTGGTTGGGGTGGGTACTTCAACCCCATTATACCATTCTCATAGAGTGTCTGGGCTCCTTGTTGAAGAGGATTGACTCTCAATTTAAAGTATTTTAAGTGTTCTCTAATTACCATCCCGTGGAGTGCCTTGATGAAAAGAAAATCTACGTCGAGCCTGACATTATAAGCCAACAATTGGCTTTGCAAAAATTGAAACCTTTCCATCTCTGTCATTTAAAATGTTTGAACAGTAGCAGTTTGTTTTTTAGAATGTCATGTCCGCTATAACTGCACTTTATTCCCATCCTCCTCCTTGATGGTGAACATAATATGATATTATCATTATAATTGAAAAGGTGTTTTTGGTCGGTGTTTTCAGTGCATCACACTTTTAGAAGACGCCCTTGTTCCTAAATTATTTCGACCGGATCAAGTTTTGGTTGAAGTCAAAGTCGCTTCAATTGATGCCCTGGACCTGAGGATATCCCAGGGGTACGGCCACCGCCTGCGATCGATAATCAATAAGTACAATTGGGTTAGTATTAATTTCATTTCATTTAAGATAATAGATGTGCAGCGTAGAGGAGCACTGCGGGTTGCATGCGCCTACAGAACAGTATCAAAACCAGCTATGCTCGTTCTTGCTAGTTGCATACCCATACAGCTAGACTCACGAGCGGAGAGATAAAAAAGAGAGATCACACATTTCCAGAGAAGGACAAGATGGTAGGAGATGTGGACGGGTGAGTTGAGAGAGAGATGGACTCGAGGTCATGGAGAACTGAAATATTTCCTGCCACAGTTCTTCTCAGGACGGACTTTTCTATGCCTACTTGTACAGAATGGGAAAGGTAGATACCCCATCGTGCCACATCTGCCAGGATGTGGAAGATGTTGCGCAAGGAGAAAAGAAGCTCGCTCAAAGAAGCACTGGGCATACAGTCTCCCAATATGTCACCAGAGTAGTCACTAGTAGTTGCCAAGATGTTGCAGAGTGAGCAGCATTGGACCCACACATCAGAGATGGTATGTGGAGAAAATCTTGAGGGATAAGATGTGAAGAGGACTCAGTCGGAGTAATGCGTAATAGTCCCTGGCTGAGCTACAACACGGGAAAAGTAGGTGCGGTCCTCCCCACGTACCTCACAAGATCCAAATGCCACCTAAGGATGTTGAAGATTTCCTCACCGGCCTACGAAAAAAAGCTCCATAACTGAGTGTTTTGGCAGCTTCACTGCTAAGTTATGTACAACTGCTGCCTGACTAGAGCAAGCGTGCTGGATGGGATGCTTAGTATGAAGTAGTTCATTCATCTCCCCATTTCATAACATGTCACTCGTCCAGTTGGCATTTCAATATGTAGCTGCGGTTACTTCTGTATCATGTTTCATGGGACTGACGTCGTGTGTCATTCTTCCCCTTGTGGTTTACAGGTAGAAGCCGATGACTTCTAGGATTGTACAAGAAATTCGTGGTTAAAATTACTGGATATCATAATATTATAATATAATTATATAATATAATTATCATAATATTATTATGTTTTATACTGTAAAATTCTTTTTATAGGTTGATTATAAGAGGCTGATAGCTACTACCCTACACGTACAATTGTCCAAAACCTACATTCTATGTTGGTGTGATTTTTAGTGCTGAAATACCTAAATAATATTTAAATTGGAGTAATTTATCAAAGTGACAATTGATTGGAGGAGTGAAATCTTGAATATTTCTGCAAATCTCCCCCCGGATACTGAGGGGTATTTTATTCTGTTGACTTCTTCGTTTAATGCCTTTACGTCATCATGGACCATTGGCATTCTTTCGAGTATTGTTGTATTTAAAATTGTGTTCATTTCATTTTAATTTGTAGAACTGTCCTAATGAGCTTCCAGTGATTCTGGGCCGTGATGGATCGGGGATCGTCGTTGAGATTGGATCAAACGTTACAAACCTGGAAATCGGTAACTATCATATACTTGACGTCCACAGTTTTTGAACGTTTATACCGCTCGATGAAGACAGTCGGTTTCCGCGTAGTAGTACTAAAATCAATATCATTGTTATCGCTGTATTTATTCAAATCAGATAATCTCGGTTTCCTGAATTTACTACAAACTTATATCGTGTTTTGAATTGTCCAGGTACTCCAGTTTACTTCTGTACTGACCCGTTCTCGCCTGGGACCCTCGGTGAATTCGCTCTCCTCGACTCTCGAGATGTCGTCCCAATGCCTACCAGGTTAATTTCAAACTACAGCTAATTTTGCTTGTATTTAAATTGAGTAGAAATGATTTGAGGTTTCCTCCCCGTTGTCTGGCAAATTAAACCTGGAACCATAAAGTTCTACTTAAACTTGCCTTGGACTAGAAACTTTAAACAACCTGGAAATCAGTTGAGAACCTACAATGGATCATACAATGTAGCCTTCTTGCACACTTTTCCAGTTTGGGATTCGAAGCTGCAGCAACTCTTCCACAATCTGCGACAATGGCGTGGGACGCTGTAGTGAATAAGGCACAACTTTCGAATCGCAATGCACATGCCAAAAGGTATTTACTGAAAGTAATTGAAACTATGTACTCCTATATTCTTTATGAAGTCTCTCTAAAACTACTAATCCAACAGCAATTTCGTTGGATCCAAATTTCTGGAGTGTAATTGGGAACTTGCTGGCCCACTTGAGTTGTTCTTTGGACCAGAAGTTTGGCCAGGGTACTTGTTATGATGGAAGATTGCTCTGTGGGGAAGTTACTACTATTCATGCTCCTGGCGATGTGTACTTGCTTCGGTGAACAGACATTTCATCAGCTTTTGGGTGCAGGAATAGAAGTCAATCCACCGTGTAATAACAGGATTTGATTTCTCAGGATTTTCGTTCACTGTGCCAGCACCGGATGCGGGTGGATGGTCGTTCAACTCTGCACTGCGTTTGGTTGTGAAGTGGTCACAGCTACAGCTGCAAGTCGCTCCAAAGCCGTCACAAAAACATTGGGTGCAAGCACTGTCTTATCACTCGAAACCGGTGAGCTGGAGAAGGAGTTTGGCCATCGGCACAAGTAGGTGGTTCACTTAGGTTACTTGATGCCTTTGTCAACACAGATGTTACTAATGATTGTTGAATCTCCCTAACAAAACAAATAGTAAATGTCGTTCGTCTTTTGTAGGTATGACGTCGTTTTCAACACAGTGGGGCCTATCGCTGGACATTTCTGCTGTGAAATGGTGACAGCAGATGGGATTGTGGTTGACGCGTTTTATCCTGCTCTCACCTCGGACTCGTTTGGAGCCTTTCTCAACGGCCTGTACTCTATTTGGGTTCGCCTTTGCCACGTGAGTTCAGCAGAGAAATCACTAAATAGTTCACATCACTTTGGAAATTGTACTATGATGCCCTATCTACTCTGCTCCCAATATCTATTTTGTCACTTAACCATCAGTTTTCCTCAGTACTAAAACTGTTGGGAATATTTGCTTCCAGGGCGTGCTGAGGAAAGACTGTTGGCGACAGGGGTACAACGGCCACGCTCTGCAGGAAGTGTCTCGTTTGGTAGATCGCAAACTCGTTCAGCCATTTGTTGAGCGATGTTACCTTCCAGAAGAGATAGAAACTGCACTGTCAGCTGCCGAAATGACAATGGGGCGTATACTAATCAAAATAGGGTGAGTCTATGTGGTAACATGAAGGCTGGTCTCACTCTGGAAGCGACTCAGAGCGCGACTGAGTCGTAGGAGTTGGTCGCGCGTTTGCCTTGGTACATTGTACGCGACTATAGACGACAAATCGCGGCTGCTGGCAGGAAAAACATCAGTTTGGCGGGATGAATTGGTGGCTTTATTACTTCGCTGGGACGTTTGACTTAGGCAAGACAGGTTGTAGAGTCTGCCTTTGACATTATTATTACCTACCGCCAAGTGGAGGCCGCTCGCAAATAGGTACCATCGAAGTTGATCCCAAACGAGCTGATGTGTTCATCCATTGTATCTGCTTACTTCAAAATATCGTTAGTGACATCCCAATTTTCCAATATCAACCGCAAAGTTGTTTGTTAGAACAGCAGGGGCTAAAACCGTGCCCTTCAAAGAGTTCTTCGTAAACAACCCATTACCAAATCTGTAAGGAATTAATATATTGGTTGTATTTGTACTTCAATATGCATTTGTCCCCAATAAATCGGTTAAAAAAGGCCTAGATGAAATGAACTTACTTGAGCTGTTGCATTCTTTGGCCATTCTGCCCATGGACGGTGGGTTTCATCTCGGGGATGGTAATTGTTGGTCCGCTGATCCCTCAAACACCCCCTCTCCTGCACCAAAGTTATCAATTTTTCCGTGACGATCATGAACAACAACGAGCGTTGCCGGTAGCGAGAGTACGCGCGACTAGAAATCTGCTAATGAGAGTACGGCAGTATTATTTCTAAAGGAAGGATTTCCCTTAAGTCACTTAAGTGTGAGACATGCCTAAGGTTCTCATCCAATTCTAAAATCCAAAATTGACATTTCTTTTTCAGTTCGTACATCATAACTAATGTGAGCCTATCAACGGAGATCTATGGATAGTATAAGTAACTTTCAGTTGTCTTTTGGGCGCTTGGATGTTGTGGGATGGACAGAAGAGCCAGAACAGATTTAATTATTGGCGTTTAAACCCACTTGGTGGATTTAATCAAGTTCTTAGTTCATTGGGTGAGAATTAAAAAGCAAGACTCCAAATGCACTCCAGCAGAAAGCAGAGGAATGACAATGTGCCATACTTCTGAACCCTGAAAATATTGTACCCATTTCCGCCCCACGACACTTAGCCTGACTGTAGCCTGCGTGTGTATATTTTCTTGCTGTTAAAAAGAATTGTTCCATCTGGTATTAGGAGCGCTCCATAAAGTAAAGGTAATTCAAAAACCATTTATTCGAGCAACTGCTCTAGCTAAGCAGAGTGTAAAGAGCATACAGCTCTTTCAAAAGTTGAAACTACTCAAAATTGGAGGACTATACAGTGGGAGTGCAATGCAGCAATTATTTAAAACTAAGTCTTAGACGTTTCATAGACAAACTGTAGACACTTTCCTCCCAAGAGTCAGAACCACTGCTGCGCATTTCTCAATTTCTTCATAACAAAAAGTAATTTTGAATCACAAGACCAGTAAGAAAATATCAGTCCGAATCAAATTGAACTAAAATAATACTAGCTTTCGTTCGAAAATACCTTCATTTCGATTGAAAAGACTCATCGACAAGAACAATATTCGATTCAAAAATGACAGAAAAACTCGACTTTTACTCAAACAGACCTCTTCACTTAAGCTAATTTTCGAAGAAAAGCTATTGTTCTCAGGCCAAAATGTTTAAAACTGTTCCAGACAGTAGTGTCAACCTGTACAAAAATAATCGCAAGAGGTCAAACGGAGGATCTGTCTTTCACAGTCTGACAAGTAATAATTTATTCAGAAAATCCCGTAATTCACTATCGTGTTACACATCAATCTAGTAATAAAAAATTTACAATACTGCACATTTTTTATTTAACAGCACTAACAGTTCTATCTAAATAAAAAATGTGCAGTCATGTTAATGTTTTATTGCTAGATTAATTTGTAACATGATCGTGAATTTACAGGATTTTCCGAATAAATGCTTGCCACGGGACATGACTACCTAAAAAAACACCTTTCGGAGGAAGAAATGACCTCTCAGCTCATTTAGACGTGTTCTGTGCCCTAGAGAACGCACGGAGATCGTTTTCAGACGACGAAAACAGCAGTGCCAAGCCATTTTGCGGGACAAGAGAGCGTATGACTGAATTGCCTAACAACACGGTGACAGTTGGGTGATTCACCCATGGAAATCTTTGAATATCTCTTGCCAATATCTCCACCGTTCAATGTTTTTAAATGTTCACTAAGGGTTTGACGTCATTGGGTTAAAATGAGGTTCCCATTTACTTCGAGTTTCTACTGTCACTTTCCTAGTTTGAGGTTCCCCTCACGCCTCAGTGAATAGTTTAAGACTTCAGATCTGATTGTTCACCATTCACCGATGAATCTGAATTCACCATTGATTAGAGTTGAGCTGCACTCTGCATAATACTGACTAATAAGTATTTCAATATGATTGACCGCCTCCTGGATCATGGGGTCATGCCCGCAGGATTCTGTAAGGAGATGCAGGAACACCCAATATGGGTCATACGTTGGCTGGTCCGGTTCAGTGCGTCCCTTCTCATTCGGGACGATGACCCTGACTCGCTCATGTGAGAGGATATGTTGCATTTCCTCGGTGTCTGTCCAGTCCTCGGGGAGTTCGGGGTTCTATACCTTCATAGGGGTGTAGCAGGACGAGATGGTTCGGCTGTTGGACGGTGGGGACTGGTTGGGGCTGGCAAAATTTGGGCTGCACGCATGAAAGTTAAGAGGGACGTTGTTGGCAGAGTTCAAATGGTTATGTACTTGATATATATTTTTAAAACGTGTCAATATCGCGTAATACTGATATTACTTTATAATCGTGTGGCTCGCTCCTCCCAAACAGACGGACGAAAGCCCCAAGTCGTACTGCATTAGAAATTACTTATCTGGATGTTTTAATAAAATGCGTTTTTCTTCTTCGTCACTGCATAATACGTCTCTCAATATGCTTTCAGGCCTAGAAGAAAGAACGGATACTACCAAAGATAGCAGCGACTCTCCCGCATCTCAGGTCTCAAGTAGTCCAAACTTATGGTTTTAATAATTTATTATCCCCCGCCCCTGATTTTTGTAACCCCTTCCCCGTATCTCGTATTTATTTTACGTGAAATAGTTCGATATACCCAAAGCCGGTATTCCTGCTCTCGTCGTTTCTGTATCTCACCTTCAGGTGATCAGACTTGAGTTTTTAGTTTTGTTGAAATCAAAACTCGTTCGAAATGTCTGGTGATTTCTACTCGGCTACCAATGGGAGGGACAGTCCTAACGACACTGGCTGTCTGTTAGCTATTTGATTTTCCTTGTTTAGGTGTACTGCATGACCAATGTGAAATCGTACTATACTGCAGCATTTCGCGTACTATTCTATAGAAGTTCATTGACAAAGATCTTTGATAACATTGTTTTGAATTGGAAGACAATTTATTTTGTCCAAAGTATAATAGAATGATGACAACAAATAGCCTGTATATTACACTACATAAAAGCTTTACCTCCAAAGCCTGCTTTCATTTATCTCTACAATCTGTTCAACTGTCAAGTTACCAAAGTCCTTACTTGACATTTGCTCTGCATTGATATTCCCAATCCTACTCCTGCCATGAAGATAATCCTGGAGAGCCCAGTAAGTGTCTCGCTCTGTCCTGTCGTTTAAACACTCCTTCTCACTCTCAAAGGAGGCCCATTGGCTAGCATCTAAGGTCGATCTTACTCTCCCCATTCGTTAGCCCTGCCATCCTGCCACGTAAACGCTTGTCCTTCAGGATCTTGTGCTGTGAACTCTGGCTGTGAACTCTACCAGTTGTCTATTGCTTTACATGTTTCTGGTATGATGGCACATATCGAGGTCGCAGAAACAGTATAAGCCTGCATGGCTTCTTCCAGGTGACGAGTAGGTGAGAGTGATAGTCGTTCTTCATCTCTCACTGCCTCTTTCATTACTGCATTTTCTTTTCTCGCGTGCGGAAGTACTATTGCGAGCAACTCTTGAAAGACACCAGGCGTCATCCTCAAGAGTGTTTAGAGTGCTCACAGTCCAAAACTTGGAAGATCCGAAAGTAGCTACATTTTTGAGGCTCAAGATGTAGAGAGTTTGTCCACGCCGTACTTTTTATGCGTACTCATCGACAGATCAAGGAGGCTAATGAGGAATTTGAGTCAATTGTCAGTTCCGAATAGCATCCTCCTGTGCATAGTACGGCCATAGAGTAATGTGTATTGCCAGTGATATTCATTTTAAAAAAATTTACGGAGCAGAAAATTTACGCAGAAAATCTGCGAAAATCGAGGTGACTCGTAGATATCGATCGCCCTGCTCTACTAGCCTGGAAACCAGTTGCAGATCTACAGATACGGAGGTTCTTCTCGAACTATCGAAATGGTCTTTCCAAGCGATACCAAGTCGATGTCCACTACTAATACTATCGATAGTGCTATTGACATCTTTACCCAAGACCATTTCGCTATTTTAATCTGTATTAGTGTGTTACTTTCAGTAATCTTTGATTGTTTCCAATATTGAAGTACATACCTAGTTCACCAGCACAACAGAAGGCCACAAAACGTGACGCTAAATACTTTTGTGCTTAACGTGAGTTTGAGTGTTTTCCCCCACCAACTGGCTTTGTCGTACGTGAAAACTGGTTAGCATCTTGAACTTCTCGCACTAGGCTTACGTCACGTTTGTCTTAAGTCTTGGTCAGCAGTTACTCTCTTGACAACAAACCAACTAGGTACACATCTGAGTACTTGCAATACTCAGGAAAATCGGAAATATTTGTTTCCTACAGTCTCAACCCCTGTTTGGGACGAAGAGGCCCTGGGGTTTGAACAGGCTTAAGCCTCTATCCCACTGCTTAGCCTGTACACGAATCACTCAAACTGTAGGTTGAGGACCTACAATTTGAGTGATGTTTGTACTAGATTAATCAAATGTTGTTCATCGTTGATATGAAATTCAATACCAAACGGTTGTAGCCAATCGCTTGCCATCGTTGGCTATTTGTTGTACTTCATTAAGAAGCAGCTCTTCATTCCCACAAGATCGACTGGGGCGTAGGTAGGAACTAATTTCATGTTTCATGATGATTTGATAACTACCAAACAACACTTTTGCACGAGCCTCGAACCTTCAATGTCACACTTATTCCATCACAGATCTTTATCAAAGAACTTTAATAGTATCGGGAGGGTCTTCTGATAACTGCACGCATTCTCTGCATCAGCTGTTGGGTTTCTTATTGTCTGACAATTGAAGGGCTTGATGCAATAATGGGATAAGACCGTTTTCAGCGTTTCTGGACTTGAACCAGTAAGCTCCAGTGAATTTAAGACTTCAAAAATTTTATCTAATAGGAAAGGGTTCAAAAAACCTGCTAGATTCCATTCGGGGCAACCACTTAGAGATGGCAATGTCACATTTTCGATGTTCCAAAAGTGTTTTCCTATTTCCCAAAATTGCGAAAAGTGGTCTTATCTCCTTCTTACTGCAAGCCTTCCACTTGGTAACGAGGAGTTGACTAAATACAATTCGAAATTAAAAATCCAGTATTCTAAACCTCATCTATTTCCCTACTGTTGACTTCATGGATTGCGCGAATGAGAACTTGAATGTAATGACGAATGCTGAAGATGAGTGAACCCGAAGAAAATCTGTACTGCCAACAATATTGGAGCCTGTTGGTTCTTGTTCTATTTTCTGGTTGCTAACAATCGTCTATCGCCTAGTAGAATACAAATCTGGTGACAGCTTCACCGAGAGTTTGGTACTCTCACATTTTGTCAAAGTTCTTCCAAATCTACATCATCGATTTCCCTCTCATATTTTTTTTTTTTTCATTGTCTTCGATTCAATTCAGACTTGGGACGTTGCGATATTACGAAATATCGATATTTTTCTAAACAACAACCCAATCAGTGTGTCGATATTGCACTGATAATTAATACAAAATATCGGTATTTTGGAATATCGATACCAATTTCTCCACATCCGGAACATTTTCTTTCTTTTTGGTTCCCAATGACCTATAAATAATAATTTTAAAGTGTATTTTTGTACTACTGTATTTGTTTTTACTTAATTTTCACTTTACATGATCTGTTGTGTCTGCACACTTGAGTTTAACTTCTGAACTTGGTGAGTAGTAAATTTGTGTACAATTGCCCGCTTTGTTGTTTAAAACAATAATATCTGGATTAAGGATTTCTAATTTTGGTAAAATCCATGAAAATCACACAACTGAAATAAAAATTCAAAGTCAGAGACCATTAAATTGGTGGTTTCAATTCGAAACGAGAAGAAAAATGAATTTAGAATGTTGTATCTAGAAAAAGATATCAAAAGTAGAGCGATAATAAACCTGTTGATAATGACAATGAAAATTGTGTTTTGTATTCATTTTTCTTCAGATGAATTGACGATGGTGCGATTATTTTTGCGGTTTAACGATATTCCAAAAGTACGAATATTGAAAAAAACAAAGGGCTAAAATCATTAATGAATATTAAATACAATCGATATTGGAAAAATGGGTTCCCTCGGGAGGCTGTTGGATTGGAACTGTGACGTCACTTGTTCAGGTTACGTTTGTATTGAAAACTGTCTTATGATTGGTGGGTTCCCACGGGAGACTTGGATTGGAACTATGACGTCACGGGTTTCGCTTGTTCAGGTTAAGTTTGTATTGAAAAGTGCCGTGTGGTGGGGGTATAGACCTGTTCCGCAACACACAAAATGTTCAATAACCCAGTTCGAGTGAATTGGACATATTGTTTACCAATATATGATCAATAAACAATTGCCAAGCTCAAAAAAAAAAAAAAAAAAAAAAATCCCCCAAACCATAGATCACATAGATATAGAGTAGTAACTACTGTTGGACAGAATTCGTCGTATACTTTTAGTGGACACATAAATTAAGTTGACGGGGCTGTTAAAATTACCAGCGGACACGGGAGACTTTTGGATCGTCATCAGATCCTAGTGACATCATAGTACCGACTGGGCATAGTAAGGTCATAGTAACGACTGGGCATAGTAAGGTCATAGTAACGATTGGATTGAGGTTGACGTTTCCGAATTGCTCTTTCTCTGTTGACCATTCGCAACACTGCATCCCAGCAGAAATGCCCCTTGCATCTGCATCCGATGGTGTTATGGATGTAGCCTTCAGGGTTACCATCCCTGTTCTGAGCTTCAACGATGTTTCCATAGGTTTAATCAATACACGCTGGTGCTGAAAATACCCAATTCCTCGTGACTCTATCATTTTGTATTCCAAATGTGTTATTTCACGTACCTACTCTGTCGGGTACCAAAAGACTTCAATATCATATTGCAAATTAACACTGATAGTATGTATTGGTGCTATTTCTGTGGAAGTCATTTTGTCCAAAAATCGACGTACCTGTACTGCTTTCCTCCATATTAGTATTTTCGCTGGTACCGGCCCACGTACCAATAATTCCCAAGTATTGGTACACTCAACTCATATCGAACGGTAGGTAGAGCACATCTACAGAGATGAAAGCTGGTTAAAATGGCACGTGAAATTTAGTTTATGCAAGAGCCGATGGATACATCTTTGAAATAACAAATTGGTTGTAGGGAGCTCAAGCTGTTTTCAGCCTGCGCACTTTGAATTCAAACTGTGTTCAAAACTGAATGCATCTTGGTTGTTTTCGTTGACGATGAAATCCCTGAACGCAGCCGCCTTGCAAGCAGACCGTGTGAAGTCCGAGTGCCACCAGTTGCTCAAGTTTTTATCACCGGACAAAATCGAAGTTGGCGGTGGACAGTCGTAGTGTAAAGTAGAAACGGTGCTTTTGTCAGAGCTGCAAACAATTGGAATAGTTTAATGCGATTTATATCTTGAAGGAAAATAACCGGAAATAGCTATCAGGATTTACATGAATAAAACTGTGATAGGTACTACCTACTTGGAACTTTGTGCTTTCTGGCAAAGGAGACACTCAAAGTCATCTATTACTCCTAGAGAATCTTCTGGCCACAAGGGGGTGAAACTGTCCTTCAGGAGGCGGTTTGAAACGGTCCCCTCCAACTTGTGAGTTAAGTATTTGTTGTAGGCGTTTTCGTTGCCATCTAAAAAGATAAGATACTTGGCGAGTTCCTTCGGACTCTTGAATTCCATAGGTAAAATGACAGAATCGTCGTTTGGCAGCCAGTCCTGAAACAGAATGTACGTACAAAAATCTCACATCACCGTTCATCGTGACAGTACTGAAATCTCACATCACCGTTCATCGTGACTTGGAGAGTAACTGTAAGCCTTAGTGTTATGTCAACTTCTAACCACCCTCACCCTTCTCATGGGGCCTCAGCACTCCAGTCAAACCATTTCAACTAGAAAAAGTCTACAATAATTGTAAGGTTTCGGCTCTTACGCCATCGTCAGTACAGCACAGACCCCTACGTATACAGGGTTCAAAGCCATTGGTTCATTTGTTCGTAGCCAATCAGGAGGCACTTTTGGATTCCCTCCTCTTGATAATCTATTATAATATAATAATATAATTTAAGATCTGTACATATTATGTACAGATCTTAAAGTAACATCCCGGATGTAGGACCTGTTAACTTTGAGGGAAATCCACTACCACTTATTCTAGTGGAATTCCACTACCACTTCGAGGGAAATCCCCATTCAGACGGATATGAAACTCGTACCTCTGGACAGCGGTGACAGTCAGTCTGGCACACAAGAGTTCCGCTATCCAGATTTTCTCGGATTTTCCTGCAAAGTAGGAACATGAAAGTTTGAACAGGTTATTGGCGGCGGACACTCTGAGCCTGTAGTAATTAGAAGAATGTCTGGTTGGTACACCCGAATCCCTGGATCTCGACATAGCTCTGACACATCGCACTGTTTTGCTCGAGATACTTCTCAAACAAAATTCAAATGATTGAAAAGATTCGATTTTGGCGCTGCCCTCGAACGAATGGTCTCTCCCAGAGAAAACACCCTCCACACCCCTGGAGACGATACCCTTCCATCCCTAGAAACGTCCTCCACTCCAATCCTCCCTCGTGTTTCATGGTACATAAAAGAAAATGTGCTCATAAGAGAAAAGTCACTTACTCGTACTGAAGGAGAGCCAACGTACAGCGGGACGGATCCGGCTATGAGCGGTCTCCACAGCTTCTCAGTGATGTAATCATCGCAAATAGCGTTCTCAATCGCGATAGAGAATTTGTAGCGTGACACAAGTTCCATCAAGTTGTCGGACATCATCGTTTCCATAGGGTTGTTTAGGCTGTAAAATTGTAGTGTGATGAATAACGTGAGAATGTGATTTTACATTTAAAAATAGATAACCAAGTACATACTGCAAGGGCAAAGTTCATGTAAACTAAATTGGATGGTGCTAATGGTTTCAGGTGAGTTACTACGATTTTTAGTGGACATTTGACCATCATCAGGCCAACCTCCTATCCACTTAACCTATTAGTCGGTACATAGTCGATGTAGACTGTGGGCTTGCAGACTAGAGACAATTCATTTCCCTTGTTTCTTTCCTCAGTAAGATTTCGTGGAGGTTGTGAAATGTCACCATGGGGTGCTAAGGATGTGATTTAAACGATTTCCGGAAGAAGGGCCTATACGAATATGGGTGCTTCTACCTACGCCCTCAGTTTCCATCAAATACGACCAAATCCTGCCAATTGATATTAATAGGGTTGTTGTCGAGTCATCTACTCCTCACTTACATACTCACTCGTTAGGAATCTCCCGATTATTGAGGCAGACCCCGTAGGAATCCACTTCGACGTGTTTCATGAGCTCGGCGACGTACGAGTCGCGGTTGTTGGGAGTTGAACAGTCAGATTGCAAATACAAAACCAGACCCAACGAACTCCGGAAGTCCTGCTTTTCTTGGTGAGTTTTAAAAAACCTCGTACCTGAAAGAATAAACGTAGGAATTGGGACGATAAAGATTGAGACAATTTCATGCAAACTATTTCCATGCACTATCTCAAAATGGAATTAAAAGCGCACAACAGCCATCAGTGACGCGACAACACGAGTATTCAGGTGAATTTGAGCTTCACTGTCTCCTTACTGTAGCCATCGGTAGGAACTAAAAAATGGCGAGGCAGCTATGTGAACATACTAGTAATGTAACCAACTTCAGTCATTAAAGTCCAGTAAAATAAGGAAAGAACCTCGAAGTGACCTGGGGAAAGCTGGAAATCGTTGTAAAACCTTAAGATGAGTGATCTGAGTTTGTACCATTCCAGGAATTGAGCTTAACTTTTGGTGCCCCGAAAACTTCAAAATTTCCGGGCTTTCTTCAGTTTTTCGCTCATAACTCCTAACAAAGCATCCTAGCCGAAAACTGACCAATGAATACACCGTCGAATGCCCCCACTTTAAAATTGGACTAATTCATAGGGTAGTAATCGACGGCTGAAAAACGACCTATTTTCCCATAATGGCTAAAATGTACCATTTGACGACTTTTCTCTGGAAAAAATTGTCGTTTTCAGCCGTCGATTACTACCCTATGAATTAGTCCAATTTTAAAGTTGGGGGAATCGATCGACGCAAAATTTAATGCCTTTCAATTTATCTCTTGGTATGGTGTTTGCCAGGGTGCGTTGTTTTGGAGTTATAAGCGAAAAAGTCTGAAAATTTTGAAGTTTTTGGGGCACCAAAAGTTAAGCTCAACCCCTGGAGGGTTTTTATCTTAAGATTTTTAGAACGATTTCCAGCTTTCCCCAGGTCACTTGGAGGTACCCTCATTTCAGGTCAAATTTTACTGGAGTATTAGCACAATTCTTATTTACTTCATACTTTGTTACTATCTTCCTCTGGTTTCTTAACTTTTTTGTGTTAAATTTTGATTTAGTTTATCTTTATAGCGGACTACCAACAGTTTTTAGTTGATGTGTGGATATTTTATAATTAACTGCAGTAGTTGTACAAATTGTTACTGATCCTTCTAATTTTGTATGCTCAACATTGTTTAAAAGAATTGACAAATAAACCTCAAGTTGCATATTGGCAGTATATTTTTCTTATTTCGTGCATAGGAGTATCAAGCTTACTTGTGAGGAGGTCGAGGGAAGGGAGGAACTGAAGTGTGAGCGGAAGGTGGCTATGGCGGCTAAATGTCGCTGAATAATTGAATAGTGACAGAGCAGGAGCGTGCAAGAGGAGCGGAACGTTCCGTGGCGACTCCTCGTGGAACAGACCCCAAACGGTGGATCCCCTGGATGGAACGTCATCAGGGTCTAACGACGACCCGTAGAATAGCAGTGCCTGGTGTGTGCGATAGAAATTGAAAATCTTCGGTGTGCAAACGTGAATTATTGAGGTGTAGTAAGATTGTATAATACACCAACCTTAAGTTTCGGGTGAGCTCGATATTTACGGTCGGCTGTTACGAGACATTTGAAGTTGCCGCAGGTTTTCTGTCTTTCCTTCGTCACGAAAGGCGTCCACCACAGCAGGATACCTGACCATCAGAGTTGGGAATCCATTAATTTCATAAGTTGAGTGTATGATTTCGAATAAGAAATCTTTACGGGAACGACAGATACAGACGTCTGCACCATGACCCAATGTACGAATTTTCCTTCAGTAACCTACAAATCCTGTACAAACTTGAAAGTCAATACTGGACGTCATCACTTCAACATGTCAAGGCACTCATCTGTGGAAACTGTCAATATTCTCTATAATATATTATTCCTTTGTCCAATGATATCCAAGATCCAATATTAGCCGTTATTAGCGAACTGCGCCAAATGGCTTATGGTTCCATCCACACGTAGATCCACATCGTTCAAGTTACAAACCTTTCTGCAATCATATTTCCAAATTGTGTCTCTGAACTCATTCTATCTTTTGTAGTTAGTTACCTACTAAAATGTGTACCTCAGCGTTCTATATGTGAATAGATATCTGTTAAGTGTATTTGAGTAGAGAAAATCTACCTAGAATTTAGGAACCACTGCAATAGATAATTTCCCACGAAAATTACACGTAGGAATTACACATGAGAATCATGTGACATGGCTTTAGGGGTCATCAGAACACACTTTCCTGTCTCCCTCCACCTAGACAGGGCGTTACACTGGACGTCCCATCAGCCATTGGCTTCTCTGATCTGGTTAGTACTTACTGGCTTGATAAGGCTTATGACAGGATAAAGTGGTTGGAAGTGACTCTTCCTTACTCGACCCTCCAATTTCTGATGCCTTACTAAGTGACACAGATAGTTACGCTGCTGATCTTGATCTTCCAGCTGGGTAGAAACGATTATTTACAATTTGCAAAACATGCTGTTGATATCGAACACAACACAATCTACAAATAGGTTTTGAGAAACGCCTTGATTTCAATAGATGCATAGCCAGCGAATCACCAACTGCTAAACCTGACAATTTTGCTGAGCATGGATGCTGGTTTAAGTAAGAAAGAGGTTAGGTTCCATCAGGGTACCTCTTCACTTGACGCTCGCTCCCCTTAGGTTGCTCGGCACAAAAATCTCGAGTCCTAAACCTACATTTCGTCGTGATAAGTACGACAAGGAGCGTTGCTTGATCACATGGCAACGGGAGGAATCATTTCCCACACTTCATGAGTTTTGCTTGCTTGCATCATTTTCGAATTTCTTGAGACCATCAATAATTCACTTTGCACTCGTCCATTGTCAAAAAGGGAAA